>CAJFCJ010000003.1:1200000-1800000 GCA_904063045.1 Dimorphilus gyrociliatus
ATTTAATCCTGTCGTATTTGCCCTTGTTGAAAAAAATGAGAAGAAAAGCGAATGACCGTGAAAAACTCTATTAGTTCTACCCTCAGCAAGCCTCTTCCTCTTTTCATCAAACTGTAAACCTTTTCTCCTCTTTTTCCTTCTGCTAGGCTCTTTCTAACAGGTGTTACATTTTTATGCACATATATACGACCGGTCGTAAATGTTCTTTATTTACCGCCTCCTCTTACTCTAAATTCTACTATTTATATCTTGATTGGTAACTGATAGAAGAGTTATAAAATACAGAAGGGAAAGTAGAAAGGTAGCGACTTTTTTGAAAGGCCTTTAAAAAAAATCGAATTACGTTGAATCACAAAAAAAGGGAGAAGGAACGAAAGGGTATTTCTCTTTGCTTGCTCCCATTTCTACTATCGGGGGGCGGGGGGAGGTCGACCTTACGCGTCAAGTGTGGATAAAAACTTAAATATTCGACTGTCGCGTGCTTGAACGCATTCGAATATGAACGGGGTATAGAAAAAAGGGGGCCTATTCAGTGGAACTTTTGCGAAAATTGCCAGGGCGCCTCTCGTCTTTTCAAAATTGCCGACGCGAGACGAATAATTCTTTCTTCTCCCCGTCTTTCCACCTCCCACTACCCCTTCCTTTTTTTAACTATATTTTTTACTTAGAGTGTAAAAACCTTTTGCGAATATTTTAAATATTCAAGCAGAAGACTGGTTGATTGTTCCACGATGCCTTTTAATTAAATGACGCCGAGTGTGCCATTATATTATTCAGATATATATTGTGTGCCTGTACGAAAAGAATTTTTATAAATACATAGATGAATAATTAGATACAATGTTTATCCATGTGAAGGTACACTTGACGATTTGTATAGAATTTGATACCTATTTCGAAAGGTTGCTAATTAATTCTTCATATAGTACAAAGATGTACGGTGTTAGAGAGGTGCTAAGACTCTAGGTGGGAATAAGAAACATAAGGGGGAGTAGAATAAAAGATAAGTAGTCTATGTTGTGTTTTATTATGGTCCTTAATTGAACAGTTAACCTTTTTCTTTTTATCAATAATAGAAGGGACTGTATAAATTAAAAGTGCTTACCTATAAAGGGGCTGATAGTCTATTCAAACTTTTTGAAATGAAACTGCCGTTTAACTGAAAATGTAACAACTTGTAAAAGAATAAAAAAAGAGAAGAGAAATTGTTTTGAAAAATGGCATTTAAACGATTTTAGAGTGTCGTTATGGGTCGAATAGCCTTCAGTTTATATAGATAAACATTAAAAATATATTTAGACTTAATGTATACAGTAGCTTTTGGGGGATGTATAGAAATTGAACATTTTATCCCTAACGAGATTTATTCCTCCTCCTCTTGTCTTTCCCTCTCTTATACTCTTACATAATCGCACGCAGGTGCGGTAGTTTTCGTGGTTTTCTTATCTGACTCGTTTAAGATAATTATCCGCCTTTCTACTGTCTTATTAGATTACGTCATTATGACGTCATAAGCCCGGCGGGCGTTGAATGACACGAATGAGGAATTTTATTAGGTTTTATTCTTTTACCCTCCAAGACGACGGGTAAAGGGAAAACATACGGATTTTGACGGTATGTAAACGTTCTTTACGGGAAAGTAGAACGTCACCTGCGTGCAAGGATAATATAGTTCAGATATTTATCATCCTTATCTTACTTGAAATGTAAAACCTTGCGTTCACGAAGTTTTCTTGAACCCTCCTAAAAAACTGATTCTTATCAAAGTCTATTCATAAAATACAGTGGATCATGTTCTTGTTTTATTTAACTCGCCTTAAATAAGGAATAGCTCAAAGTTTGTTAACCAAAACAGAAAAAAAACAAATTAAAAGCCAAAAAGGATTAAATAGAGATAAATTAACGATCGGATTAGGCTAAATTATTTATTAATCTATTTGGGATTTTTGCCGTTTATATCGTTCGATAATCTGACAGCGCCCAGCTTGAGAGGATTATGAAAATTGAGTAGATTATCAGGGCGATAAATCGGACGAAAATCCTATGATTAACATTTATAGCAGCGGGGTGAAGTTTTTACTGATAAATATTCAACAAAAGCCGTAATCTAATACCAGAGTTCGTAATTTTCGGTACATATCTGAATTGATCTTCATTAGGTACCAAACTTTGTAACATTAAACTTCATTGGCAGTCGATATGTCCTATATCTTTATTTCAGCGAAGGTGTGTGATTGAAAAACGTTTCTTCTAATAAAAAAGAGGAAGAAGAGGTAGAAGAAGACGAAGAAGAAAATTGAGAAGGAAAAAGAAGAAGAAATCAATATTGTTTAATAAACTACCCGTATTTTTCTATTAATAAATGATATCTAAGAAAAATAAATACAAACTCTGTGACGTATTGTATAAAAAGGTATATAGAAAATATCAATATTTGGATCCTTAAACGCCTTTAATAGCTTTAGTTATTTTTAAAACGAAATAATGAGAAGTTCGCGTGAAGAAGAGATTGTTTACCCTCGCGACCGTATAATTACAGAGCTCTGAATAGACGACGAAAAATTAATAGGCATCGCTTGACCGCCTTAACGTTTGAATCGCCTGATTTTTTATAAGTATATAAAAAGGTGAATAGCTTGCAACTCTTTTTTTTCTACCTTCGCCTGCCTCTCTTCGCCTCCCCTCTCCTCCCTTCCCCCCCACAAGTTTTCTCTCACACATAACTCTACCACCCCCTTCTAAACCCCCCACCATCTATTGATACTAATGTATATTATATGATGAACGTATAATTTATAATAAAATGAGTAAAAAGGACAAATATTTTATAAAGAATATGAAAAAAGCAAAAAAAAGGATAAAAAACAAGCAGCAGTAAACTGTTACAAGTATGAGAGGTGATTTCAATACAGCTCTGGCTCCTGAAAAAATTTGCATAAGAATCGGCCCTCATCAAACTCCTACAATACAATGTGCCCTTAGGCCGCTGAACGGCGCAGCTAGGCAATTAAAATCGGTAGAAAAATTTAAAAACACGCAAGCCGTGAGAATTACGGCGTTGAAATTGCCTACTGCTTGTCAAGATTTCCTAAGATACGACCGTAATAAACCTTTTTGTAGTTCCCTTTTAAAGGGCCGCCAATTTTTTTCTTTTTCATTTCTCCTCTCTTTCTATATTTTCCCTTCCTGTTCTTAAAATTTCTTCTCCTGATTACTCTAGTTAAGTTTATCAATCTGTATCCACCCATTTCCACCCCCTACCCCTTTAATTTTAGTAAGAAAAAACCAATTTCTTTTTTGGTCTTTTATAGTAGTATTAAATACCGTGTTATTTAAATTTTCAACATTTTAAAGATTATAAGAAGTGAAGTAGGCGAAAGGGAGATAGAGAGATACGTTTCTTAAAACGAAAGCTCCGCTCTATTGAATTATTTCTATTCATGTCAAACGCACGTATGACCTTGAATGCGGATGTTTGAATGGAATTTAACATAATAAGGTTCAACGTACTAATTGCGGTTGTACTTTTAAAGCATATTTCCTCTTTACTCGACATATCTTGTTTACTCAAGAAATTTTTCGACATAAGATTTAGTAAAGAACTGTCATTAGGCAAGAAAAAAATCTAGGTTTTCAATAAGACTTAAGAAGGAAAAGGGAGAAATATATAGAAAAAATTACGAGAGGGAGAGAGAGAGAGAGAGAGAGAAAGAAAGAAAGAGAGAAAGAGGTAGAGAAGAATTAAAAGAGAACCAATGTTAAAATATAAAGGGAAAGTGGCATTTTTTTCTCTACAATTGTTTCATGTGGCCGAAAATTTTTCGCAATTGCTTTTAATTGAATTAAATTAGTTAAATTACAGTACTTACTCATCAAGATTTCTGTTTGAGTATAGATTGGGTGAGAGTTCTAATTATTCTTAATTAGGGTGGCTGTAATTTTAAATTAAAAAACAATTGTTTCCTAAAATTTCTTAGGACAATATTTATCTAAAGATCAAATATCTAGCGTCACCAGACGTCATAGGATAAAAATCCGTTGAGGAGAGATAATTCCGGCAGAGTTCAGTCGGATTCTAAACGAATGTTTAGAAATGTAATTAGGGGGTGGTGAATAGAGTAATCGGAGATGAACATTCGTCATCACGTTCCTTTCGAAAGACGCCACAATGACCGTCTTCTTTTTAGTAAATACGTCAAATGTGGTTGGGAATAAATTAGATGGAAGGTGTGAAGGGAAACGCTCGAGTACCTAGCCTCTTATAAATGAAAATTTTTAATTTCCTATTTATATAAATCGATATATTTCCTTTACCCTCTTCAAGTTTTTTTATCTTCTCCTCTTCATCCTAAGCCGTTAAAATGCCTTTTTTTTTCTTTCCTTTATTCTATTAGAAGAATAAATTTAATCAATTTAAAACTAATTTGAATATTTCCTCTTTATTCTTTTATTCTTTTAATTCCATAGGTAAAAAAAAAACAAAGAGAGAAAAATGAGTAAAACGATGAATACTACGGAGTAGACTACCGTGAAATAACGTCTCCTGAGGAAATATACGTCAAAGATCATGATAAAATTATTCATACAAAAAAGAAGAAGAAGAGGGAATAGCGGGAATTGCACAACTTAATTCATTGCTTTACAAAAGATGCGACAAGGACGTCTTATTGAGGAAATTTACATCCAATAGAATCTTGAATAAATTAAGATTTTATTATAAAAGAAGAAAGCAAATTGGTAAATTTTATTATGGTAAAACTACTTTACGATTTGAATATAACGTAAATTGTTATTATTTAACAGAAAACTGAAAAAGGAGGACAATTTCTATAAATATTTTAATAAACTTGATGAAGATCGTTGAAATTTGATATCTTTATATGAATATCTAATGAAAGGAAATAGGCTTTAATTCATTTGACCTTCGTAATTACAATTAGGTAGAAAAGTTTATTGAATAACAAAATAGAGAGAAAGTAGGTTAGGGTCTTTCTATTATTATTATTATTATCATCACTCAAGCGTAGTCTATGCAAATTAAGTTTCTGTTAAAGCTTAGTGATTGAACGATGACATGGCAATTTTATTCAATTTTTTTAACTTGAAGAAAATATATGGGTGTAATAAATTTTTTTTTAAGTTGTAAAAAATAACCTAATTAGTAAAGAATTTATTTAAATATATTCTAGTTATTTATTTATATAAATACTATATGTACAAAAGTCTATAATGATTAAATCAGGTGTTTCAAGTGCGGTTTAAGAAGGTTAAATGTCGGCTTTTTTCCTTTAAGAAAGATTGAAAAGAGACAGAAATAAACAGCTTCTCCGCGGCCAAAATAAAAAAATCAGCGGGAGTGAACGTCATCTTCGGGAACTTCTAAAATTTCATGACACATTTAGAACGCTCATCAGTTTGGACAGCTTGAATGACGTTTGATTGAACGGGTGACACTCGCAAGAAGGACCATCGCTTTCCAAATGACCGATTCGCGACCTTAGAAGGCCACACGCAAAAATGAATTCCCACATCTTAAAAAATATTTTTGTTACTTAGAGCATGCCATCATTAGATCAAAAGTAAGAATGTTAAAGATAGAATTAAGTATACTTTATATATATATATATTATATTAAACGGCAGCGTTAATATATTTTATTATTTGGCAACAATAATGCGGTTAATATATTCAATAGGTATGCAAATTAAACCGCAGGTGAAAAAAAAAAATTTTCGCCGTGTAGCAAGTAGCTGCCGGTTATATTACACCCATCCATCATTTTCAGTTGACAATGATAGATTCTGCGATTGTAACTATTCCCCTAAGCCTATATATAAATATATACAACAGTATATATCACATGCTTACTATTCATACATCTTAGGATGATCGTGTAAATGTATATAGACAGTTAAATTAAGGAAGAAGAACAACTATAGATGTACAATTTTATAGCAAATATGAAAGAGGGCGATTTTAACGCAGAGTTATGTCTGTTGTAGTTCAACTATCTTTCGTTTCTGTCTCATTTTTCTGGACTACGGCCAAAAACTGAATTTTCTTCTTTATACTATTTTTACTTATTCTTTCTATCTTCTTCCCCGCTCTCTCTCTTTCTCTCTTTCAATTTCTTATTCACTCTTTTATACATTCATTCTCTCATTTTTTTGCAATTCCCTCTCGCTGTTCTAATGAACACGCGAACGCGTGTTGCCCTACAAAGGATGACACCCGCTCCTATTGTTTTCACCACGAAGATCGCTCGAGATCGAAAATACGTATACGATATCGTAATTAGTCACGTGCCTGCCTCTTTTTTTACCTCCTTTCCCTTCCGTTTCTGTTATTCTTTCTTTTCGCGTCCTCCCACTAAATATTATGGTAAACTGACTCGGATATTTAGACGTGGTAAATAGGAGAGAGTAAGGAGAAACTGAAAGAACGAGAGAAAGAGAGAGAATAGGTATCAATAGCGGCATACACCGCCCTTTTTGCCGCAAGGATCACGAGAATCCTTAATTGGTCACGTGATTTAGAAAGATTCGTAGTTTTATTCTTTAAATCGCTCCATTCCTCAGCCCCCTTCTGAGACCATAGCCAATTATGAATTTTAGCTGTCGCCCAAGTTAAAAAGGGTTCTTTTATCTTTTTTGATTTCTGTCTGTCTCTTTGACCAGGATGAAAACGTTTGCAATGGGTAATTGGACGCCCGGGAATTGTAGGAGGCGTTTCAGGATTATTATGCATAAGAGTACTTTACTGTAAAAAGGATTTCATCCTTGAGCTATTTTTCCCCCCTAAAACTATCTAATTGAGTGCTAAATATAATAAAATTAATAAAGTAAGATAAATAAATCCGAAAACTCAGCAAGCATACGAAAACGTTTAATTATTTAAATAGAAATAGCCTATGTGCTTAAACAAATATCATATATATATATATATTGAACATTAGGAAATGTATGCGGTTCTTGTAATAATTTCGAAATAATTGGTCACGTTTACCATTTAACTTTGTACAAAAGCGACTTTGATACAAAAATATTTTTTACTACCGCCCCAACAAAAGTTAAACACGAGTTTTCCACCTTAAAAACTTGTTGGATTTTTACAGATATACAACGATAATTGGTCACGTGATAGTCGTTTAGCGCGTTTCTAAATATTATAAAACTACTTTTATATGCCCTGTCAATATTGACGAAAAGCATTATAGTTCGATTAAGGCTTTCCGACCACTACCAATTAAAACTCATAACGCCATCTATATGGCTATTCCGTCGTTGAAGTCCCCGCTATATAGGTACTCGAGCGCACCTGTACAAAGAATATAAAAGGGGAAGAAGGCAAAAAGTAGTGTTATAGAAGCGCTTCTGAAAGGACTCTCGTCGAAGCGATTACGATGCAGCTTATCCCTTCCGCAAACGTTTTTCAATAAGACTTTCCTGCTTTAGGGAATTTTTTCCCTGTCCCTTATCTCTATATATATATACAGTGGAAAGTCTGCGTCCTGTTCGATATTCTTCTAATCTCTTCGGGGACCGTTTCATAATTAAATGCAGTATCCAATCGGCATAAAAGGAAGCTATTAAATGAGCTCTTCGCCGTGTTTTTCAAAAGCACAATTTCTAAAGCGCTTTGTGCGCTGTGCATACACTATTTAGCAGCTATTTGTTCTATGACCTACTTTTCTATTTGCAGTTCTACCGCAAAACGTAACTTATACTTCAACTGAAGAACGAAGTAGAATTGTAAAACTAAATTGAAAGTGAAAAGAGGAGAGGCGAAGGCAAAAAAATTGAAGGACGAAATAAGTAGAGACGGGGGGTAGTGATTGGGAGAGCTAAGAGTACGGGTAGAAGTATTTTAAAGAAAGACGTTGGTGAGCTATTAGAAGCTTATTACCCCCGTAAAACTCCATTTTAAGTTTCCTTCAACAAGACCAACGCAGGGTTTTCATAAATATTTAAATTGGCTCGCAACCTATGACCTCGGCAGGAGGTTGCAAAGTATAATCTCTAAAAGCAGGGTCATAACTTCAGAATGTCACAATCCGCTCGAATGAGTAGAACTGAAAGAATTCATATTGTATAATACACGTTTAAATTGTAATTACTGTTAGCGTATCATTTTTGAACATATGTAATGTTCAAGCAAGAAGAATAAACGGATTTTTCACTTATTTACACTAGATGATGAAAAGAGGGGGAATAGAAAGAGGTCCTGTATTTGCTCATTTGCCAGAAGTATTACTCTTCTTTTCTCAATATATACAGTATATACAGTATATACAGTATATACATAGATATATACTGTATATATGTATACTGTATATATCTAGGAGAAGCATATGTATCAGTATATATACGGAAACTATGGAATAAGGAATCCCCGTTTATAGTTTGATAGAGCTAGACAGAAGTAAATAATAATGGAAACTGTAGACTTTCTGCCTCCTCTTGCGGTTTTCAGTAGACAAAAGACACGCGGAGAATAAAAGAGGGCGAGGAAGTACAGGGAATGAATACGATTTTAAAACTTTTTGTTCGTTTCCAGATTCTTGCTGGGTAGTACATTGTGTAACATCAAAGTGACGTCATAGCAGGCGCTTCCGGTTCCGTCATCTCGTTTTCAATTGCGACGATAGTATCCGAGGAGAGTTTCTTTTTCCCTGAACATCCCCGGGAAGTAGGAGTCTAATTATTATAATTGATTGACATAATTTATATGCAAAGAACCCGCGGGACGGCAAGGGCAGTTTGCGCTCTCCCGCAGAGCGTCTAACACTCCATTTGTCCTAACGAACCTTAACAACTACCCGCCCTTCGAGTGGGTGGTGAAATGGGCGTTTGTCCAGGTGCGCCTTCGACTTTTAACAAGTTTTTTTTCTTTTTTTCTAAAAAAAATACCGCCCTTTACCGATATTTTCACGATATTTCTCTAGTTTACCCCCGAAGCTTTATATAACATTTACACGGGGCATAAGGGTAGAAAAAAAAGACGTACAACTACCAGGCGGCCGACCGTCTATTCAACTAACGGCTTTTTAACTGCAATTCCCGCTCATGCGTTAAAATCTGTGGTGAAAATATTTATTAAATAACGTAACTGAATACTGTTTCTAAGATTTAATCTCCTTTGAAAGAGGCCTATATTGTTATTGAGATACTCGAAATATCTGTTATCAATACACCTACGTCTTTTTCATCCAGGGTAGTTTTGAATAGATAAAACGGTTGTCGTTCAATTTTATGTCTGTGTCTTGTGTGCTGTTGACTGTATTATATATGGTATTTTGTATAATGTAAGTATTTACGAAGATACGTTGTAAATCCATTCTAAGATGGATGCATTTGTATAAAAAATATAAAGGAAAAAATTATATCTAATGCATCTATAGAGAATTATACATATAAACTGTTTATATATATAGATATACAGTATATGTATTTATTTATATAAAATTCTATGTAAACAGCCCATTATTTTCGTATAATTAATTTATCATGTGCTTTTTTTTATTTAAAGAACGTTTACTAAAAAGTTGTAGTGTGAGGCCTTCATAGACGAACACGTACAATTTCAAATTTGCAAGAGAGAAAGCGTTTCCTTTCCCTCTCCCCTCCTACTCTTTCCGTGTGTTTCTTTCTTCTCTTGTTCTCTTCTTTTAATAGACTTTTCTAACCAATGTCTAAAGTATTAGCAGCGAATGGTTGTATAAAAAAATCTAATCGGCGACGAGTTGTCCGCGCAAGCATATTAGAATAGCGTCAGTTTTTCCTGTCTTTGATATCTATATATCTATTCAATTCGGCCACAATTGCCAATTGAAACAATAGATCAAAAAGCCGGCCTAGGGGAATTGTTTGTTTTGATGTTACAATGTATTCACTATAGAATTATAACGATTTTATATTAATTACGGTGAGAATATTGCTGTATTACGTAATAGTTTAACAAACAATTGAATAACGGGTATTAAGGCGTAAGACCCCCTAGCAGTTAAAAAATAGTTTCTAACAGCTTAAACCGCTTAATCAATCATGACAAACAGACAAACTCCGCTACAGGGGGGCGTTCAAACATCTTGAATGGTGCGTACCTGCGCCCTTTTGATGTGAAAAACAGTGCCGAAGGCAAAACGCTTACAACTTGCTATTCAATCATACCATCTTGCTCGGAAGACGCGAACAAACAACGCCTGACAAAAGGCGTTTTGAACCGTCCATTATTTAAGATAAAAGCTGAAAATTAGGTCACGAACGGTGAGCGTAATTCAAGCGTCTAAGTATGTAGACGCTGTATTGATATTCATATTGTTGCTGTAAAGTTTGCTCGTCAGTACAAATATACTACTTTCAATTAAATGTAAACGTTCTAAAAGGGGTAGGTTAAAAACAAGCACCTTTTCAGTTTTAAGGCTTGAAAGATGAAAAGAGGCGTTTCTGGGGAAAGAATAGAATTTAAAGGAAAAAGGAGGCGTCTGACAATAGTTTTTAATAAAGTATAATATTGACACTGTATACAACTTGTTTAAAAATTTTCCATGAGTATACGTCCATGATAATAGTGGGTTATTGATTATTAATATTCAACGAGCAATTAATGAATACCAGCAGAAAATTTTTCGAAATCAACACCTCCTACTCTCCTTCCCAAAACCCTCCTTTCTTCTTAATTATTCAAGCGGGAGCTAAAGGTAAATGAGGATGTTATAACGACACTTATATGACACAAATAAAAAATTCTCAGTTTTTCTGGCCCAATAGGGAATTTTATTCTTCTATCATTCATTACAGTATAACAATAAAGAGAGAAAAAAAAACGCCTAGCTGTTTGCACGGACCAGTTAGAAAGCTAACCGGCCGATAAAAGCGTTTTTTTTACTGTTAATAACGAATGAAATTAGGGGGACAGGAGTTTTAAGAAAAAGAAGGAGAGGATAGAAATTAGTTTCCGTGGCTACTTGACAAGAATATATTGTAATCAATTGTTTTCAATTAAGGTTTGAAGGGTTCGGGGTGAGAGCTTTCGGCAATTGTCGTCGAAAGAATTAATTAAAATAATTGAGGCTTTTCGAGTACGCTTATTGTTTTCTTTGGGCGTCGACTAATCGTCTAGAAAGGAAATAAACTGTAAAGAATATAAAAAATATGAAGAAAACCCTAATAACAAGACTTTTCGTTTCCTGAATCTATTATAAAAACATCTACGACAAATCACCGGCGTCTACTTTGACGTTTATCTCAATGAATATAAAAAAAATTCTTGTTATTCCCAGCTGAGTTATATTGAAAAGTGTCGAACACGCATCACTGATTTATATAACATTAAATCGTATCCATCTCCTCGTATCCTCTCCCTCTCTTTCTCTCTCTCTCCCTCTCATTCTCTCTTTCTCTTTCTATCTCCATCTCTATTTCTCTCTCTCTTTCTGATCCAATATTCTTCTAAACACCCTTACAATCACAGAGCGAAAAAAACAGGGACGAATTTTTTTATTTCGTGATGTCTTTCTCTTAAAAGGGATAATAACTTTTCTTGCTTTTACTTATTTTTAAAATACACGCTGGAGTATACTAATTCCTTTCAGAAGGCGTCTAAAAACTATTGGAAAAAATCTATAGAGCGTTACATTAAGGCAAAAATAATAAAGTGCGTATATCTATAGCACTTCCGTTTACGTTTTACGGGGTAAAGAAAGAATATCGACTAATAGGCCTATTCGTTAGAAATATCAATCTATTTTGCTTCGTTAATCGAATTAATAGAACATATACGTGGAGAAAATATAGAAGGCTAATCGACTTTTACCCATTCAAGATATATACAACCTTCCTGCTCAGAACATTAACTTAATTTATTATTTTCCCTGAAATATGTATTTGTTTATTAAACTATATTAGATACATTAATTTAATTATGATATGGATAAAGATATGGAATACATAAAGTATTTACTATATATGTAAATTAATTGCATGCGTATGCATTATACTGTATATTTATTTTAAAAGATTAAGGCTTAGGAACAATGTATACGAGAAATAATAAGAAAATATAATATAAGTTACTGTGGCAGCACTGTACCGCAAAAAAAAAAATTGACTGAAAAAATAATATATATACTAATATATAAATATATATATATATTATATTCTTTGAACCTGCTTGTATTACACTGTATTATACACGACTACTTATAAACGTTAATCCTGAATTGTCTTTTTTTCTCTTCAAAGCGTCTCTTTTCAATCAAATCCCTGTTAGATAAAAAAGATTTCTTATTAAATAGAATATAGATTGCGAACTTGTACGATAGAGAAGTAGCAAACTTATGTTTTATACTCATAAACATATCAGTAGATCTATATACATTTATAAACACATACACACATATATATATATATATATAACTAGGCAGCACGCGTCGCTGATTTTCATCACATTACTAGAAGATTTCTAAGCGAAATAGTTTTCCGTCTGGACGCTTCGGAGGCGTCGAAGCGTCAACGGTCGCCGCACGACGTGACGTTCGATGTGTGTGATGAGACAGGTGCGGATTTTTTTCCACCCCTTCCAAAAGAACTTATCTGTCCGATTGGCGAAACATCTGTCACGAGTCGGAGGTGTAAATTGTTATTGTCACGATTGCACACACACACATACATATATATATAAATACAAATATACATCAATGCATATATTTATATATCCTTTTTTTATAGCAACTAGCAGAAATAGTGGCTTATTCTGTGTACACATATATATGCTATATATACTTGGTATATATACTGTATATATATCTATATATGTAAATATACGGTTTCAAATATATTTTATAAAATAAAAGGTATTTACGTTAGATTGGAAATCAGAAATGAAAGAGAAAAAAGTAATTAATATCCTTTTCTACTCTCTAAACGGAAAAGAGGTAGTCATTCTTTCTTCTACTCTTTCGACCGTAAAATTTAACTGTCCAGTTCGATTGACGGTAAAAAACGCCGATGTCACGATTTCAACCAACTTTCCATTAACAAAAGATTAAAAGAAACTTGAAGAGAACGAATAAAACATGAAAAATAATATAAATGGTATTACCATGAAAGAAAATTAAGGAATGAAAACGAGTTTTGCGGGTAGTAGAACGGCTTCGATATCTTATTAAAAATCGTGATTATCCATATGAGAATTTTCGCAGGAATGCTTAGCTTTTGGCATTTTTTATCGGTTTGGGAATGCTAAGGAAGGAAGGTATGTATCCAAAAAAGCGTCGACCGAGAGAATGGAAAGGGCGAGCGCATTATATAGAGCAGCGTGGAACGGGAGTATGAATAGAGCGAATTGAATAGGCGCCTAGAAATTGTCTAAATATGTTGGGATGATAGGGAGAGCCGCTTTACAAAAGTAGATTTCTACAATACATTTATTGTGCGTGCCGAGCTACTGCATTCAACTGCAACACACTACCGCATTCACCGACTTACAATGAGTCGGCGAAGGCCTGGTGCGACGCTATTCTCTCGCCTGTCTCGTTATGCTAATATTCTTTCATTACGCCGAGGCCAATAAGCGTCGGAGCTGTCTATTTCCCTTTGCAGTTGCCCGCTGCAACCGATCTTTTTTCCGATTTTTTTTTCTCCCAGTTAACGTCTTCCTCATCTGCTATTTTCCTCAATACTTTAGCCACGTTCCCCATCGAAAAGTCACGTGACCATATATTTTTTAGGCTTCTTTATCAATAGACAATAGAGAAACGCCGCCGCGACACAGACAATAGGCATCGCACTTATATAATTAAGAGAGAGATGGAAAAAAGAGTGAAAGAAAGGGAGTCGGTTCGTGCAGGTATGAAAATCGAACGCCCTATCTATATTCGACGCCCCGAAGCCCTGCCAACGACTCCGTCATTCTTATTCTATTGTTCCCACCACGAACGGCGGTCGTTTTCCCTATCTTTTTTCCCCGTTACCCGTAACTATGACAACGGTGTCTGTTGATGAGAGGCGCGATAAACTTACTAATGAAGCGTCCCTAATTAAGTCGAGAAGAAGACATTAGCGGGGGCACGAGAGGAGATGATTTAAAGCCCAGCGGAACGAGGTCGACAAACGGTCTCGGAGGAGAGTCGAGCGTCGAATTAAATTAGGCAACGCTTTCTTACTCGACCCAGCCGGTTTTATTGAAAAAGAGACGACAGAAGTGACGACCGCACCTGCGACGTATTCACTCATAATTAGGCTACGTTGTTAAAAGGCGGACGTGACTTGGGACCCGAATACACCCAACACCGAACGTGTTTAATCGCCTTTCCAATCTCTCTTAGAACTTACCACTTTTCCTTTTTACAATAGTTTAAAAATAATAAAAAACGATCATATTAAGAAAAAGAAGAAAAACATCGTCTATTTTTAATTTATTACTCTTCAATTTCCATTTTACGATCGGATTTTATTTAAAAGCATTTTAGCGTAAATTCTATAGATTATATTAAAAACTTTTCATCATCTAATACATTTTGCTATTTTAGTTCTTAATTATTGAATTAAACGAGCGTCTAATGGTGGGAAATTTCGATTAAGGTGAAATATTGAAAACAAGGTAGAATTAATAGAAAATATACTCTAGAAATTCTTAATTTTCTATCTTATCCTTCTTCTGTGATTTCTGTGTTACCCAATTAACTGTTTTATCTATTATACTTTTTTCTCTTCATCTATCAATCTATTTATCTGTCTATCTGTCTCTTCCCCGATTCCTTTTAAACCATTTTCTCAGTTCATTCGTCTGCCTCCTCCCTTTCCTCTCGCTTCTCTCTTTCTTTTTATTCTGTTAAGCTAGTGTTTAAATGTGAAAACAGAAATTTCAATAGGTCTTTTTAGAATACCAGCAATTAATTAAATGTATATGCCTTTATAGGATTTTGTACCGGCATGCGAGCCCACTTGAAAAAGCTAATACTCATAAGCTACTTATTTCTTCCTCATCTTTTTTATTCTTTAGAAATATGAAGAAAAAAAAGAAAAATTACACATATTGCATAATCATAAACTTGGATAGTGTGGGCGTATTTGCATTTTTCCTCTCCTGCTAAGGATTAGTAATTACTCGTATATTTGGCATCAAAAAAAACCTACGCCCCCTTTTCTTAAGTCTTTCATCCTTCCTTAAGATTTTCAGTACAGTTTATACACTGTAATCATAAAGAAAATTTTGTAAAAGAAGAATATCTTTCTTCTTTCATTTGTTTTATTGTTTCTGCTTTATACTAGCTGATTAAGGGGAAAGAGGAGATAGGCGGAGAAGTAGGCGGAGGAGGAGACAGAGAAGGGTAGGATAAGTGTAAGAATAAGAAGAAAGGAAAGAATTAAAAGTAGAAGAGGTTAGAAACAATTTCAAAAGTGTTACATCTCTTATAAGCTTAAGCGTCTTTATGCCTCTTACATCAAAATGCATTTTGATTGCGTTAAATCCTCTTTTATGTGTTTCTTACGTCGATTAACAAAGCATTTGTTCTTTCTTTCCTCTCTTTTTTTATCAATTTATCGTAGTATGGCGTAAAAGATTATTTAGTTTATTCTTATGTTATTTTTTAATCTATCATTTCCCTCCATTCCCCTTCTATAACATAGAAACATATAGTATTTAGTCAGTTTGCTCTTCGATTCTCTCTACGATATCTGTTTTTCTATTATATATCTTTGTTATGTTTTCTTTATTATAAGTAATAGATTATTATTGTAGACGGAAAATTATTGGGAAAACAATTGCGAAAATGAAACTATTGCCCTCAATTGGTTGGAGATTAAGAAATTATATTCGTTTCTGTGATTTATTAGTCTTCTAAATTGCGTTACCTTTCACTCTACTTCTCTTTCATTCGCTTTAGCCCTTCTGTTCTTTTTTCTTTCTATTTAGCTCTCTTGTTCCTATTCATTCTTCTCCCTCCCCCTTTTTCTTCCTTCATGTAATTATCTATTATACATGGAAAATTCACCGACTGTTCTCCATAGACGTCCAGTCGAAGTTACGTAATATATCCGTCGACGCCCATCGTGTGCGGTACATAAAATTCGCATTCATCTCAAGAATTGTAAATCAAATTTGACGCGGCTGCCAACTTAAGCTCTTAAGCGTCTAATATTTGACGCCTTTAGACGCTTATCGCACAAGCTATTATTCCGCCTATTGAATTGAGAGTGTTTACGTAGAGGATTTTAGGAGGGATACCCGTAACTAAAAATGGTGTCACCTAGGCTTATTAGGCGCCTGGTTGCTAGGGAAGTAGAGGCGTCTTTGAAGTGGTCGCTAATGAAAAGGGGATTGCGTTAGACTGTAGATTTTTTCAAACGACTCTCTCCGGCTAATCCGGTGTTTGAGCCATAATTAGAGCGGCCCCACGAAAACAATGGAGCGTCACGAGCCGGAAACACCGTCGCCGGCGTCTAAAGTGGCCTTTCGTGTGCTAACCGACGATGCGTGAACAGCCATGAACGCGATTTTTCGATTTTTCAGTCGGTGAAAAAGGGCGTCGGCGACACTAAGCGATCAAGCGTGGAGACGCCTCCCCCTGCAGGGTGCAGCGTGGAAAATTAAACGGCAAGTTGATGAGGAGCTATAAATGTGCCGTCCGTTGAGTCGTTTGTCAGGGGCGTCGATTCAACAACCAGTGACGCTCAACGACGGCTGCTGACACTTTCCAGGCTGTGCGAAACGACGATACGGCGTCTCTGGGGTGTCTTAATTCCGAGCCGTCTACATCACTCTTTGTCGGTCTCTCAAGTGCTGCTTGATTATGCTTAAAGAATAAATTATCAGCTTGTACGAAATGCACTCACAAGAATGAGCCTAATATTTAAAACCCTTATAGCCTTAATTAGTATTACCTTTCAATTTAATAAAGAATAGAAGCAACCACTAATTAAGGGTATTTTTTTATGTTAAAAAATGGCCGTCAGCAACGAACGCATCCTTAGTTCCCCATATCGGGTTATTAATCCGCCTATTCTAAATTTTCATAGGGAAAATGGAGAGAAAAAGGAACCCATTGAGACTACGGATTATAGTTTTATAAGCAGAGTAGCAGAATATAGTTTTTAGTTAAGGGTTTATATAATTTACAGCAAAGTAGCGCAAAAGGAGAGCAAAAAAGGAAAATGGAGAAAGAGATGGAAAAGTCGTTAGTATATTAAACCTATGAATAAAGAAGTATATGGTAACTGCAATAGTTGCTGTCTAGACAGTAAAAACATACTTTTTTTAATGCGTACTATAGTTATAAGATATTGAAAAATTGTAATGTTTATTATAATTCATTTAAAATGAATTTACTTGAATAAGAAATATCCCTTTAATTCTTTCTATTGCTAATTGCAGACTATTTAAAACATATTTACGTATTTATGTTATTGCCCATTTTGCAGTTGCGTAATAAATTCTATCAACACGATTTTTAGATAATACATACTACTTTGACATTTTCGGGATAAATAGATAACTTTTAAATATTCATTACAACACAATTCGCGTATAATCCTCTATATGAATATTAATAAGGTCAATGTAATAAAGACAATACACGTTAATTTAATAACTTAATCTCTTTTTTGAATAAAGTTAAGAAATGTCACTCGAATAAGAGCTACATATTATATATTTATTTATAAGTAGATGAATTCATTAATAATTCTTTATGAGGAATTTTCTATAAGGTTAAAAGGAAATTAATATATTAAATACATTCTCATATTCAATTTTTATTTAAATTTTTATGCTCCTACACACCCTACTACTCCTCCTACTCCTCCTCCCTCTTCCTATACCATAAACCTTCACCTTTTACAACCCTAAAAACCTCCTCTTTTCTCTTTTCTAACACCCTTTTCGCACCCCCTTTTTTTCCAATTTTCCCAACGACAAAAGCAAAGAAATGTTAAATTCTTATAATTAAAATATTTTCATTTTCCTAGTTTCTTATTTTTCTCTCTACCCTCCCCTCTCCCCGCCTGTTCATCATCTCATATCCTCCTCCTGAGTCTTGTGGAAAATCCTTGCTAATACTTTTTTACAGTACCTTCAATTGAATTTATTTTCAACAATTAGGAATGTAACTATGGCAATTGTATGTAAACTGTGGGATGTATTAGATATGTACAGTATATTTAACGCATGCATTTACTGAATATACTGTACATAAGAATATACGCACTCACATTTACTGTACTAGATATTGGTTTACTTATTAGTATGTATTCATAAATTTTTCGTTCATGATTTTCATATAGAATTCATAGGGGAAATATAATTAATTACTTCATTAATGGAAATTATCGATTAGTTATCTGTATGAACATATCCCTTTTTGAACCTTATTAATATTGTCTTACAGTATGTTTATCTGATCAACACCATAACAATACGATGTTCTTTTTACTTCAGGCAAAGTATAGACCATAAAATGCATATTTATGGATATTCTCTTGTAGTATGTCTTATATTAAGAAACTAAAGAAATTGTAACGTTTGACAGTTTAATTATATTATTCATTCAGTTCATTCTCTTCCTCCTTTTATGAAATTGAAAAACTCGTTCGAACGAGATTTATAAAACAGTTATTAGACGGCATTTGTCCAAAATAGAGACACACATTTCGGTACAGTTATAGCGACGTTTTAGCTTTAACAAATCGTGTTTTCCGCCCGAGAGCGTCGATTGTTGCCAGAGACGCTTTTAAAGCGAAATGAAACGCCGATTCATCAGGCCAAATTAAGTATACGCAACGTTTTACGCTAATCGTTTCTTATATAATCAGCTTAAAAATCCAGCGTAAATCGCAACGCTTCTCTAGGAAATTAGAGAGACGCTCGCCCAGCACTTAATCAGCTAATGATAAGGTGCGTTTAGACGCCACAGATGTGCTGGCAATTTCAGCTTATTCTTTAGGATTTTTTTAATCTAAACACGCATCCGGTGATAATTTTTCGAGTGCTAGACGCTCTTACGTAATTTTCACAGTTGTTTGCCGAAGGTAAGCTGTTGTGTTCGCGCGTGGATGCGCGTGTATCTATATATATACGCTACAGCATTTCTTTTTACATTACCACCTGCAAAAAATATTGCTAGGGCCATTAGCCCAACATGCACCTATTAAGGGTATAGGAACGGTATAAAGTAGCCCAGATCCTCTTTTATTATTTGTTACAATCGATATGCCATTAGGATTAGTCGGATCGTGTTGCGGTTTAGTCATATATTTTTTCGTCCATAAATCTAGGGCAAGGCAATATTTTCATTTAATTCTTATTTGACGCTCCTGTTGATATAAAACCTAGGTAAAAATATTAGTTCACCGAGAAACGAAATAATAGAAGAAATAATAAGAAAACAAAATTGTAAGGAAAGCGTTTAAGTAACACTTTCTACCTTATTCCATTCAACTAGAAAAGAGACGCCTTATTTTTATTAATTACTCTTCTAAATTAATATAATTATATATTCTGCGTCTTTTTGAATCTTTTTTTTTTAATTATCATTAATGAACTAAAAACTAGAAAAAGAAAATACAACAATAGCCCATTTTCCTTTAAATAGAACTCACGAAATGGCAAATTACAAAGAGATGTGAAAAATAAACTTTTCTACAAACGACAGATGGCGTATATTGTCGGACAATTTTTACCTTGTTCGACTTCTCTCCCTTGTCTTTTTTCAGATACAGTCGTTTGTAGCTATTTTGGGCAAACTGTTGTTAAAATGTAATAAAATATATAGAAGAACATCAATATTACAATAAAACTCCCAATAATAATGAATGGAATCGACTCTTCCATTCGAATAGTCAATAAAGCGCATAGAAATTGCAGACAATCAACCGCAAATTCGAATTTCAATACTCGTTAAGAATTAGCTGTTAGAAGACATACAGATATCTTTTATGTAACTATTAATTTAAGAAGCGTTCGGCTATATTCAATATTCAATTCATTTGTTGTTTAATAGTTAATCTTAATATATTGATCATTAAAATTTTAAAAGACCAATAGTCAGCACAAACAAATATATTTAAATTTCTATTTTACTATATAAAAATATACAAAGTTGTCTATGAATGAATATCTTTATAAAAAAAGACAAACGAACGACAATACAATAACAACAACAACAACAACAGCAACAACAACAAAACACTACGAATAATTATGTTAATTAATTAATTGGGTTTAGTTCTACTTTTGAAGATTTTCAAATTAGTTTGTTAACTTAATTATCATTTCCAAATTGAAAGTATATTCATCTCAATAAAAGACGGATTATGATGTTATTAGCTCTAACATGTTATCTTAATAATGATTGATGAAAATAATGAATAGAAAAGATAAAGATTATATATATTGTAATATTTAGATTATTATACTACACTTGTTATTTTTTTAACGATAATGAAAGAATTCGTGATATATGAAATAGATTAAACAGATTGTCTATCATTTAGGAGGATCATCTACATTTGCATAGATGAAGAGAAATCTTCAATAAAAGATAATTTGGTGATTCTCTCCGCCATCGTTAGTGTGTATTCTTATTTTAAATAGACTCAAATCTATCGTGTTTCTCACATTATTTAAAAACTGGCAGAGTAAAATTGTTAACTATTGAAAATAGAATTGAAAATTCATATTTCAGAAATACTTTTCATTGATTTTTAAAGATTTTGTAGTTAGTCAATTTATATCTATTTCACAAACTTCTGTTTCAATAGAAATATCTTGGAAATAGACAATATATTCTCCAATACTCGAAACTGTACAATTGAATAAGTTGAGTGTTGATAAACACTTTCCAACTTGATTATTTAATGGTTTTAACGATTGAACGAAAATATTATCCAATGTTTGATTTCTATTTGAAATCTTGAAATAATCAAATATAGTTTGTACTTTTATTTTAATCCCTAATTCGTTTCTTTTAAACGTAACGCATGTCTGTAAATTTCCATCAGTTAACTTTTTCACTTCATTATTGCATTTATTATTGGGAATTGTTTCAATTTTGGGAATAATTTCGTAGGTACACTTTAATTTACCTACTGAACATTTATTTATTCCGTCGTTTGTATCGCCTAACTCCATTTTCTTTAGGGGTAATCTATGCGGTAAGACAGAAATTTTTCCACTAAGATCAAATATAGGATCTTTATCATTGGCTATATCTGGATAGCAATCTAGCGAGGTGTCGTTAGCATCCTCGCATATTTGACTTATAAGACATTTACATATTCCATCTTCAGATATGAAACTAGTGTAATTTCCATTCCAGAAAGAAAATTTCACATAGTTATTAGAAGCTTTGTTATTAGAAAAGCGCATATTCTGTTCGCAGGTCCCAGCAGTTTTTAAAAGTTCATCCATATCGGAATCGTCAAAATATTCATATTTTGGAGTTAATACGAGGCTAAATGCAGTTTGAACTGCCGTTAACTGACTGAAACTTTCAAGATCGTTATCTAAGACAGTCATGACAGAAGTTCTTGTAACCATTTCACAATAAATTTGGGATGTAGCTCCTCCAACTCTAGGTTGAATATCATATATACCAGTTACGTAGTTGTTATGTTTAACAGCATCATAACAAGATTTATAAACAGCCGCTGAATGTATACAACATATTGAAAAGAATATCAGGGCTAAACGTAGAAAATCTTTCAAGTTTTTCATTTTTAAATATCTCCGTCTGGAAGAATTTCTGTGTACGTAATATTACCAGATGAACAATATACTTTTATAATAGTTATTTTACTTTGTATTGATATAATTGATAAATTGATCAGTAATATTTTCTAGTGAAACTTTATAGACTGAAATCTTTCTCTTTATTTGTGAGCATCTCGATTGTGCAAGAAGAATAAACAAGTGTATAGATTTCTGTTATAAAAATGAAAAATAATGGTAAGAATCAATATTTATACCTAAGCCTATCATCGAATCATTATTAATCTACTATATTCAGTAGAAGTTATACTGATTCACATAGAATCGGGTAGGAGAGCAGAAATGAAAAAGTATGTGATGATTCATACAAAAACAAGTCTCTTCACTGAAATCTTTAATCAAGTTATTTTTGAGAATTGTTAACATATAAGACGGATAAGAATTCTATCTCAATTATAGAATCATTCACAACAATCATCAGTTTTTGAATATTCACACTTCGATCATTTCAATCTAACTTAATGAGATTATTGTTTTTTTGTTAAATTGATAGCCTTTAAAATGGTAAATTAAAAAAAAGAGAGATATCATAAACGTGAATAAAAATTATTAATTAACTTTAAAAATATATATTATTTTACATTTTTAGACGATTTTGCAACAAATAAACTAATTTAAATTATTTGAATAGTTAACTTTTTGCTTATTAAAAAACATATTAAGTTTTATTTTACTATTAAAATGAAACTTTAACAATCTAATAATATAGTTTTAGATGATATATTAGTGATATATTTAAAGAAATTATTTAAATTTCACCTAACATTCTCCAGTGAATAACCTATTTAAACTTGACTAATGATAATTATGAAATATATTCTTCTTTATAGTATTTTTATGTTCTTGTATGTTCAAGAGTTGCAGACGTTTAATTACGATAGATTTAATCTTTTTAATCCAGAAAAGAATGTTGATAATGACATTAATTCACTAAGAGAAAAAGTTCGTCGATCAAATGTAAGTTTTTCATCTTTCTATTACGTTCATTAGGTTTCTATTTATTTAAAAAATTATGTTTTTCACTTAGGAAAAAAAGGAATATATGTTGAAATCGTTGAAGTATAGAATGAAAAGAGGATGCTGCGATATGGATATCTTTTGTCTCGTTTCCGAAGGAGACTGTAAGAAAAGAAAATAACCCTAGTAAATGTTTTACCAATGTATTCTAATCAATAAACAATGCTACTTAAACTTAGTAATTTATAAATTTAAATTCAAAGACATGTAAATAGAGATAAAAAGATTATCTTCATTAACAGCTGTATTAGTGAATAGACAAGTTAATAATACATTTTTTTATATTCTATACAATACAAAAGTGTTTTGAAGAAATTTTCTCTTCAATTTCATGAGGCTATCCTCTCATTGGAACTCCTTCTCCATACATTCATAGGTAGAAAATCGTCTTATATAGAGAAATCAAACATATAGTTTTCTTTATTAGTCATATGGTCTTTTAAAATATCGTATACTTTTACGATTACCTTTCTTTTTCAGCGTTAATCAAATAGTCAAATATTATAAATGCGTGGGTGGAAAACAGTCTTTGAGACAATAGCGAAAATATCTTATGAATTTAATCAGTATAACTTTTCTGAAACCTACTTATTTTTAAGAAAAAACCAAAATAAAATAAATTCTTATTTTTGTATGGAAGTTACTAATTTCACATCTGAAGATAGAATATGTAGAGATGTTTCATCAGTCATTTTTACAGGGATGCTAACGATACTTCTGTAGATAGCTATTTAGATATAGCTAATGAAAAAGATCCTATATTTGATCTTAGTGGAAGGATTTCTGTCTTACAGCATAGATTACCCTTAAAGAAAATGGAGTTGGGCTTTACAAATGACAGAAAAATATTAAATAAGACAAAAGATCATTTTCATCAATATTTAAATATTTCATTGTTGTTCTATAATTTATATTTTTGCTCAAACTTACGATATGAATGTCATATATATATAAATATATATATATATATATATATATTGGCATATTATATCATCATTCATGTAATCTATAATGTTTATACTTCACTATGAAGATGTTTTGCTATATTTAACCAAAGTATGATTCGAAAGAGGGCAACACTGTATATGTTCATCAAAGAAATTAACATATAATAAGGTCAATTAAATGAATAAGAAGCTGAAAAAAACATAATGAAATGGCGAAAATCAATTACGATAATGTTGTATCACTTGACAATAGAAACATCATTAATATTCTAATGCTAATGGCGAAAGATTATTTATCTAATAAAATATAAGTTCTATTATTATCTTATTGCTAAAATTTTTTCATATTGAATTGTTAAATAGTCAAAAAAAATCGAACAAATAAGTTATAGAAATATCCCAAAAAGTGGTTGTTTTCTTTTGGTTTTAAATTGAACGTTAGTATGACACTTACTTAAAAATTAAATACATGAATATTAAACAGGTTTATAATAAATTATTAAAATTTATGCGATAGAACATTTTTTCATTGAGACAGACATTGAATTTTTTAAATTCCCTGTGCTCTAAGTTGTCAACACGCTCAGACACTACTATTCTAATTGTAATGAAAATATATACATATCATATGAGCATAGATTTCTTTTTATTATTAGTTCAATAAAATCATTTAATAATAAATAGGCCTTAGTAACCAATTGTTTTAAGTATGTTGTCTCTATGTGGTCTTTGTCGGTGAATGGTCTTTGAAAACATATTTCTATATACATATTTTTATGTTCAGATCAGATGTACTGCATTTGAACATTATTTAAAAACGAAGGATAAGATACGAGCATGGCGAAACGTATGAAAGGTAAAATGATTGAAAAAGTTTTAATCATCTCTTATCATAAAGTAATCTAATACGCTATTATTGCTAATTTAACCTTATAAAACATTCTATTAGATTCAAATATGCCTAAATCAGCAAGTTCCGTTCAATCAAGACTGAGAGGAAAGAGTAAATACTTTTTCTTTTAA
The DNA here is from genome assembly GCA_904063045.1 of Dimorphilus gyrociliatus. Taxonomy (NCBI): domain Eukaryota; kingdom Metazoa; phylum Annelida; class Polychaeta; family Dinophilidae; genus Dimorphilus; species Dimorphilus gyrociliatus. Next base: position 1,224,756 of record CAJFCJ010000003.1, read on the forward strand.
AAAGTTTTCGTTTAATTGAATTCTTTATTTTAGGTTCAGAGGGAAATTCAAGAGATTTGAATGAAAAGAAAAGATTACTAAGTAATTTTGCATTATTTGTATTTCATATCTTTTTAAATCTTCTGTATTTAGCGTATAGATTTAAAATTAAATACAAATTAAAATTGTAGGAGCCGAGAAGATAAAATTGAAAGATTACGGTTTGTAAAGTCGCTAAATCATGTTACTTAAAGTATCAAATTCATTTCTATATATCTATATATATCGTCAAATATACAGAAGCGGAGATGGCAAATACAGTTTATCCAAGAAGAAAATCACGTTTGTATTTACATAATATAAAAAAATAACTTTATTCTTAAATTAATGATTATGAAAATGATTGTAATTTCTCTGTCTCTTGCCCTTCCTCATCCTCATTTTACTCCCTACCAACTCGCCCAATATATATATGTATATGAATAAAGAATTGGAAAAAGCAATAGCATCTTCGAAACGTGTGTATTCTAATTGATTTATCGTGATTATTCAATTAATACTCTTTCTATTTTTAAATATAATAGAATTAATTGGTTTGTATTATAGTATATCTACAAATACTGTATATAAAGCATATTAAGAATGTATATTATTGTATTTATCAAAAAAAATGTTGCATATTTATAACTCAAAGAAAAGTTAATAAAAGAAAGTGGCCAAGAAGGTTAATTTTTTAGATTAAAAGTTATCAATCACCCTAATCAATTCTAATATTCTTTATTTTTTGACTCTTTTTAAAATAGATGATAAAAAAAAGAAATCTAATTTGCAAGATAATCAAGTTACTAGAAGTAATAGGACAGAATTAAAAAGTTTGCTCTTTTTATCTATTTATATATATATATATATATATATATACAGCTAATTAAATTATTTATATTTATATCTATTTTTAGAAAAGGATATAAAGCTTAAATCTAAAGTCACTGATGTAAAGATAGTTGAAGAGAGAGAAGATACTATGAATAATTTTCCCAATGAAAATCAAGTCTTAACACTCGAAACTAGTTAATTATATTATATATTAAATTATTATTTACTTTTAATAACCTCTTTCTTCAGTTGAAGACCAAATTATTCCAATTTCCAGTAGTTTACAATCGGCGTGGTTCTTTTCTTCCGATTGTATAATTGATATGAAAGATTCAGGAAAATTCCGTCCAATTATTCAATTATATTTTTCAGACACTTGTATTCAATGATATTCCATAAATAACCATTTAATTAGAATTTAATATTAAGTTTAAATAGTAGTTTAAATAGTAAATTTGAATTCGAGTGTCTGCATTTTTATAGTTTTACACGAGCTTATCCATAGTTTGAATTTGGGGAAAATAGTATTTTTTCTAGATATTTTGGATGATAGGAAATTATTTGATAAAGAAATTAGCCAAATTAAAGAATCTATGCAAAGTGATAATCCAAATTTAACAAATGTTTGCCTAGTAGCTATGAAAGTATTAAATGGATGGAGAAATATCCCATTACCCGATCAAGAGAGAAATTGTTCAAAAGAGAATTATATATTGAACAAATTATGGCAATCATTAATTCTAATAGATGAAATTGAAATTGCCTATTGCTATTACAATGAATTTTTTAATGCAAATAGATGCTTGAACGAGCACATTCTCATCTCGGAAGTAGACGATAGTGGTATTGAATTCAATTTAATATTAAATAAGGAAGAAACAAACTGCAATGCAAATGGTTTAAAAATCAAAATTCCAGCTAAATCCGTGCTAAATAGCTTACTAATTGAAATAAAAATCAAGTCAAATAGTCTCGATATATTTCCAAATGACCTTATTCTAGAAAAAGTTGGATCTTTATCCTTTCCATTCAATGACGTCATAAATGAAAATATAAGTGCAAAAGATCTACCTAATTATATAGTTATTAAAAAATCAAATGTTGGATTCTTTTTCAAAAAGTTAAGCAATTTAAAAGGGATTTTTGATGAATATATTAAAATGATAACAAGTGGATTAAAAAGGAATATGTCTGGCGAAAGATTATATTTTATAGTTTGTATTGAAAAGATCAGTAATAACTTATTGGCTGGAAAGTTAATAGTAGCAAGTTCACTTGAAAATAATCAATTGCCAAACAATACTATTCATATAGAAGATCTAAATGAAATTTTCTTGATGAGTAAAAGCGAGATAATTGATATTTCATTGGAAATAAACGATGGATGGTCTGTTTGGAGGAAGACACCTTTAACAGTGAAAATTAGCTTATTAAATAGAGGATACCAAACAAAATCGCATTTTATATTAAAGAAAACCTTAGAGAATACAACAAATTGTACCTTAAAAATATTAGTAAACTTGAGAAAGAGTAAAAAGAATATAGAAGAAATAATTGATTTAGAGAAAAGATGCTTAAACGAACAATCTAATTACGCTCTAACACTAATTCAAAAGAAAGATGTTACGTTGAACGTAAAGAATGCTACATTGAATTTACCTTTCGATTGTCTATCGAAAAATGTTATACCAAGTATTTGTATATGGGAAGAAGAACAAAAGAAAAAGCACGAATGTAACGCTCTAGTTATACTATTAAAGAGTATTCCGAATGATGCACATTTTAAAAAATCGGCTAATCTATCTCTTAAGATGTCGAATAATTCACCGAAAATAATAACTAGCGTTAGTGGAGCGGTTGTTGATTATAAATGCGAAGAGAATAGTTGTGATATATCGTTAGAAATTAATAGCTTTAGTAAACTCACTATTAGAGATGGTATAGTTATTTTTGGACACGTTGTTGGTATACCATTAGAAAGTAATGGTACAATTATTGATATTTATTTAGCTAGGAAGAATATATTCGCTCCAAAGGTAAAGCGTTTACCGTATATTTCTTTTACGGTTTTATTAATATGTTCTTCTCTCTTCAGAGCAAATACGATAAATATTCTATAAGCGTTACTCTCGATTTACAAATTGATGATACAATACCAATGGATAGTGTAAGTCATATCTTCAAAGCTCGTTTAAAGAATAACGACGACGATGATTTCGGTAATAATATTGAAAGTTTTGAAAAAGTATGTCTATTGAAGGATCTTGTCGATGGTAAACAAAACAATACAAGTCTTACTATAATGAAAATAATTTGTTTTCCTTTTTAAATCAAGTTCCGGCTGGACCGACATTCTCTTGGAAACTTTATGATACTCAATTAGAAGATATTAATTATCAGTTTATCATTGATTATGGTAATGCCTGCGTAAGTTCTCAATTATTAAGATACAGATCGGAAGAGGATCAGAAGAAAGTCGAAGTGAAAAAGTACCTTCTTCTATGGGAATATTTAACAATTGATCTAAAGTATATAGGAAAAATATCATTGTGCCAATTGATTAGGGAAACAATTGCTAATAAAATGGAAAAGTTAATTTCCGGTTTTAATAGAACATTTAAAAACTTAAAAGAAATAACAATTGATGAAATTAAAGAATCTGTTTATCAATGGAATTTAAAAAGTGTTAATGAATTAATTAACGATATAGAGATTTTAGAATGTCAACAGGATCTTTTACAAGAGTTTGAATCATTAAAAATTAATACCTATGTTCAAATAATTAGAAATCTAAAAAGTAAGGAGAAAAACTATTTAGTTAAGTATATGCATGATAAATTGATCGATATTAAAGATACTAATTGGAAGATGTTATGTAAGTATTATATAATATTTATTCAATTGAAACGATAATCTATATATTTATTAATCGTTTTGTATTTCTTTTAGACGAGTCGAGATTAAAGAGAGGAAGCTTTTCTGATTAAGACAATTTATGCAATAAGGATATTATTAATACTTGATAATAAGTTTTCTATTCTCTCTAAAACGAAAACAAGATGGATTCAAATAAAAAGTACTACATCATCAACTTTTTGAGATAATAACAATTTATGTAAAAACATGGTTTTTACACTTTACAATACAATAATATTAATTTGGCACGTTTACAAAAACGATGATAATCGATAACTTTACAATCTTCGATATAAACTTTATTTGAATATTGAACAGTATTCTTTATTTTAACGTTTCTTCCGCTTCCGCAATGAAATTGTATTGCCGTTAAAATGTCTTGCATGTCTGTACCACCTAATTTATTTAGACAATCAACAAGTCTATTAACGTTCACATATTTTACACCCAAATTTTCGATTATGTATAAAGTTATTGTTAACTCTGAGTTAACCTTAAATTGTTCATGATAGAGAAGACTCTGATCGATATGTCTTCTATTTTGATAAGTTAGATTGAGTACAAATGTTCTTTTATTCGCTGATCTTTCCACGTTTAATAATTTCATTCTAACCAAATCATTGGGATTTCCGTATTCTCGAGATCTTTTCATACTTCCACTAAGTTTTAAATTCCTGTTGGTTCTTTCATTAGCTTGACAAACTTTACAAGTTTTTGGCGAAGCTAAATTATCTGGTGCTAATTGATAACAGGAAGGTAGGGAATACCCGTTCTCAAGAAGGAATCTTTCGTTGGTCTAGATTGTTTTAGTAAAAACTGGTCAAAGATAAGAAATTACTCAGTAGCTGAAACTACTCACAAAATTGGTTTCCCCAGAATAAACCGGATATTGAGACATCACTTTCTTTTCTTGTTTTGTACACGTGCTACAAAAAATACAGAGTGTTATCATACTTTAACCTAATTAAGAGTACTACCGAGAAATTTACAAAAAAGCTATGTGACATTATATATAGTATATATAAATACATAAATCTTTCTATCTCCCCTATCGTTGAATATTCAAAACACTTTAATTAATCGCAATCGTTATACGATAAAGTAATTAGAAAGATATAAAGAGAAATATTCAATTTCCTCTCGTACAACTTGCCTAGATGCAAGAAGCCCCTGGAAAATAGTTATAATCAGTCGGAAATTAGTTAAAGAATTTTTCCAACAGTAATGCTGATGCTGCAAAATTTTTTTTAAATATTTCCTTTTTTTTTAAGTATAAAAGTAAAAGAAATTAATTAAAAACTGACTATTACAGTTTGTTAATACTAAATTAGTATATTCATTATATATGTAAATTTATTCTAATACTTACAAATATGGAAACGAGCTAAACACAATTACATTATCATAATATTTAAATAATAATTAATTAGGTAATCTTACTAAAGTCTTAAGTTTATACTCGATTTAAACAAATGTATATTGTATATATAGATATATAAATAAAAGAATAATATAAAAAAAGTTCTTATCATAATTACAAATCAAAAAAAAAAAAGAAATTGTTACATTTTCAAATTATTCTAATATCTTTTAATTAACTAATTCAAATTTATTATATATTGGATAATTAATTGGAATAAATTAATTTTCTTTTAGTAAGTTTTATTAAAAAGTTTACTTTTTAACTCTTCTTCAAAATATATTCATAGAAAATTATTATTAAAACTTTCTATATATAATAAGATAATTAATTAACTAATTAATTATTCACTTTACCTCTTTACTTTAATAGATAATTATTAGATGACTTTAACAACTAGTCGATAAAGAAACCTCTTGACAGAAACATTCACGTGCTCAGCTATGCTGCGTGTGATCGAGTGCCTCCTAAAACGAACTTAAAAACTTGCAAGTCGTTTTAAACTGGGTCACAGCGTTGATTTCCTTAGGGACAAAGAAAGTATCCAATTATATATAATTCTAATTAGAGAGATTTATCAATTATCTTAAGATAGAGAAGTTATGATTAAAAATTTTGTGTGATATCTAACAAAAATATGTTTGTTTCCTTCATTTATTTAAGGTCAAGGATATATGTAAAGATTTCAAAAATATTAGTATCTGACCTATTCATGATAAGAAAATTTGTCGAATTTATTTGGTTGTGATCAAAGTGTCAAACGAATACTTGTCTATTATTGATATTATACATAAAACTATCTCTCCTCAACTATAAAGTCACAGTTGTTCAGGCTGATGTTATTTTTCTTTGTACCTCTTTGTTTGTTGATTATTGTTAGGGGCAAATAAATGGCCGATCTTTCCAACATTCGATATTTATTGTAATTTTCCAGAAATAAAACAATTCCCTTGCCAATTGATAAAGAATATTAGAATAGGAATATTAATAATTACGGTAACAAGCATTACTTTTTGAATTATAAATGAGTTTAAAACTAGTTTTACTCAGTACAACTCCTCCTCTACTCAAAAACTTTGGAATTGTTTTACTTTTACCTTATCTACAAACCTCTACTTAAAATTTTTCAAATCGATTGTATATAAACAAGTATCACTCTATTGATTGTAGAAAACAGGTGCAAACTACTCCGCGAACTAAAGTAGAAAAATACAGAAAAACACGATTTTTACAACCCTTTTTAAAGCTACTATGATACACAAATCAGTGTTTGCAAATAGTATTCAAAATATTCATACGCATACATCTATATACTGTATATATGCACAAGTTTAAAGCATATATCAAATAATCAACATATTTTTACTAGTTAAGTATTAATACATTCCCAAGTATTGGAGTTTCAGGAGATTAAAAGCAACAGGAACTACTATCTATTCACATAGTTTCTTTGTGGAAGTTTACAAATCATTTAACGCCTCTGATTTTTAATAAGCAAAGGTGTCAGATAAGATTGTTTGCTAGCTATATAGTGACAGAAAGAATAAGAATAATGACTACCATATTAGATCAAATTTTTCAGATTTAATTATGCTTGTTTGTTTCAGTTAACATAAACAAATATTCTAAAATCAGATATATTTTTTTTTTACATGTTATCCTACAAGCATAGCATAGTTATTGTTATGATTTATTTAAAGCTTACAATTTTAGAGATGCTCTTTCATCTTCTAAAGTCGCTGTCAGTTAAAAACACACCGTCTCTACCACTATCAGACCTATTCAATAGAGGATGAAATGACTCTTTTATAATGTATAGATAGAAAATAGTTGGCGTATAAAGCATTTGTTTTACCTAGAATATTTTGAACTTTCTCAATAGGAATTTATCAGTCAGCTTCAAATACGTTTTACAACTGCAAAAAGGGAAAAATTTAATTTCCCTGAAACCTCTATTTCATTTCAAGTGACAATATTTACATTAACAATTGACTATAAGGTCTTGTCTTTTAAACAGGACAAACAATTAGTTAATTTGCTTATCAATTATATACTTTACATGGCCTAGTAACAAAGATAGGATTGATATTAGCCTAATTTACATGAGAAATCTATTTCATAGTTATTGGTTAGGTTTCACTATTCACAAAGTACTTTTTGTGAAAATTGAAAAGGAAATTATGAAAGATTTACTAATTATTTTATTAAATGGTTTTAATTTGCTAGTTTTAACTTTCTATTCGAATCCCATCAAGTATATATTCATGGAATGAGATAGCAAAGCTGTTTATTTTAAAAATTTAAAGGAAAGATGATCATTATTTATTTAACTATCCAACTCTTCATTTGTATTGAGGCTACTATGTATTCTTCTTGCAGCGATGCTCTACTTAGAAATAATAAAGTTTCTAATTACTATATAATACAAATTGAGGAAAATAGTGTAGAATCTAAAGTTGAGTGTCTTATGGTTAATGATACACATTTTGAAATAATTATTGACAGTGATAAGAACTATCCAAATATAGTAAATAGCACTCAATTTGAAAATAATTATTCCTACCAAAAATATGTGAATTATCCAAACTTTACGGATTCGGAAATGGATAAAATACTTCAAGAAACTCTAGTTTGTTCTCAAGAAGCTAGCTTTAAAAGTTATTATTCTGCTTTGGAAAGTAACATGCTTGAATTTTGGGATGGATATAAGATTGAGTATAATAATAACACTGATGGAATTTGTAAATGTTTTATGAGAGAAGCTTGCATAATTTCCGGTGAATCAGTCACCAAATGTAAACAAGAAGTCAGTTCCTATGATCCATATTTTAATTATACAGGAGAGTTTTCAGTTTTTCCAAAACGCTTACCACTTAGAAAATTATATCTAGGTGATACTGGACATTCTTATGAAGCTATTGAATATTCAATCGGTAAACTCAAATGTCTTGGTCGTTTTAAAGAAAATAACAGTATCCTTTATGCAAATTTATCTCCGTATAGGTCATGTGCATTTTTTGCCAGTTACCTATACGACAATTCCAATTCAACTTGCGTTACCATAATTGGTTCCAATAATCATATAACTGCAAAGGGTAATGAAGTTATTAACTCCCTAGAGATTTTGGGCAAGAATATTAGTTGTTTAGAGATGATTGTCTCTATTCCAATCAACGGAAATAATAATATCATATGCCCTATCAAAGAGGGCAAAGAAAGTGATGAATGCACATTTAAATGTGACTATAATTTTACAACTGACGTCTTCATTCATTTCACATCTATGAAAGAATTTAAAATATGTGAAATTCGCGGAAAATTTCTAGAAACAGTTGAAGAATAAAAGTAAATACCTAGAATTTTAGAAGTCGTTTTCAACTTATTTTCACAAATTTAACGTCTTTAATAAACAATAAAATTGTATTATTCCTTTAAGCTGTATACATTTTGTCTTTATAGAGCTATAAGTGGACATCTTACGTAATTAATTACGAATACCACTAACATATTGTTACATTTTGTAGATAAAATGCAAATATTTCTTCGAAAATTGATATATAAAACGTTACATTTAATTAAAAATAGACAATCCAACATATGTGTGACTCCTTGAACTCAGTGGAAATGTTTATAAAAGAGTTGCTCTTTCGGATAGATTCTACCTTGTGTCAATATTGAAATTTTTTGGGGATTACTTTTATCATAAGTCTATTTTAATTAATTATAATTCTATTTTAATCTAAGACTTAACCGTTAGTAAAACAGTTAATTTAGCTAGTCTACTATTTGGGAATATAAGCAGGCAGATGTGTGGAACTTAAGGGTGTTAAGAGGTAAAAATAGGGCAACTGGGACTAGTTGTACAGGTGACAGACTGTTTATGAGAACTTATTGCATCATTTTATAACGAGTTAGTTAGGTGGTAAAGTTATTGCTTAAACAGAGTCAATTCTATCTTTAGTTTTTGTCTTCGTAAGTTGGTAACAGCTGAAATAGATTTCGTCATTGCTATGTGTTGAAGAAAGGGTGTATTTAAGTGTGAACAGCTTACTTATAAATCTATTTCAACATCAATAATTAGATAAGAAGTGGAACAGAAATCCATAAAACACGTAAACTACCCAGAGGCAACAAAGCTGTTGCTACCATCAAATGCCATATTAGCAATGAATAATCTCACAATCTTTAATTAAGCTATTCATATGTTATTATAGAATAGTTGTTTTAAACAACTATTAAATTAGCAATAGTATTTTCTTTATAGAAAATATCTTATGAAATTTAACCTTGAACAGTTCATAAGGAATTGAAATATCAAGTTTTCAGTATATTATACATTAGGATCGGTATGAGAGTTAGCTCCTCTTGCCTAACGTCCCTCATACTATGATAAAATTAACATATCATTACTGTTGGTGCGTTTCCGAGACAGGGTAGGGTGCTATCCACATGGAGTTTAGAGCTTCCAGAAAGAGAGATAATGAATTCTTATGAAATGATAGACAAGTTAAAGAGAAAGATACAGAGAAAGCCTCTCAGACTAATGACCAGTAAAAGGGTCAGATAACTTATATTAAATTGCCCTCCATTCATTTATTCCCATCTGTTAATTCTTTGTTTCAAAGATTGAATGAAACTACAAACGGCATTCATTATGAAGATATAATGATGGACTAATAAGCGTTGTGAAGCAATTTCTTTCAAGTCAAACACACCTTAATCCTTATCTCAAGGTATAAACCCCTATACAGGTGGCGCAGTTGTATAGACATTGGTTGAAATTTTGATGTTAAATAACTGTTTTCTAGATATAAAGGTTAACTTTGATATGTAATTTAGATTTTTTTAGTAATAGATATTATCTAAAGCTGAGCTAACTTAGACATGACCCTATTATATATAGTATAGAAATTATACCATATATTAAAGTATTCAAAATAGAAATAATATAATAATATATTCAAATTTTTCAATGAAATGTTAACAGTATTTTTAATTTCTTGTTTATTGAAATTGATACACTAACTTACCTCTCAAGAAGATAATGAAAAAAAAATGCCTAGTAAATTCTAGTCTTTGTTATATAACAAGTTAACCCAAACGTGAACAATGTCTTAATGATGTACAACTGATATTATCTAAATGACCTTTAACCCCAAGCTTTTGTAGACCATTTCTAGTCGCGTGTCTATAGTAACTAGTACACATCTACATCATTGTACCATATCTACGTAAAATATCTATTACATTACATTGTCTCACTGCCAGAGTAGATGAGAATATTCAAATAAAAGCCGTTGTTTAATACGATAGTGAAAAATTATAAATTAAAAATATCACATATTTCCCATAATAAGAATTATTAATTATAGTAAAATAAGTTGAAAAAATATGTAAACTTAGTATAAAATGAACATTTTTTTTTGACTATTAATTTTAATTATATAAAAAGAATTAATTAGAAAATTATGGCGAAAGTTTGTTAGAAAGAATTTCAAAGAAAAAGTTTAGTATTGAAAAATACGAATAAACAAGCTATACAATACTATTTTTTGAATATATAGCTGAACATTTTTTATCAAGGGATTTTAATATGAAGAATACTTTAGTTATATTTCTATTTTATGAAATATTTTTTATCATATCAAAGAAAGCTAAACTTAATCAACAGTGTAATGTTGCTCGATGTAAAATTGAAGAATGGTCAACTTGGAGCGCTTGTTCCGTTGCTTGCGGAGAAGCGGGAGTGAAAAGTAGGACAAGACAAATTTATGTACAAACGGGTTGTTTAAATGATATCTGTTCGGAGGAACGTTATGAAACTGTGCCGTGTAATGGATATTGTAGAAATTATAATTGGACAAACGGAAATTGTGATTGCGATTCCGGTTGGACAGGTAGATGCTGTAATATAGGTAAGAGAAAACTTCCTATTTTCTCTTTTATACAATTTGTGTTGCTCAATTTAGATATTGACGAATGTCTGCAAGATAATATGTGCCATCATATATGTCGCAATACTCGTGGATCGTATATTTGCGTATGTAACTCTGGTTTTGAAATGACTTCAACAGGAAGTTGTATAGGTAAATTTTACGCGTTACTTATAGTCACTGCATCATATTAATATTACTACTCATACGCAGATATTGATGAATGTTTATCAAACCCTTGTAGTCATACATGTAAAAATTTAAATGGAACATTTATATGTAACTGCCCAGAAGGTTACATCCTCGATTCGGATGAAAGAAACTGTTTTCCTAATAATACTATTCAAAAGTGCCCTGCGAATAATACCTGTGATCAGAATTGTATCAATAAAGAAAATGGTACTTATCAGTGTACGTGTAAACCTGGATTTTTTCAAGATGGAAAGTCAACCAATTGTTCAGGTAATAAAAGGAAACGAATTTTTATTCCCTCATTAAACTATATGGCATAGTTCATTATCAAATGTTTTTTTTTCTCGAGTAGACATTGATGAATGCCTTAATAAAACTCTAAATGAATGTCAACAAAAATGCATCAACCTCCCAGGATCGTATCAATGCGAGTGTGAAGAAGGCTATGAATCTGTCAACAACTCTAAATCCTGTTTTGATATTGATGAATGCAATAGAAAAATATCAAATTGTAGCCATTTGTGTAATAACATTAAAGGATCGTACGAATGCAGTTGTCCAAAGGGTTTCAGGTTGAAAAACGATGGAATAAATTGCGAAGGTAAAGTTGTAGCAAAATATTCAAAAGAGTTAATAACTAAAGAGACATAATTCCAAATAGATGTGGATGAATGTAAGGATGTAAATGGAGGATGTACAGACAATTGCATCAACGTTATTGGGTCATATTTTTGCAGTTGTGCAAACAGCTCATTTTTATACTTGAATTCTACTTGTTCAAGTAAATTTTAGCTTTTCTTTATAGCTTTCTTTATTTTTAAAATATTTACTTGATCACTAGATTCAGGAACAGAAACGCCAAAAGCGAATAAGGAAAACTCAACTAAACTGGAAGCGTATTTTATTGTTATTCTATGTTTTATAATATTTATTGGTGTTGGAATTTGTTTTATTTCAATAATTTGCTATAAAAGGAAGAAAATGCCTGATAGGTGTGTTTCAAATATCTTCATCTATTTCTCAAGTAAAATTGATAAAATTTTTCATCAGTAATCGACAATCACCAACAAGCGCTCCACCTCCCGACTACACACTCTCCACTATATCATCACCATCAAATATTCCAATAGGCGAGAACCCACCATGTAAGTAGAACGATTCGCCGATATTATTTATTATATAAATATTATCATTAGCTAACATTTATTTTTTCAGCCTACGATTCAATATTTTTCGACAATCCTCCATCTTCGCAAAATGTTTAAATGGCTAAAAAAAAAAAAGAAAAGAGAGAAAGAAGTTTGTTTTTACAAAAAAAAAAACAAAAGAGAAAAAAGTTTTTATTGTTAAAATTTGTAAATGAAACTGATGTTAATAAAGATAATAAGTTTAGAGAACTATATTTCCGTTAAAAATAGATTTACTTGTAGTTATAAAAATAACTTCTTATACTGTATATATCATTTAAAACACCTATTGATCTATGTTCAATATAGGTATAAGATTAACATAAATAAAAAACAATGGATTATAGATTGATAAAAGGAGAAATTTTTCTTCCTTAATATTTTACTATTATATATTATAAATACCTTAATATTCTTGTAATCCACTCTCAACTGACGATCAAAAGAGTTTTATACTCTTGATAGCTAGTGTAATAATTTAGAAAAGGAAACTATAAGCTTACTTCACAGTATTTCTGTCTGGAAGAGTTATCTTCATTTGCGATTATACATTTGTTGGTAAAAGCTTTTCATGTATTCAATTTCTGTTACTCTACTATATATATTTTAGGTGAAGGAGCAACATCACAATAGGTGATTGTCGCTATTTACCGAAAAGAGATTACAAATGATTAATTTCCTTATTCTAGTTTTTGTGTGTTCCTTTAACATTGAAAATTTAAATGCTAATTGGTTCTTCAAAAAGGAAGACTGTTCTTCATTTGGAAATTGTTTATTAGGCGAATGGTCGTCATGGACCTTATGTTCCCAACCTTGCGGTGTACAAGGCACCACTAATCGTACCAGGCGAATAATCCAAAAGCCAAAATGCGGAGGATATCCATGTAAAGATACAACATATCAAGAAAAACCCTGCAATATAGATTGTGGAAAAGGTATACTGAAAAATGAGACTTGTGAATGTCCAACTGGATGGAAAGGGCCCTGCTGCAACAAAGGTATATAGAATTAATAGAATGAACAGCATTTCAGTAATTTACATGATGAATCGAAAAGATATTGACGAATGTAAAGAACCAAACAATTGCTCTCAAATTTGCGTTAATACACCTGGATCATACGAATGTGAATGTCGATCCGGTTATAAAAAGATTGATTTTTACACATGTTCAGGTAAATGATTGGATATATTCAAGCGTCTTATTAATGTTACAAAAATCTTCTCTTTAATTAATTAGACATCGATGAATGTTTTGAAAAGAAATGTTCACAAAATTGCACAAATACTATTGGATCATTTAATTGTTCTTGTACACCTCCGTCTATTCTATTATCAGATGAGACATCTTGCAGTGAATGTAAAGTTGATCACATGTGTTCACAGCACTGCATTGCTGGTAGACATAACTATCATTGTAAATGTTTTAATGGATATTTACAATCACTTAGAAATCCACATAACTGTCTTGGTAAGCAAAAAGTAATTTAATAAATAAGTAAATAATAATGATGTAATTGTGAAATTTTCTAGATTTTAATGAATGCAGACATCGAGATCTCAATAAATGCTCACAAATTTGCATAAATACACCTGGAGCATATAAATGTGAATGTAAACCTGGATATTTGTCGAAAAATGAAGGAAGACAATGTATAGACATTAATGAATGCGAGAGTTTAAATGTGCATTGCAGTTACTACTGTAATAATACACCAGGATCATATTTTTGTCACTGTCCGAATGGTTTAAAATTAAATTCGATAAATAAAGAAGATTGCGAAGGTATTTAGTTTTTAGCATTTTGTAATATTAAAAGTTTATGTTATCTTCTCGATAAGACATTAACGAATGTGAAGACAACAATGGAGGTTGTTCTTCTGCATGTATTAACACTTTTGGAAGTTATTTTTGTACTTGCGAAGAAAACTATTACATGACTGAAGAAAATGAATGTAAAAGTATGAATTATATAAAAATATTAATTAAAATATTCGATTTATGATAAAAATTATTTGAATAATTGATTAATTCTTTCTCTTATTTAAAGCTACGGAATATACACAAAGCTATTTGGAACTAAAGATACGTTTTCTTGTCTTTTTTTGTCTTTTTCTTTTGCTATGCGTAGTATTTGCTGTTACTATAATAATTCTGTGCAGAAAGATAAAATTGACAGATAGGGTTGGAAACAATTCGGGATTATCGTCAGTATTATACATTATATATAATATATACTAATATATAGTATTAAAAATATGTTCCTACTTAACTTTAGAAACGGCCGAATAGCAGCTTCTGCAAATCAAACTTGCTCTCAGATTTCAAGTTATGATGAAAATGTCAGAAAATCAACTCACAGCCATATCTACTCCAATGAAGCTTGCTCTTATGATAACGCTTTTAATATGTATTAAAAAAAACTATATGTTTACATCAATTCTACATAAAATACTGTAGAGCTTCTTGAAAAATACAGTCTATTAATTCCCTAAAGAGAAAAAACTATACGAGAGAGTTGAAATAGCGTTTCGAATGTTTAATAACAAATGATATGGGGAGATGAAAAAGTTGTATAATCCTCCATCAGATAGGGTTAATAGTGCTATTGAGAAGAAAATGGATCTAAATCAAACATGTAGTAGACAAACGTTCACCGCAACAATAAATTATGACGAATGTACAAAAATTTTGTCATCTTATGAAACAGTATTTTACTTTATTCAATCTGACATTCTTTCATGTCAATAAAAATGTTTCATTCATCAAATGTTTCGTAATCTTCGTTACGCTGATCTCGATATTTAACAGACTAACAAAAAATGGTTTAACACTATATTTATTTCACTATAAATTTCTCTACCTATAACTAAGTTCCTTCGCTGTTTTTCCCTCTTTTAATTCCTGGTTTACAGCAAATAATAAAGTACATTATAAAGGGTTCTTTGACATTTTCTAAAGTATAAGTGATAAAAAACAGGAAGCATTCACATGTTCAAGTGATCAAAAATTTCAATTCCTTATTGATAAATGTTCTCTTTCACTCTAAAGTATTTTGTGAAACAACTTCATATATGAATTTTGCAGATATTATTTTATCAAAAGTTTTTATTCATATTTTTTATTTCTTTTCTCTGATTTAAAGCTAGTTGTGATAAAATGCTTTCTATCAGTCACGCTTGTAAGTTGCTTTTTTGTCATTATTTCTTACTTTTCGTTGAGGGGCTAAGAAAAACTGGTCAATGTGAAGTTCAACACTGCAAAGTTGAAGAGTGGAGCAGTTGGTCACAATGTTCTACAGTATGTAATAATGAAGGTAACACTACCAGAGTCAGAAAAGTGTCTGTTGAAGCATTTTGTGGAGGAACTGTCTGTCCTCCTCTAAGAGAAGTTCGACCGTGTCAGTCTTTATGCATACATGGAAATATCGAAGAAGAAGGCTTCTGCAAATGCAATCCAGGATGGATGGGAAACTGTTGTCATATAGGTAAGTCAATCAAAAATGTAATCATTTCATTGTAACAACTAATCAAATCTCAACTGTTTTGTTGTAGATATTGATGAATGTAACAAGACAACCACGTGTAAATACATATGCAAGAATACTGAAGGATCGTATCAATGTTTATGTCCTTCCGGTCACAAAACGGTAGGAAATGAGTGTATAGGTATAAACGCATACATTATCTCTTTTAATCATCCAATACATTACAATGTATTTGCTTCAATAAAGATATTGACGAGTGTTCATTGGACATGTGTGATCAACGCTGCAAGAACTCGATTGGTTCTTTTACTTGTAGTTGTGAAGAAGGATACAAGTTAACAGAAGATCTAGTGCATTGCGAAGAAGTCAACGATTGTTCAATAGATAATAAATGTCATCAATTGTGCATTAAGGATGAAAACAATGATGACAAATGCTTATGTAGATATGGATTCTATTATTCGAGTATAAAGCAGAAATGTTATGGTAAATATTCAATTGATGAGGAATAATTAGGATAATTTGTTATCTCTCTCTCTCTCTTTTAAATTCCAATTAATAAATTGCAGATATTGATGAGTGTTTGGCAAATGATAAAGTCTGTGATCACAATTGCACTAATACTGCTGGTTCCTTCATTTGTAAATGTAATGAAGGATATAAGACAATAAACAAAGGAAGAACTTGCCAGGATATAGATGAATGTAAGGAATTTGTAACAAATTGTCCATTTTTTTGTGAAAATACTCCTGGCTCATATAAATGTTCATGTCCAGTCGGTTTTCAGTTAGATCCATTTACTTCGAGATGTCAAGGTAAAATATATTCTTTTCCTCTGTCTCTCTCTCCCTCACTCGCTTTCTCTATGTGCAGTTGTATTATGAACAAGTTTATATTCTCTTTAGATATAGATGAATGCCAGACTGAAAGTCATGGCTGTGGGGATAGTTGCATCAATACTCATGGAAGTTTTCGCTGCACATGTAAAGACGGATTTAGTGCGGTGAATGGTACATGTAAAGAGGGTAATGGACAACAACTAATTAGTTGATTTTCATAAAAACAACTTACTTTTGCTTTCGTTTTCAGATAAAAAATTGCCAGTTGATGAAAATTCTGAACTGGATCTTAAATATATTATTTCAATAGTAGTATCGGTCTGCATTTTTCTGTTCCTGATTTTGTTAATCTATAAATTAGGAAAAAGACACGGAAGAAGAAATAAAAATGGAGCGAAAATAAGAAGAAATATGAAAAGAAAAAGGACAGTATCTGTAAAAATAGGGAGGAGAGAAAGAAACAAAGAAGGAATAAAAGAAATAGACGAAAATCAAATTGGCTATTTGAAAATTGTGTCATTACAGCAATCACTACCTCCAGTACCACCATTGCCTCTAGAACAACCAGTACCATCAGAAGCTAATATTACGAGAACAAATACAATAAAGGTTGTCTTTGAAAAAGATGATAATTAGAAAACACTATAATATTTATTTAATTTTTGAGCCGAAAGTAAGAATCTGTCTTGTTATTGATTTTTCCATCTCTTTATAAATAAATGCATTATCATTTTTAATGGTGGGCTATCATATAGAACATTTAATGATTCGCTTTTTATCATTAATTGACCGAAATATAGAAATCATACCAGCCTGTAATACAATAATTACAATAAATATTCTAATTTGTCTTTCTAAGTAATAGCTCTTTGACAATTTGCAAAATGATTTATTTTATTAATAAAAAGATTTGATTTAACAGCAAATTTTCTTCATTCTACGTTATTGACATTCTAGTTATTTCAAATTCTTATTACTTCTTACAGGAAAGTTATTTTCTACTAAAACTTCTCTTTCTATGGTGTAGTAATTTTGAAAAAGGATATAAATTCTTTATATTGAATGTGTATGCTTTTCAAATATTATATATATTTAAAAATATACATAATTATTACAGGATAGTATTCGTCATATAAAAATTCTAACCTTAGAAAGGAGATTGAAATGAAATGAAACTCTTCAATGTTTTTTGTGTCTTTCTCATGTTTCTTATGTTATTCTGCAAATGTCAATCCAGATGCCGGAAAAATCAATGGAGTCATTGGAGCATTTGTTCCAAACCGTGTGGTCCTAATAGTATAAAAACAAGAATTTGTAGAGTAATCTCTCACTGTACGAATAGGACAAACTGTCAGCGTCCAATGCAAACTGTCTTTTGCCCTAGCGAATGTTATAATGGTCATGCTATCACTAATAAATGCCAGTGTAAAGATGGATGGATGGGAGAATGCTGCAACAAAGGTAATTAATTAGCGTTAAACGTTATCAAACACAGAGTTTCCTACTAATCCTATTATCTGAACTTCAGATGTCAATGAATGTTTACAAAATAACAAACTTTGCAACCCAAATGTTTGTATAAATACAGTTGGAAGCTATAAATGTTCCTGTCATGCGGGATACGAAGAAGAGGATGGAGCTTGTACAGGTATTTACTGTTAATTAATAAACTATGATTCTGCAACACATTCTCTATTCAATCGTCTATTTTTTTGAATAGATATTGACGAATGTTCAGGGAACGTATGCGATCAAATCTGTACAAATACTGAAGGAAGTTACAAATGCTCATGTCGTGAAGGTTATCTTTTGAGTGATGATAATAGAAAATGTATTATTGGTAACATGTGTAAAAATAGTAACCACAACTGCGATCATATTTGCGTCAGTAAGCCTGACGGTAGCTATTCTTGTAAATGTAAATTGGGATATTACGAACAAAATAATTCTACAAAATGCTTAGGTTCAGTTCTAATTTCTTCATCCAAAATTTCTATCATTTTCATCACAATCATTCAATTTCCGTGTCTTCCAATAGATATCGACGAATGTTTGTTATCTTTACATAATTGTAATCAGCTATGCATAAATACTCCTGGATCGTATAAATGCAGTTGTAAATCTGGCTTTAAAACGAACAATAATGGTTTAAATTGCAGTGATATTGATGAATGTGCTGATATTTCCATACACTGCGACTATCAGTGTAAAAATACACCTGGTTCTTTTGAATGTTTATGTCCATCTGGCTTTAAACTTTTATCAGATAAGCGAACTTGTCAAGGTAAAGACGACATGTAATTTATTGAGAGATATATAACACATATTGAACATTACTGAATATAGATATCAATGAATGCAAAGAAAATTCAAACGTTTGTCAACATCAATGTAACAATTTAAATGGAACATACTATTGTTCATGTCAACCTGGCTATTACACTTCGTCATCCGGATGCGAAAGTTTCTATTTATTATGTTTAATTATGAATATTTTCTATTAAATGAACTACTTTCATTGCTCAAAAAGGCTATTAATGAAATAATATAAATGAATATATCTTTTTCAGAATTACCAGTAACAGAGAAAACTGAAAAAAAGACATCAGATTCTAAACTATCTACTGGTTATATGATATTGATAACTGGTGTTACTATTTTAATAGCTATTTCAGTTGGAATTGGGATTGTCTTTATCAAGAAAAGAATAGCAAAAAGGTATGAGTAAGCATATCCTTATTAAGTTTTTATATTAAATATTCTATTTACATAAAAGATCGAGCATAGGAGCTATACCATCACTACCACACTCTCTTTCGGAAGATTTGGGAGCAGCAACGTCTGGTCTCAATTTTGAATTTAATAGAAAGCTACAAAGTATATTATGCTTAAAATTAGTTTCTTTTCAATATTTTAAAAATCAAATCGCCATTTTGTTTCAGTTGTACAAAACATTTATCATGTTAGTTAATTTTGAGTAGGAAAAAGGGATGTTCAAGATGATAATGAACTTATTGTGATGTTTCTTGTTTATATCTCCATCATTAATAAATATATTGAGAAATGATATACCGCATAATTCCAGTCCAGATTACAAAATACATTTTGAGATGATATCAACATATTGCTGAAATATTTTTGAATATTTTCATTTATTTTAAATCTCATTAAAGTCTTCATTTATTAGTTTTAATTTCTTAAAAATACACTAGTTACGTGATTGCGAGATAGAAGCTCGACGTAGCGCTTACTCTTTCCTTTAATTTATTACTCTACTTTAATATATCACTTATTACATGTGTATAATCTTCAAAGGGAAATGACGTAAACGAAAAGTAAATTTTAATATTCCGTCGGATATATATTTATAATAAGTGTTCAATTAGATATAACACAAAGATAAGGATATGAATGAACAACATAAAGAATGTATCGATGATTGAGAACTCTCCCTTTGCTCTTTTATTATTGTGGACATACATAAGGTTCCACAATCTTTGTCTCTTTCTTTGATTTTTTTACTTTCCAAATTTTATAAGTAATAACACCAGAGATTAAAATTAACACCAAAAAACTTAGAATAGCTATAAGTGCTATATATCTTCCATTATCATTATCTTCAACGGTTACTATTTCTTGTTCAATTTCTATTAGAATAAGAAAAGAATATAAATAAATATTTCCACGCAATTAAAAATCATTAACCTTTGCATGATCCATTAAAAGAGCGATAAAATCCCAGTGAACAGGAACAGTAATATGATCCATATATGTTATTACAAATCGAACAATTTTTAATATCAGTTTCTTTTGAGCATTCATCAATATCTGAATGTAACAGAGATACTTAATGAATTATTGTGATTGAAGAAAAGTTTAGCTCAATAATTGTTTTCCTACCTAAACAGGTTTTTCCGTCAGTTGATAAATGTAAACCGGGCGGACAAGAACAGTTATATCCTCCGTCATAATTAATACAAAGAAAGCTACATTGTGTATCTTGAACACGACATTCATTAATATCAGTACAAGTTCTTCCTTCGTCCATAGTTGTAAAACCTTTTTCACATTCACACCTATATTTACCAGGTAGATTTATACATTTGTGAGCACAATCGTCATGTTTCAAAAGGCATTCGTCGACGTCTACATTAGAGAATCAGAAGAAAATGAAAGAATTCATTTTTGACAATTAGTTCCAATAATCAGATTTCATAGTTACCTTGACATTTCTTGTTATCTCCTTCTGGAATGTAAAAGCCGGACCTACATTTACATTCGTAACCTTCGCGTTTCTTGATACAAATTTGATCGCAATCGTGCTTCACAAGACATTCATTGTCTACATTGCAGGATCGCAAATCTTCTGCGAGCTTATATCCTGGTATATTACATTCGCAAACGACAGATCCAATGGTATTTGTACATTTTTGTTCACACCAATTTTGCGCGCATTCGTCTATGTCTATAATTAATCATAGCTGTAATTGTAGTTAATCTATAAGAACTCGAGAATAGAAACGTTTTTTTCACCTTGACATTGACTAGATCCTATCATTTTGAAGCCAGGTTTGCATAAACATTTAAATGATCCAATTAGGTTTAGACATATTTGCTGACAACGATTAGCATCATTGCATTCATCAACATCTTAATGAAGGAGAAATATAATAAAAAATTATTTGATTATTAATAATAGATGATATAGACTGTACCCAAATGGCAACAATGACCTTGCCATCCGATATTACATTTGCATGTGCCTTTTTCTAGCCTGCCTTGTCCACATCGCCGATTACATGGACGCTCCTCTTGAAGATGATAACACGGCCTTCCCCCACAAGCATTGCCATGTATAAGAGACCGTGTTCTGATTGAGATTCCGTCTGGTCCACATGGATGGTTACAAGTTGTCCATGGATTCCATTCTCTCTCTCGACAATGAACAAGGTTACATCTGCGGCGCCAAAAACCCTGGACAATCAAAGGAAATAGAATAAAGAGTATAAGTGTCAAACTTATTTTTCTCATAGCTGAAGCTCAAATGAGAAATGTTTTTAACATGAAGATTTAAAGGGTAAGTTCTCTCCAAAGTACCTAACATTTCAATAGAACTATTTTATTATCTTCTTTAAAAGACTTCGCTATAAGAAATATGAGTAATAACTACTTTTAATTGAATTAAAATGTAAAGAAATGTTGCTCTTTTTTACAGTTTTTCCATAATTAAAGTAAGTTTATTACTCAACATTTTAATAATTCTTCATCAACAACTTAGGTCAGCATTAAATTTTTCCTTCTTACTTTTTCACAGGGTATTTAAAAAATATTGTTTCTAATAGATAATGTCTTAATATACTTTCAGCCAGGTTTTTGAACAAAATGCAGTTGAACTGCAAAAAAATTTTCCCATGTTGATTATCTTGAAATTTTTTAGAAAACTTTCCTATTTTTTGTCTTGGTTTCAATAAGATTACATTGTAGCTAAACATATAGATGTCGCTTATTGTTGTGTTATTATTAATAATTATTGCTAAATATTAATAGAATATTTTAATCTTATCCTTAAAACTTAACAATAATCCATATTTTTCCATATCCTCTTTTCCTTAACATCATACTGTTTGCATTATCTAGTTTTATCATTGATAGACAATTACGTTGAAAACAGGAAGAGATTATCTACTAGTAATGTTATAATAATAACGTCTTGGTGAATTCCAATCAAATTCATGGACAAGATAATACATTAATGTTATCGAATATCTATTAGTATTTACTTAATCCAACAATTTCAATAAAACCTGGAATGTGTTGTTAACAATCTGCGATAATAAACAAATATAATCTAATTGCAATAGAGAATCTTTAAACAGTTCGTAAATGAGACAATTTGCAAAACTGAGAGAAATCTAAAATATATCTATTATAGACATTTCAACTAGTAGTAAACTTTTCAATTACTATATACTTAGTATTATTGTGTTTTTCTTTGCCGTTGATTAATAAGGTTTAACAGAGGCTTATCACCCTATCACCCTATACTGTAAATTTAACATCAATGGTGGCTTGATTTATCGTTCTTCTCATTGGTTTAAGGAATTCGGAGCAACGAATTGATAAATTTTGTTTATTCTAGTTTTTATGATTTCCTTTAATATTGAAAATTTAAATACTGAAAAGGGAAACTATTTTTCATTTGCTAATTGTCTATTAAGCGAATGGTTGTCATGGACCTTATGTTCCCAACCTTGAGGTTTAGAAGACATCACTAATTGTACCAGGCAAATAATCCAAAAGCCGAAATGCAGAGGGTACCCATGTAAAGATACAACATATCAAGAAAAACCCTTTAATATAGATTGCGGAAAAGGTATACTGAAAAGTGAGACTTGTGAATGTTCAACTAGATAGAAAGGAAAAATGCTGCAGTAAATTAATTAGACATCGATGAATGTTTTGAAAAGAAATGTTCACAAAATTGCACAAATACTATTGGATCATTTAATTGTTCTTGTACACCTCCGTCTATTCTATTATCAGATGAGACATCTTGCAGTGAATGTAAAGTTGATCACACGTGTTCACAGCACTGCATTGCTGGTAGACATAACTATCATTGTAAATGTTTTAATGAATATTTACAATCACTTAGAAATCCTGGATATTTGTCGAAAAATGAAGGAAGATAATTTCTAGATATTATTGAATGGGAGAGTTTAACTGTACTTTGCAGTTACTTTTGTATTAGTACAGAAGGGTCATATTTTTGTCACTGTCCGAATGGCTTAAAATTGAATACAACAAACAAGGAAGTATGCGAAGGTAATCTGTAATATTTGATATAGTATTTATAAAAGCGAAAGTACAAAGTACAATATATATCTTTTTAGTCATAAATAAATGAAGAAAGAAGTAAAAATATATAAGTTTGCTTCTAATATTTTTTGAATTTTTTCTTTTTATTTCATTTTTGCAAGATCATAAATTTTGTTGCATCAGATATGTGAATTAGCAGGGTTTAAATACAAGAACTCTTAGCTATAGCCAATCAATCAATGCTGGCAACTTAACTAGCAAATATAGAACGTCATTATTTAAAAGTATTGATTTTCAATAAAATCGATAAAATATGGAATTAAGGTGTAGAGATATGCAGTGTTCAATTCCGTAGTTATGCTTACCAACTTCTTATTAAGGTGTTCGACCATTCTGCTGATATCTAGCTCGACATCGACATAGAGCTCTTCGTTTAAAATACACAGCTCCACACACAGGGATAGTTATTACCAGAAAAATTAAACATACTACAATAGCGATATATGTTGCATCGTTATTTTCTTCAGCCACAATAACTTCCTGGGTTATCTCTATTAATATAAAATACATATATTTATATATATATACTGTACATATATATTTCAACGCTAACTTGTACACGTGCCGTTATCTGTCATATAATATCCAGTAGTACAAGAACAGAAATACGATCCGTAAATGTTTTTGCAACTCGGACAGTTTTCAGGTAAATTTGGGGATAAGCACTCATCAACGTCTGATTGTAATATGTGATATTAGATGTCGTACTAATTGGAATAAAATGGTGGGCTTCTTTCATTAATTTACTTCTTACCTGAGCAAGTTTCATCATCGTCATTTAGCATTAGACCAGGTGGACAGGTGCAATTATATCCTCCTTGATAGTTTTTGCAAAAGAAACTACATTGAATAGTTTCGATCCTACATTCATTAATATCAGTACAAGTTCTTCCTTCGTCCATAGTTGTAAAACCTTTTTCACATTCACACCTATATTTACCAGGTAGATTTATACATTTGTGAGCACAATCGTCATGTTTCAAAAGGCATTCGTCGACGTCTACATTAGAGAATCAGAAGAAAATGAAAGAATTCATTTTTGACAATTAGTTCCAATAATCAGATTTCATAGTTACCTTGACATTTCTTGCTATCTCCTTCTGGAATGTAAAAGCCGGACCTACATTTACATTCGTAACCTTCGCGTTTCTTGATACAAATTTGATCGCAATCGTGCTTCACAAGACATTCATTGTCTACATTGCAGGATCGCAAATCTTCTGCGAGCTTATATCCTGGTATATTACATTCGCAAACGACAGATCCAATGGTATTTGTACATTTTTGTTCACACCAATTTTGCGCGCATTCGTCTATATCTATAAAAATAGAAAATATAAGATATATTAAGCTTTTTCTATAAAGATGTTTTGAACAGAAATTGATACCTGCACACTGACTGGGCCCAACTTTCTGGAAACCAGGTCTACATAAACATTCAAATGATCCAATAGTATTTTGGCATATGTGTTGACAGCGTCCTTTATCTACACACTCATCGACATCTTCAGAAAGAAATGAAACGAAAATTAAGAAAAAGCGTTAAAAATAAAATAAAGAAAGATTTACCCAAATGACAGCAGTGACCTTGCCATCCTGGATTGCAATGGCACAAATTACCAATCAGTTTTCCCTGTCCACAATTCCGATTGCATGCGCGAGTTTCTTCGGTTGCTGCACAAGCTGTCCCACCACACGTAGGAGCAACTGCGATATGTCGTGTTCTTCTGGAGATCCCCTGCGTACCACATGGATGAGAACATGTTGTCCAAGGATTCCATGCTGCTAATTGGCAATCACGACGACCGCATCTTCTTCTTCTTCTTCTTCTCCAGAAGCCCGTATTAAATTGCAGTAAAACTAGTAGAATAGCTAGTATCAATAAAATTCGCATACTATAAGTTAGAAGTATTTGCCAGGATGAATCGTAAATTGTATTAATTTCCAATAGAATTAACTTGTTTATAATCCTCAAATTCACATCCAATAATGGTTAGAATGAAATTTCAAGAAAAAGTCGTCAAGATGGTCGAATTCTGAGTTTGAATCAAACAAATACATACGCTAAAGCCTTTCTTTACAGGACAGAAAGAATTTCTATAGTATATAAATAGATAAATTACAATTTGGTTACTGCGATTTCTATGTATTCAAACACAAATTATTTCAACTTCATTCTTTCCTTAATCCTTTGGATTTATTAGTCATTGGTTAATAAACTTCCTGATTCGTGTCACGCTCAGCGCTAACCGAAGATAGTTGACAATTATCATATTTAACTAAATGCTTAAATGAAGTTTTTTGGTCTTTCGTTTATCTTCAAATTATTTATTGTATTATTTATTATAAATGAGAGCGATTGTATCCACCGTAGATGTCACAAGCAGAACTGTTTATTACAAGAATGGACTCAATGGGACACTTGTTCCAAACCATGTGGCCCCGATGGTAGACAAACAAGAAGTCGTAAAGTTCTTATTCCAGCTTCTTGTGCTGGAAACCCATGTGGACATTTGTATGAAGAACGACCTTGCAATAGATATTGTGTAAATGGTATATATAAGGATGACATATGTAAATGTAATGATGGATGGATTGGAAAATGTTGCAATAAAGGTAATTGGCTTATTATTCTTTCCAAGTACAAGATATTTTTTTTAAATACAGATATCAATGAATGTTTAGATAGTACAAAAATTTGCCACCCAAATGTTTGTATAAATACAGTTGGAAGCTATAAATGTTCCTGTCATGCGGGATACGAAGAAGAGGATGGAGCTTGTACAGGTATTTACTGTTAATTAATAAACTATGATTCTGCAACACATTCTCTATTCAATCGTCTATTTTTTTGAATAGATATTGACGAATGTTCAGGGAACGTATGCGATCAAATCTGTACAAATACTGAAGGAAGTTATAAATGCTCATGTCGTGAAGGTTACATTCTGAATAATTTGAAAAGTAAATGTATTATTGGTGACTTTTGTAAAAATGGTGAACATAACTGCGATCATATTTGCGTCAGTAAGCCTGACGGTAGCTATTCTTGTAAATGTAAATTGGGATATTACGAACAAAATAATTCTACAAAATGCTTAGGTTCAGTTCTAATTTCTTCATCCAAAATTTCTATCATTTTCATCACAATCATTCAATTTCCGTGTCTTCCAATAGATATCGACGAATGTTTGTTATCTTTACATAATTGTAATCAGCTATGCATAAATACTCCTGGATCGTATAAATGCAGTTGTAAATCTGGCTTTAAAACGAACAATAATGGTTTAAATTGCATTGATATTGATGAATGTGCTGATATTTCCATACACTGCGACTATCAGTGTAAAAATACACCTGGTTCTTTTGAATGTTTATGTCCATCTGGCTTTAAACTATTATCAGATAAGCGAACTTGTCAAGGTAAAGACGACATATAATTTATTGAGAGATATGTAACTAATATTGAACATTACTGAATATAGATATCAATGAATGCAAAGAAAATTCAAACGTTTGTCAACATCAATGTAACAATTTAAATGGAACATACTATTGTTCATGTCAACCTGGCCATTATAATTTATCTTCCGGATGCGAAAGTTTCTATTTATTATGTTTAATTATGAATATTTGCTATTAAATAAGCTATTTTCATTGCACAAAAAGACTATTAATTAAAATAATGTAAATGAATATATCTTTTTCAGAATTACCAGTAACAGAGAAAACTGAACAAACGACAACAGATTCTAAACTATCTACTGGATATATTATATTGATTGTAGTCATTATTGCGTTAATTATTACTACAATAGCAATTGGAACTGTCTGCTACAGGAGGATAAGGTATCAATTAATTAATGAGGTCATAATTTATGAAATATTTTGATTTTTGTATAGGCGTTATCGTAGGGCTACTCGAACGACGATCGGAGAGAACCCTCCACCATATTCTCTTTCTGAGCAATCAGGTGTACCATATTGTTCTCCAGGACATTTAGATGTAACATGCCCTGACTATGTTAATTCAGAAAAGAAATCAAGTATATAAATATTCTAATTTCTATAAATAATTACAAATAAATTTGTTTTTTAGCCGAAAATATTTATAGTTGAAAATGTAACCACAATTTACTTCCTCTTTACTGTTTGTTTATTTTACTTTTTTCGTCAAGGAAGTTATGTTTGGTGAGAATTTTTCACCTTTTCCATAATAAACGGTTAAAAATATATGTTTCTATATATGAAATACATGTTTATTTATTAGTTTGAACAATTTACTTTAAAACATTTTCATTTTTTCCTTATTGAATAAAGAATAAGAATTTCATTTCTAAATTTTGCTATTTTTAGTTTTTTAGACAGTTATTCTTCAAGTTTTAGTGCATTGAAGGATTAACCTTAAATTATAATAGCGTATTGTTAATAAAATATCTTTTTGCGTGTTTTGCCGACTGATATTAAATAATTGAAACTTCTGTATTTGCCTATAATAAATATGGATAATCTTTTCAAATCGAAAGAGATCAAATCCAGACATTATGAAATATATTTTTTAATATTCATATCCTAAAGAATTTATAAGTAAGATCATACATGTTATATCTATTTTTACCAAAATAGTTATTTCTTAAATCTTATTGGCGAATTGTTTTACCATAGTTTCTATAGTTCCATATGAAAAGATAAACAAACCCTTTTAGAGAAAGTATGCTTGGAAATAGTATTATCCACATACTCGTTTTACTAATTATTCGTGCTTGTGCTTCCGACATTAGTCAATGCGAAGTTCGACACTGCAAAGTTGAAGAGTGGAGCAGTTGGTCACAATGTTCTACAGTATGTAATAATGAAGGTAACACTACCAGAGTCAGAAAAGTGTCTGTTGAAGCATTTTGTGGAGGAACTGTCTGTCCTCCTCTAAGAGAAGTTCGACCGTGTCAGTCTTTATGCATACATGGAAATATAGAAGAAGGCTTCTGCAAATGCAATCCAGGATGGATGGGAAACTGTTGTCATATAGGTAAGTCAATCAAAAATGTAATCATTTCATTGTAACAACTAATCAAATGTCAACTGTTTTGTTGTAGATATTGATGAATGTAACAAGACAACCACGTGTAAATACATATGCAAGAATACTGAAGGATCGTATCAATGTTTATGTCCTTCCGGTCACAAAACGGTAGGAAATGAGTGTATAGGTATAAACGCATACATTATCTCTTTTAATCATCCAATACATTTCAATGTATTTGCTCCAATAAAGATATTGACGAGTGTTCATTGGACATGTGTGATCAACGCTGCAAGAACTCGATTGGTTCTTTTACTTGTAGTTGTGAAGAAGGATACAAGTTAACAGAAGATCTAGTGCATTGCGAAGAAGTCAACGATTGTTCAATAGATAATAAATGTCATCAATTGTGCATTAAGGATGAAAACAATGATGACAAATGCTTATGTAGATATGGATTCTATTATTCGAGTATAAAGCAGAAATGTTATGGTAAATATTCAATTGATGAGGAATAATTAGGACAATTTGTTATCTCTCTCTCTCTCTTTTAAATTCCAATTAATAAATTGCAGATATTGATGAGTGTTTGGCAAATGATAAAGTCTGTGATCACAATTGCACTAATACTGCTGGTTCCTTCATTTGTAAATGTAATGAAGGATATAAGACAATAAACAAAGGAAGAACTTGCCAGGATATAGATGAATGTAAGGAATTTGTAACAAATTGTCCATTTTTTTGTGAAAATACTCCTGGCTCATATAAATGTTCATGTCCAGTCGGTTTTCAGTTAGATCCATTTACTTCGAGATGTCAAGGTAAAATATATTCTTTTCCTCTGTCTCTCTCTCCCTCACTCGCTTTCTCTATGTGCAGTTGTATTATGAACAAGTTTATATTCTCTTTAGATATAGATGAGTGCCAGACTGAAAGTCATGGCTGTGGGGATAGTTGCATCAATACTCATGGAAGTTTTCATTGCTCATGTAGAGACGGATTTAGTGCGGTGAATGGTACATGTAAAGAGGGTAATGGACAATAACTAATTAGTTGATTTTTCATAAAAACAACTTACTTTTGCTTTCGTTTTCAGATAAAAAATTAATAGTTCATGAAAATTCTAAACTACATATTAAATATGTTATTTTAATTATCTTGTCTATAATAGCCATATTATCTTTCGCTGTGGTATTAATTTATGTAATTAGAAGGCAATATATAGTTAATATCCCCCGTGGCCCGGTACCTTCTCCAAATAATTCTTCTCTCAGACGCACGTCTTCTTATACCGAACCCATTTCACCGAATAATGCTTAGTAAGAATATTATCAATATTAGGGGACTCAAAATAAAACTAGAAGGAGAAGGAATATATGAATTTATTCATTGAAAAACGTTAGTTCAGTTTTCAATATGTATACAGTTGTTAAAAGTTGTTATTTCTTCTTTTTAAAAGTATAATTTCTATGTAACTTGTTAAATTTTTCTGTGTGATTTCTTCTATTCGTATACTAAATAGCAAATATTCTTGCTGAAATGTTAATTAGGAATACAAAGGAAAATCGAAGGAAAAATGAAAAGAGAATGAAAATAGATAGAAGAGAATTAAGAGAAATGTTATGATAGTAACTTAGCACAATAAAAGAAGATTGAAAGATTGAATGCTTTTAGGAAAACAATAGAAATAAAAGAGAATTTTTTATTTCTTTACAAAATAACTTTTAATTTGAAATAAAAGTTTATATAAACTTTCTTTTAAGTTTCTATGAGCAAAGATATATAACCATGGATTAATTATTGGCATTACGGCAGAGATTGAAAAAGCCAACAATACAGGAAAGTTAAAAACATATGGAAAATATATGGTTATAACAATTAAGAAATATGTTAAGACGAATAAATGAATTACAAGTGAAATTAAACAAAATATTGCAGATTTTGAAATATTTATTGCATGTTGCTGTTGCTGAACATGATCGAAACTTCTTTCCAAGTCCCAAACTTTTTTCTTTTGACCTCTAGCAATAAATATTATTAACGTATGACAAATGGAGCTTATTGCAATAAAAGGTAAACCAAATATTCCAAGTATAATTAGAATTGAATAACGTGAGTAATAGAGAACGTTATCGCATATTTTCATTACATCAGGGCTATTTTTTAGAAAAAAGCTGGAATATATTGGAAAAGGATAGACTATTGCAGTGAGTAGTATGAAGCATGCTACCATAAAAACTACAAGTTTTTTTGAAATAGCTTGTTCAAAATTTAACGGATATCTTATATTCAAATATTTAAATATATATATGCATAATATCAAATAACTAGATGTAGCGAAGAAAAATGTAGGTTCTATCATAACCAAAACACAAATTGGTTGACTATGTAACAAAGATGGATGTTTTATTATAAAACTCATTGTTAAAACACAAACGCAATATAGCGATTCTGAAGTGTTCAAAGAGAGAATTAATAAATTATACTTGACCTTTGATGTTGTTAATTTCGCTATCAAAATCAAAGAAAATCCATTTCCAATCATACCAATTAATGATAATGTCATCATAACATTTGACATTACTGTCGATGATAATTTTGTTATACCAAGTATTGTGATATTAAACATTTTAACCAGTTTCTGCTTATACAAATTCAAGTATACGTATACTTTTTACCTGTAGAGAATCCAAAGTGTAAATGTTTCCTTATATTATCATTTTACAGCTATTAATAATTAAATTCAGTCTACATTATAAATCGTAAATAAACTGTACTAGGTTAATTGCATGGCTTTGCTACTGCAGAAGAAAAATTAATGTTAATTATTCAGAAAGATGTAATACACTATATTGGTAAAAGGTTTATGGCAAATATATTGTTATGTACTATATAAAATAATCATTCTTAAAGATGATAAATAAAATTATTTATAGTTTATTCACAGTTTTCAAACAACAGTAATGATGGAAAACATTAATGTATTACGTAAGGTTACTAATTAATATAAATCGATTTCATCATTGATAACCGTTAAAAGTAAATGTCTTCTCAAGAGCAAACAATGACAGTGCACATTTCTGTAATGATTAAAAAACAAAGAGGAATAAACTAGAACAGTAACAACATACTGATATTTCATCATCCTTCAACTTTTCTATTCTTAAAGTACTCTTTTATGGGCTTTATTCTTTTATACATAGATTTTTTCAAACTTTTATCACCAAAGATAAATAGCCAGGGATCGACAAGCGGGCTAAGTATGCTGAGGAACATTGATAAAAGTGACCAAGCTGACGAGATATCCAAAAAAATGATTGCGGATGACGCTATAAAAAATGTCCATATAAATAAATTTAATAAAAGAGACGCCAGAAAAAACATAGCAGATCTGGAAACATTTGAAACTGTTAATATATTTTGTCGGTTATTAACTTCGAATCTTCCTTCAATATTCATAATCTTTTGATGTTGATTTTTAGCAATTAATATAATACGAATATGTAAAACTAAACTAAGGGCAATGCACGGAATTACAAACATGACTACAATAGATAAAATAGAATATTTACTAAACGATACTTTATTACCGCAGAACTTGAAAAATTCAAAATTAAATATATTCCATAAATGACCATGAAAAGGATAAGAAAATGATACTGAAACTAGAACAAGAAGGATTATAATCATAAAAACAAGATGCCTTATTTTAAATACTTCATTGAAAGTTAAAGGATATTTTATATGTAAATATTTATAGATATAGATACAAGATAGGAAATAATTGGACGATACAAAAAATACAGTTGGTTCAAGCAATAATAAAAGACATAAAAATAGATTTTCCAGTAGATATAGATGTAAAAACGTATACGAAATTAAAAAGGAACATGTGCTAAAAAATATATCCGATATATTTAACAAACCAATTATAATGTATAACTTATTCCATGATGATCTTGTACTTAGTATTATAAATAAAGAGAATACATTACTGAATAATGCCAATACTGCTGTAATCGTCGAAAGTACAACAGTTATATTTAAGAGCACACCTCCTTTTCCAAATATTGAGAGAGTACTATTCATAATCTCTTTATTCCTTTTCTTACTTGTTTTATGGTACTGTATATTCTGGAAGAAATTGCTTTTTTATATTGACAACCTGAGCACATATATTGATGCACATTTCTGAATAAATTATGCAAATTAACAATATATTTATAACAGGTATTCAACTAACTTAATAATTAAGAAACAAACATTTACCCATTTAATTCTCAGTTGATAACCCGATATAAAATACGATAGTTTAAACTATTAACAGTTTGTAAAGGTTATTATTATCCGGCCTTTGATTTTTCTTTTATACATTATATTCCATAAGAAAAGAAAAGAAACAATTCTATTAAAACAGCTAAATCTGTCGAAAGTCATTTCGAATAGGGAATAAATTTGATTCCTTTGAAACGTTTAAACTAACTATACGTTCGAGTGCAAATTAACTTATTAATTAGTAGAATGTCAGTTATCTACAACCATTTTTTCCCTATAGTATATAACTTAGCAGGAAGAAAATAGATTTTGTATTTCTAGTTCTATTAACCATTTTAGTAGTATTGAAATTGTATTTTCCCTTCTCTATTTATGATTTATATATCACATTCAATTTACTTTTTCAACTCTTATATGGTTGAATGACATGAGATATTTCAAGTATACGGTAATCCTCTATCTTTGGAATTTTTTCTTCAATCTTAATTGTAAAGCCTTGACGTGTGACGATATTAACTGTGAAAGAATATGGGGACAATGGTCTGCTTGTTCAAAGTTGTGTGGTAAGACAAATAGAACTGAAATATATAAAAATCATCAATTATCTTTGAATTGCCCCAAAATTGAAAAATGTGCAAAAGAGGAGAGTGAATACTGCAATTGCAGATCAGATTGTGAAAATGGTTTTTTCGGTTGTTGCTGCGATATAGGTTTGATAGAGTAATTCATCATTTTTAATTTACTTGAATAATTTTTTTTCTTAAATTAGATATTGACGAATGCAAAGCAATTCCCAGTCCTTGCTCTCAAAGATGCGTCAATACGAGAGGATCATATAGGTGCGAATGTTATGATGGATTCATCTTAGATGACAGTGGAAGAAAGTGTATAGGTAATTTAGTGTATTAGGCGTATTATAAATATATTATTTATTTATTAAATAAGATCATGATGAATGTAATACGAATAACGGAGGATGCAAGGATGTATGCCAAAACAGTTTAGGATCATATTCCTGTTCCTGTCGGAGTGGTTATAATATAGGTAATGATGGAATTTCTTGTATAGGTTAGTTAATTAACATCTAACTATATCTTCGTAATTGTTTTTATTATTGTCAGTTAACGATTTCTGTTCCTCGAATAAAAGAAAATGTTCTCAAATATGTATAAATACACAGACAAGTTCGAAGTGTTCATGTTATCCTGGATATAAATTAGACAATGATGGCATTACGTGTTCAGGTTGAATTTTCTATTTTATGACGTATTTTGCTTGTAATATCCTTTTACACAGATATTGACGAATGTGAAGAGAACGAACACAATTGTTCTCAATTGTGTTATAATACGCAAGGATCTTTTATATGTTCTTGTAAAGTTGGATATCGTCTAAAATTTAATACAAAATGTTTAGGTATTGCTTGAATTTTTCATTTTTAAATTTCTTCCTCTATTCTACATTTATTCAAAGATATAAACGAATGTGCAGAAAATGATCATAGCTGTTCGCATATATGTAATAATTCTCCGGGATCTTTTAGCTGTAGTTGCCCTTTCGGTTATAGATTAGACGGCGATAAAGTCAACTGCGAAGGTTTTAAAATAGTACTAGTATCTTCTATGTTAAAAATAATATAAAAATAAATTATCTACAGATGTTAATGAGTGCCGAACTAATGTTTGTGATCATGTTTGTGAAAATACCGAAGGATCTTATAACTGTCACTGTAAAGATGGTTACAAATTTAATAAAACTAGCCAATTATGCGAAGATATTGATGAATGTTCAACAGAAGGACAAAAATGTGAACATTCTTGTGAAAATACTCCAGGACATTTTAATTGTTTATGCTCATTTGGCTTTGAAATAGACCATAATAAATACGATTGTAAACGTAAGTTATTCTATATTTTAGAATACTATGGATCATTAACAAATTCTTTTAAATCTTTAGTAAATTTAACAATAAAAATCATCATTGGTGCATGTGGTTTCGTTGTTCTAAGCGTGACACTAATATTGATAGCATGTTGTATCTACTGCAAGACAAGGTAAGTCAAGTCCAACTGAAATTCTCCTGCAAAAATGAAAAATCTGTTCAATAGAAGAGATACGAGTTATAAGAAAACAAGAAAACGCATAAAGAATGTTTTAAAAAAGACATCTGATTATAAAGAAGATATAAAGCGACAGAAATATATGGGATCTCATATACCAGCAACATTTAGGGAAACCAATCAAAGTACTAATTTGCAAGTAATAAATATAGAAGGAACCAATAATTCATCCTCATCCGACTACGTAAATGAATGTTTTTCAGAATTTTAGAACATTGATTTATAATGTTAATTGTTACTTTTTCTATTATATTATTAATTTATGAATTATAGTACAGTATATGCAAATAAGCGATTTTTTCAGTATTAACTAGCGACATCTGCATAAACATGAATTTATTCCTGACCTGAAAAATAAGTAGATATTAATGAATGTTTGGATAGGAACGGAAGTTTGCGATACAATTTGCGTAGATATTAAATACTTTCCCATTTTAGATAGGAGTCATTAAAACAGAGTTAATTAACTTTTTTCAAATAAACAACTCTTCAAAGTAAAATTTTACAAACTAAACCGGAAATGAGAAGTATAAAGTTTTAAAAGCGTTTGGATGAAAAGTGTATTCGTTTCGCCCAACAGATAGTTGTAATTTCTGATATAATTTAAAATTCAAATACTATTTCCTTTCCATATTTTTAATAAATTGGAATATCATTAATTAATATTAATAATTGGATTTTGCTTTGTTGGAAAAAAACAACTGTTTCTTTTCTTTTTGTTTATAAATATAAAATATACAATAAAACGGTTTGAAGTATCACAAAATGTAGAAGAAAAAAAAAACAGAAAAAAAAAAAAACAACTTTAACGAACCAAACAATTTCTTTTTTTTTTGTCTTTAAATTTTGTCTTCTTTTTTTTTTAATAAAAAAAAATAATTAATTATTTATTATCTTTGTTAAAAATAGTTAAATTTTTGCAGTTCTTGTTTTTTTTTGTTAAACCTTAGGATTTTTCCAAAATGGAACAAAGTGTGTTGCAGTTAATTATGGAGCTCTCTTTCTTTTCTTTTTATTTTGTTATTTTAACCTTTAAACGCATCCGTATTCGTACCAGATACCAGGTTTTTTCTTTGCATCCGGTTTTGGCGGTGTCGAACCAGCACTAGTTGGAGTTGAAGGTAATTTCCGGCCTGAATCGGGTCTTGAAAATGCGGATTTTGGATTTCCAATAATGGGTCGTACTCTTCTGGGAGGTGGAGCCGGAGGCTCAGGGCGATTGTTGGCAGCCTCATGGTACGATTTTACAAGATTTCTCACACTACCCGGTGCATAAGAATCCGTTCGCATTTCCCTCTCTTTTGGTCGATTTTGATATCCATTTTGGTCAGATTCATATGGTACAGCCGACTTTGGTCTAAAATAATGTCTTGGAAGAGTTTGCGTAGTTTGAGGCTGTTGATCAGGCATACCCATTACGCTATGAGGACGGGCTTGAGGAGATTGACTAATTGGAATGTTCATTTCAGACTTGGCGCGAGTCTGATGCCGCAGAGCTTTCTGCTCATCATCATCCATAATGGTTGCAGATCTCGGGCCTTGATTAGCAAGATCAGTTTCTTTAATATCTGCTTCAGTGTCGGGCGCAGTTAGATCGACTTTCTTTTCTAGTAAGAATTTTCTCTAAAGAAAAATTATTCATAATTGTATTACTAATTGATTTAATAAGGAAAAGAAGAATTATACAACTTATCTTACCCTAGATTTAGGAGATTTATTACTTTCATTCAAAAATTGACTAAGAGTTATTTGTTCCTCTGGGCCATCTTCAGAAATGCTTGTCTGATCGGAAGCTTTAGATAATAATTTACGTTATTATTAGTTTTTCATTCACCAAAAAGAATTACATTGAAGAATACTTACAATTTATCATCAAACTTAGATCTCTGACGTGTTTTCGTTTGGCTATAAATAATTATAATATTTAAATAACAAATGTGATAAGTTAATAATTTTGTATACAAACAATTAGAAGTGTTCCAGCTACTATCCATATCATCACCAAATAGATTTTCGCTTGATTTTGCACCTAGATTAACGGAATTTTTTGATTAATAATCGAGAAAACTTTTCAAGTTTTTTAGGAAAAGAATGAAAGGGAAAAATAACATTAGACTTTTGAATATTTAACACTTAAAATAACATATAAAAAGTCATATGAACTAACCTATTTGTTAGTAAGATATAAGTTATCTATTAATATATTTCCTTAGAAAATAGATTCTATTTAACGAGTAAAAGAAGAATACAACGTAAAGACGACAAGAAAATGATGGAGTGATACGAGGAAAGAGAGAAAGAGTAAAAATAGAATAAAAAAGATAAGGGGTAGCATTTTTAGAACCGGGTCAATGACACTCACTACGCATAATGTTTGAAGTATGCCCATTACCAACAAGATTAATTGCGGTTGTCGATCGTGCGAAATTCTTCGATTTTGACATCGATGACGGAGTAGATTTTTTGCCACCTGAACCCAACCAATTAGTAAAAGAAAAAAAAACAAAAACAACCAAAAAATCAAAAGAAAATAATAGCAAAGTGTTTCATTTCTTTTGATTTAATGGTAAAATTATCTAGTTTTTGCTATAAAAAGGTAATCAAATAATCTAAAAAATATATTTCCTCGAATAACAATAATATGTCATCTATATATATATACAGTATATATATAGAAACATTAAAGATACTATTTATAAATGATTATATACATTCAATTCGTGGAAATATAAAACTACTAGAATTTTATGGTTATTTCAAAATGGTTAGCAATTAAAAAAGTGAATTTTTAAGTAGGAATCGTTATTGATGATTTAACGGCGGATAAATTTTAAAATATACCTCTTCTTACTCCACTTTCATCGAAACTTCCACTACCGAAACTGCCACTTCCAAAACTAGAGTTTTCTTCTCCTTCTTTAATTTCGCTTGCTTTACCCCATTCTTTACTTTTAGTTCTTGTCATCATACCTTTCGCTCTTCGTACTAGGTTGGCGGCAAAACTAGTTTTCCTTTTAGGTGATGGTTCATATCTTTTATATTGATCCATTATCTTTTCTTCTAGTTTCTCTTTTTGTCTTCTTAAATCGTTCATTTTTTCTAGATAATGTCTTTGTTCGTCGTGCATATGCTGTTTACTTTCTAATACAGTAGTCAGTAAATCTTGATTTTGATTAAGAATTGTTTGTAATTGTAGCATTAAACCTCTGTTTTCTTCCTCTAATTTACAAACAATTTGCTCTAAAGAGTCTACCTTATTGCCTAACTTGCATATTTCCAAGTCGGCTTCCCGAACTTGGTCAACAGCTTCCCTTATAGCATCTTCTTGTTCAGCTTTACTCTTTTGCAGCCTTTCTATTTCTTTCTGCAGGATATCATTTCGGTGTTTCCATTCGTCTTCACCGGCTCTTTTCGCATTGCTAAATTCTTTTGCAAATCTGTCATTTTCGGCATTTAACTGATCATTTAACTTTTGTAGTTTATCACAGTCTTCTTGTAATTTCTCGTATTGTCTAAGAGCATTTTCCAGTTCGCCACTAATGGACGCTTTCGTCTTTTGGGCAACGTTTAATTGTTGTTGGCAACTTGTTAGATGAGATTGAAAAGTTCGATTATCAACTTGTAATTGAGCATTCTGACGTTGTAAGGATTCCAATCTACCCTGACAGGATCGAACTTCAATTTGCGATTCATTGCGAATCTTTTCTAAATTGTCATTTTTCTCCTGTAATTTATTCGTATGAATTTGCATTGAACGATTTTCTGTTTCCAGTGTAGCATTAGCTCTTTCCAATTGGATCAGATGATCTTTCAATTCAATAATTTCATTACCTAATCGGCTTTTGACATGATTTTTTGAGTCGTTAGACAGAGATTTTGAGAAAAGTTTATCCTCTTCAGCCCTCTGCAGGAGAACATTATGGTCCCTCTGAACAGATCTAAGAGTTTCTTGGATTTGGATATTACGATTTTTTGATTCGGCTAATCTTGTGTCGAGTTCTCGAATTTTTTCATCTTTTAATTCCAGGCTTCTTTTGAACGCGTCTTGCATTAAGTGTTCAAGAGATTTGAACTTTTCCTCGTCAGAGGCTGCCTTTTGCGTATATTCCCCAATGGCTTTATATTTATTTAACTCCCTTTTCATATTCTCTAGATCGTTTCGCAATTGTTGCGATCCAATTTTTTCATTGACTAGATCCTGTCGGAGAACAGTTATCTCCCTACTCTGAACTCCACACTTTTGAGCTAATTCACCATTATCTGACTCTAACTCTTGAATTTTGACGTTTGTTTCCAAATATCTATCAGCAATTCTCTTTACTTGTTTTAATTCTCTCTCAACAACAACCGACTTGGAGCGTTCCTCCTCAAAGTTCTTTTGACTCTGCTCAACAATTAGCCGTAATTTCCGGAGTTCATTTTCCAAATCCGCCTTGCAATTAAGTAGATCGGCATTTTCCGTTTCAAATTTTTCTATCTCCTTCTCAATCTCTTCATATCTGTTAGCCTTCCTTTTCAAATCTTCAAAGCTCCTCTCTATATCTGACCTTTCGCTGAGAACCTCTTCCAAGCGACTCGTAGCTATTTCAACAGACTTTCTCAATTTGCGAGTTTCAGCGGTCAATTTCATATTTTCAACTTGTAACTTTTCATTCTTACTCCTATCTTCCTTAGAGAGATTGTTCAAATTTTTTAATTTATTTATCTCCCTCAATAGATCCTCTTTCTCATGTTCAAAATCAACAGCTTTCATAGAAGTATTCTTTACACTTTCCAAACATCTATTTAACCTTTGATTTTCTGTTGATAAGGCAATGTTTTGCTTTTCCGCCTCCTCTCCTTTCTCTACCCGAATACGAAGATTCGAGGCGATTTTATTTAATTTCCGATTTTCAGCCTCTAAATCAGCTGTTTCAACCTCTAACTTTTCATATTTATGTTCAATGAAAGAATATTTAGCCACCTTTTTATGCAAATCATTACACTCTTTCTCATATCTTTCATTTTCCTCTTCTAATTCTTGAATTTTGTTATCGTTTGATTCTCTTTTCTTTTTTTCAAATTCAAGATCTCTCAATCTTGTAGTAATCTCTTTAACAGTATCTTGTAACCTAACATTTTCTTTTTCCATCTCGCCAACCTTAATGTCGTTCGTCTTTTCGCAACGTTTCCTTAACGATGATAAATTCAAATTTAACTGTTCATTCTCAACTCTAAACTCTCTTAATTGCCTTTCCATGTTTTCTCTAACAGTATCCAAAGTCTTTTCTAAGCCAACCTTTTGCGATGTTAGCTTTTCTTTTTCCTCTTCTAAAAGTATCATTTGTTCATTTTCTTTCAATTGAACCTCTTGCATGCTTTCGACCTTTCGGCTAAGACGTGCATTCTCCTTTTCAACTTCCATTAAGCGTTGTGCAGATTCCAAGGCAGCATTCTCTTTCATTTCGGCTAATTGTTTCGTTAAACGATTATTCTCCATCTCAAGGCGAAGTATCTTTGCATTTGACGAATCTTTAAGTTGTTCACCAAGAGATTTTGAAAGGTCTAAACAAAAATGAGAGATTTCAATGCAAAAGATAAAATAGATAAGCATAGATTTTAAGAATTAATTAAACTTAAATAATTAATTTACAAAAAAGAATTAAACTGAAATCAACAAGAAAATAAAAAGATATTATTATTAATATAATATTTTTTTCAATAGTAATAATAAAAATAACATAAATGCCTATTTGAAAAAAAAATACCATGCTTTAATCGAGGTAATTTAGACTTCATTGTCCAGTTAAAAATGAGAATTATACTACATCACTCAGCGTTTAGCGTTCAAGTGACATGGATTACATTAATTAGTTCTACTCAAAGTAGAAGGAATAAAAAAGCTTGTCGCGGTACCTAAACTCTTTTTAGTTTTGTTTTGTTGTTGATAGTGCTTGTTTTTTTTTCAATTAACATACTCAAAGTTAGAATTTTATAACTATTTTAACATATATATATACTGTATATAAACAATTGTACATATATATATATATATTTCAAGTAATAAAAGAGACGCTTACTATTGCTAGCATTAAACTTTGCTCTAGCCAACTCCTCTTCTAAATTTGCACTTTCTGTGAAAGACGTCTTCTTTTCAAATTCTAATCTTGCATTTATTTCAATTAATTCCTCCATTTTTTCACGACATTCGTCCCTTTCCTAACATTTTACAAGAACTTTTTTACGAATGCTAACATTATTAATGTAATAAAGAAGATGAAACAGTTTTTTGGTGACGCTTCGATGAATCGATTATCTTTTGAGGATACGATGTACCTTTAAAAGCTTATTATAGTAATAAGATTCGTTTTGTAGCTGACAAAAAGAGCTCTTTTTATATAAACACAAAAAATGAACAATTTAGGTTAGCTGATCAGACAAAAATCGAGGTATTTTATACTTTCATTAATTCTATTGGACGGTCCCTAGAGCATCTTATTCTTAAATAAAACGAGTAAATCTTTCCAACAACTTCGCATGCGGCATCTTTCATGTCTTTGTTACCAAATATAAATATTAACGGATTACACGATAAACCACTGACAAGTAGGAGAACACCGATAAAGTACAGATGATGACGATAATAGGGAAAATAGATAGTATTTGGTATAAGTGTAAGACTTAATGCAGAGAAATTTAGACATAAAGCTACGAAACAGAACAATGCAGACCTAGATACAGTTCGAATTAGACCTGAATCATTTAAGGCTTCCGTTTGAATTTTTTTAGCATGTTTTGCAGCTAATCTAATAATATAGATATGTATACTAATACTTACACTTGTAAAAATGATCATTACAAAGTAAAAGAAAAGGTAAAAGAATCTATCTATGGAAATGATATTGTTACATAAAGATTTCGTCATAGAAACTCCAAAAATATACTTATGGTAGAGAGGATAAAGTGCGAAAATCAAGCCGAATATAATACCACTAATTATCATAAGAATAACTCTTGGTTTCGATAATAAACGATCATATTTAAAAGGAAAACGTACAGTAATAAAACGTTCAACGTATACGCACAAAATCAGATAATTTGATAAAATCATAAAGAAAAATAATGACAGTGTATATAGCATACAAGTTATAGTATTTACATGCATCGTACTTTTTGTTTCAAGTCTTAGAAACGTACAGGAAAACAAAATATCAGAAAAATTCAATGCAATTAATATAAAATTCTTACTTGTTCTTAAACTATTATAAATTACAAACAATGATAAGGAAAATATATTAATAAACATCCCTAAGAAAGCTAATATATTATAAAAAGTCAAATA
Organism: Dimorphilus gyrociliatus; assembly: GCA_904063045.1. Classification (NCBI taxonomy): domain Eukaryota; kingdom Metazoa; phylum Annelida; class Polychaeta; family Dinophilidae; genus Dimorphilus; species Dimorphilus gyrociliatus. Next base: position 1,267,195 of record CAJFCJ010000003.1, read on the forward strand.
TATTGAAATCACTGATAAATACGTTTTACGATATATTTCGTCTGGAATAGTCGTATTATATCTATTATATTCCATTTTACAGCATCGCTCAGACAAAACACTATGAGCTAATGAGCAAGATTCCTTAATGATATTTACAGAAGGCTTGGATGATAAAATAAATGCACAACTGTTTGTTATATCTCAGTAGATAAAATAAAAAAGGTTTATATAGTTTTTATCATAATCAACATTAGTACAGATAAAAATATCTTGGGTTATAAATAATATCGTTTGAATATCTCTATAATCGTGGAAATCTAATCGGGCTTTTAATATATAAACGTTAAATATTAATAAATGTTATTATTAAAGAGAATGTGATACTATTATTATTATTTTTTTTACCAAGATTCGGCTTAACTAAATACAGGAAAAAATAATTATTAGCTAACTTGAAGAGCTTTCGCAGCTGGGAAGTAAGATAAGACTATGCCTGTTTATCGCTAACTTATTTGTATTTTTCTTGTTTTTAGAGCAATATTATGGTAGGGGAACAAAACAATCATTTACTTAAAAAATTGGGATATTGAATAAGCGTCACCAAATACGTGTTTCTTCTTATATCATTTATATATATATATATATATATAAATATCAAATAGCTCTCACCTTACAGATCATATCAAATTTTTCTTTGTACTTGATCAAATCATTTTCTAATTCCATTACTCTTTCAACTCTCTTTGAACTACCGTCCAATTTTTCCTCCAACATCGTTCGGGTTTCGTCTAAAATTCTATTATCTTCTCTTAATTCCTAATAGGTTATTAGCATAAGGCGATTAAGGTTTTAGTTGTTTTTTTCCCCCTGTAATTAATTAATAACACCTACTTCTACTCTTGTCTTAAAATATTCAAATTCGTTAAGTTTGTTTCTTAATTTCTCATTTTCCGCTTCGTACTTTTCAAATCTTTGAGCTTTTTCCTTCCAAACATCCAATTCGTCTCGATAAGTTCTTGCTGACCTTGCATCTTGAATTAGTATTCTATTCTAAAGAGATTTAAAACAAGAGTTTTTATTATTGATTATTTAATGTTTCAATTAATTAGCTAATATTTACTTCTTGCTTGATTTTATTTAAGTCCTTTTGTAGTATATCTAATTCTTCAACATATTCGTGTATTTGCTCCGTTCTTTCTTCCCTTTGAACATAAAAAGGTCATGATTTATAATACGAAATCCGCAAGTTTTTATTTAAGCTTACAATTCTTGTCTAACTTTTCTTAACTTGGCCTTATTTTCGGCAAGTTCTAAAGCTTGGCTATTTTGCCTTTCAGGACTGGGAGCGGCTTTGGGTTGTCTCTGAATTTCAACTTGTGCTTGGCACAATTCGTCAACAGTTGTCGTCAAATTCTTCATTTCGTCCACGTAAAAATCTCTTTCTTGAACTAAAGACCGAAGATGATCTCTCATCGTCCTAGATAATTCTGATCCCTCATCGTCTGGAAGATCTACTGAGAAAACGTTTTTTCGGTCTTCGGTTATCTGTTTATCAAGTGATTATATGAGCTCAGAATTCATCTTGGTCGGCAAAACATAAATTATTATAGAAATAAACATTAAGTCTAAATTACAAACTAAATAATATAAGCAAACTATAAATTTGGAGAGTAAATTGTACATCTGTTTTTCAAACACTTTGTTACAGCATTACTCAGCCTATAATTGCCTATTAGTTTCAAAAATAAGATTTGTGGGAAAAAGAGAGAGAAAGAGAGGAGGGGAAAATGAGAAGTGAATCTATATAATCTGCAACCTTGCAGTCTTAACCTGTACAAGTGAGAATTTGTGGGAAAAAAATAGAGAGAAAATGCGAGATAAATGAATAAAACCTGCAACTTTACAGTCATATCTTACGCAAGTAAGAGATAAGGGAAAAGTAAACAAAAAAGAGAAAAAAGTTTAACCTTTAACAACTTATCGCCTAGAAAGTTTTCCCTCTTGAACTTTCACTTAGAAAGCGTTAAAATATTCTTTTTAATGATCTAATTAACAAAAGAAATAGTCAATACAAGAAATTTGCCAAGTTTTCCCTTTAATGCTACAACCTTTGTTAATCTTATGTCACAATTGAAGTTTTCCGATAATTTGCTTTTAATTTGTCACAATTATTATTTGTATTGTTACGTATGTCTATTAGGATAATGGAAATTAATTATTTATATTACTATATTATCATTAAGATGTAGGGAAAAGAAAAATGATTACTTTTTTGTGTCAGTATGTAAAAAACACTAAAAAAATATGCCAATTAACAAAGAAAACGTCTAAAGTAAATAACGAGGACATTCGAAAATCAGTATTATATAATATTATATAATTATTACAGCTGTAGCGATCATTCAATCGTTGATAAAATGCATTGTACCTCTTCTCTCTTATGTAATATACGCCATTTATATGCGTTTCATGTAATTCATTATCTAGCGAAAAATCACATTCGAATACTAAAAGACGGATTATTTTTGAATGAAAGCAATTCAAAGGTATTTTATCATGATTTGACTGTCACCCCCTACCCGTCTTCTTTTGATGCAATTTCAAAGCTATCTAATAAATTTATGACGTAATCTTCTATTCATCTCGCAAGGAAAGAATTTATAGAATATTAATAGATAAACATTAAAAATAGATAGAAATTGCTAATCAAAACTTTCGATAGAAAATAACCCATAGTTTTATACGTAACTGCAACTTTCGATATTAATGATGCGACTAATCATTAGTTAAAGTCATTAACTCAAGTAACAGGAAATGAGGTAGAATTGCGGATAACATAGAAGTTATGTAATGAGTTTGTTTAACAATTTGAGTGTTTTTACCTTTCCTAGGGGAATCGATAACCTAAATATATATATATATATATATATATATATAATTTTATTCATTTGTTCATTTTCAGCTATAATAGGAAATTCATTAGCAATTTTGAATTTTTACTTCAAAGGAGCCTTAATTAATATTCAAATATATTTATACCGGCATTTTATGTTTCTAATGCATTTAGAACTCTAACGTGCTATTTTCTTTGTTATATTTACATTTAACTCTGATTATGCACTAAACAATAACCTTCTTTTGTGCCTCTGCCTTCTTATATTCGCATAACTCTTTCATTCTACCAAACTATTACCTAACAATGATTTATATCGAAAGATTTGTCACTATGAAATATTCACAACGATTTCAAAAACTCTTAAATAATTCTACTATAAATTTACCATAGGTATTGAGAACTATGCTCTTTATTCTGGCAATGATTACCTAACCACTACTCACTATGAAAGTGTTTCCCAAAGCTAAGTTTCAAAGATTTATTCAGTGGCAACTTTTACAGCGATCGCCCTACTCTAATATTTCTTACTGTTGTCTTGTTAAATTTGACATTACACATATCCATAATATTAATAGCTATTAAACACAAGGGAAGAATAGCTAATCTGCAAGTAAATAATACAAGAGAGGATAAATTGGTATCTAGGTCAACTATAGGTTGTCTACTGGCCCTTATACTAAAATGCAATCTCTTGCAGTAGCTTTGCATTAGAGTCTATAGGAGAATACTCAAATATCGAGAATCTTTACTCAAATATAATAATTCATTTTAACGCTGTAAGCAATCCTATAGTGTTTATAATACTTAGAGAAGATTTTAAAAAGTCTTTAAAAATGAATCTTTTAAAGTATCCTTAAAAGTTAAAAGTTAATAAACTATACATAACAGTTGTTTACTATTTCTTTGAATAAATATAAAAGTATTCTCGCTTTCCTATTATTTATTATATTTAAAAGGTTAAAGGTAATTGAAAAGAAATTTAAGCTTATATTTTATCAGTTGTTAACTCTAATAGTAAAATGTTATTAGAAAACAATACTACAATCATTTTCATAGACATTATTAAAATCATCATTTCTATAGCTATTGTCATAGAAATAAGTGATAATAATATAAAATTCGTATGTAATTAAGAGTTTTAAGTCAGTAATAGTAAACGTATGCAAGTAAGTTAGTATCAGTTAAAGCGTCATGCTGAAAATGCTTCAGTTTAAAATAATTAATAAAATTCTTTTTATTAAAGGGATACGATCTCATCAAGCGTTTAAAGTGATCAAATACTTTTATTTTATTATATCAATACAAGGTTAATACAAATCTCTCTTTCTCTCTCTCAGATTTTACAACATTTTGTTTTTTAAAGTATAGCTTCTATAAAACGTATAAAGATATTGTAGACTATATTTAATAAGTATAAATTATGATTATGAAAAGCTTAGAAATTGATAATAAATCGAAAAAATATTATTGTACAGGTGATAATTATAAAAATATATTATAATTTAGTTTATATAATACATTCTACACGGGGCGTAAGAAAAAAATGCGTTAAGAAGCTTATCGTAACTGCCTATTGAGAGAGAGAGAGAGAGAGAGAGAGAGAAATATGCAGTCACCAACGCCCCCCTCTTCATTCTTGTCTTTTTTTATAATAAAAAATGGTTACTTTTCTCAACAATATATAGAGTTTGCTTAGTGAACAATAAAAGAAGGAAAGGTGGAATATTTCAATCTAATAAGTTCGTTCTACCTTTCTTCTTAATCTATAGACTGTTAGAAGTAAATCTTATATCTATGTCGTGCAAATTACAATATATGTATATACTGTATATAATATATTTTTAACTGGTATAATATTGATTATAGTCATATCTCAGTATTTTGCTTCTCTTAATTGGTTTCCCTAAGTTTCTATTTGTTCAATCTCGTCTTTGTTTTTTTTACACTCTTTATGTTATCTATCTCTTGTCGATTTTTTTGAAAGTAAATTTTTTTTCTTCTAAATATTTTAACTAAATATCAAAATATTGATTCGTCTCACTGACAAGCAGATAAATATCATCGTTTTTCAAATTCCTTAGTACTATTTGCTGACGTGATTGATGGCGAATACTTATGGTTTTAATAAATATTTACTGATTAAATATAGTTAAAACATTTTGTTTTTTTTTTTATAAAAAAAAATACCATCACGTCACTATATCTTAAAGATGACACGAACTAAATTCTAGATAAAACGTTCAAGTTAATATTTAAATGCTTACCTCTTTTATAACATCTACAATTGCAAATTGAACTTCTAATTCTAATCTTTTTTCGATCGTCTCGATAAATTCTTCTTTTCTTTCGCATTGTACTGCACAGCCTAAAATTAGTAGCAGTACCTTATAAACTTCAAAGTGAGCTGCCTCTGTTGAAAGACGAATTAATTACTTTCATTCTATCAACAAGAAGTAAAAATTATTAGTTTACAACTATTTATCAATTCACGATTTACTTTTTAACATGAAAAAAAACTCTCAAAATACAACACAAGATAATAATAATAAAAAAAATAGATAAAGCGAAAATCGTACAAGAAGAAAGTTTCGTCTTCTAATTTATAATATTAAAAATATGTATCAGTTTATTTATTATTTCTCTTAAAAAATTCAAATGATAAGGAAGGCAGTAATTAGTTTATAACCTTGCAGCTAATTTTATCATGGAAAACATTGCTTATCAATCAATAAAAATTAGATACTTAAGAATATATTTTTATTTTTTAAATTGAGCCTGAATTATCTGGAAGACTAATAAAAAATACACAAAAATATGGATTTATTAGCTCAATATGCTATATAAATAGCAATAGACGATACTCTACTTGATAGCTTAAGGACAAAAAATATTCAAAAAGCTAAAAGAAAAAGACAATAACAAAACAAAATGCAAGAAATAAAATGACATTCAAAACAACGTAAGAGACCCTACTAATTAACCCTACAACAACGAACACTACTATTAGCATTCACTTATCGAGGGTAATTAAGGTCGGAAGAAAATTTAGAATCTATTGTTATTAATAAACGAAGTAAATAAAAAGTGCTACCAGCATGAAATATAACAAAAAAAGAATTACGGATGGAATTTAATCGTGCCGAAAGCTCATTTAAATAAATTTCTGAATAGTTAAAAATCTAGACAAATTGCCAACATTTTTTTATTTAGTTCCATTTTTACGGGATAAAAATTTTTCATATCGATTCACGCTGTTTTCTCTACGTGAATCAATATATTTAGATATATTTTCGATAAAGGAATAGACATTTTAGGGCGATAAACTATTAAGAAAACAAAGTATGAACAGCAACTCTTTCGGCTTTTTTTATTAATTGTATAGCAAAAAGTAAAATGACTTGTTGTCAGACTCTTCTCAAACAGAATATATAATCCACTTTGATGAGAACTTGAACAAAGAGAGTTTTAAACAATTCAAGAGTTGTTCTGCACTAGTTAACAAAATCACAAATTGATCGAAAAATTGGACAAATAAAGTAGGTTACCGACAGAAAAAAGCGGAACGAATCAAGTAGTAAAGAAAATGTGTATTAATTAGGGTAAGTGAAGAAAAATATACATACCCGTTTCTGGTTCTTTACTAATGCAAATGATGTTCGGATGAGGCATGACGATAAGCTGTTGAAGAACATCCTGAAAAGTTTAATTACAGATAAATAGAGATTTCCTTTATTGATATACTATGCTGTAGCAACAGATGGTTTCCCAATAGAATAAAGAAAAAATGTTTGTTCAATTCGACCCGTTAAAATAAACAAACCCGTACCTTTGCAAACATTTCACTCACTCGCTAAAAAAAAAATCTCTCGCTCATCCTAAGGCCTATAACTACAGAAAAACTAGACATAATAACTTTTTTATTTAGATATTTAGATATATACGTATTCAGTGTAAATATTTTTGAAAGGACATATTTCTCACTATTCTATTAAGGTAATATAGTGTAAAATACTATAATTAATCGTCTAATAAGATCATTGTAAACATGTAATAAATGCTACACAAGTAAATAAATCTTTAATCTCTCGTACAGTAAAATTTTCAATGAGATATCCATCAAGTAAATATCAATTAGTTCATATTTAATAAATACAAAGAACATAATCTAGGCCTCTGACCAGGGTTAATATTATAATTTCAACAACTTGTCGAAAATATACCCTTTTCTTTCATATTCATTAAGTGGATAAAGGGCACTATACTACTGAAATGATAAAGAAAGAAATTTTTCACTAACCAAACACCAGACACATATCCTAACGATTATTGAACAATTAATAAAGAAAGAGAGAAAGAATTACATTAAATAAAAGCAAACAATAGAAAAACGGAACAGGAAATCGATGTCATCGAATAGTTAGAAGACATAGATTGTAATGTAATACTTTACAAATATAACTTGAGAAAAAGTTGATAAACCACTATAGTGACATAGAGCAAATGTGTTTCGAATACTCTTTTTGACCTGAAACTAATTAATAAACGGGTAAAACTTGAATATTAAAATAGAAACAGAATATTTACATACACATAAATAGATATATATTGAAGAGTATACATAACTATCTATATATAACTTTTAAACTACTATACTAATAACGTAATAAAAGCAGTGAAAAGTCAGCAATACGCCTCTAATCTGGTAAATCTGCAACTGTACAAATAAATAAGTTATTCTACCTTTTTGGTTTTGGGCATATAACAGTGACCTGCATTTTATTTCTTTAAAAAATCTTACACAGAGAAAGTAAAAACAAAGGATCAATAATCGATAATGCTGAAAAATTGAACAGGGATAAACGCTACACACAGACAAGTTCTTTTTTTTTATAGCCCCCGACAAAGCGGACGGCGTTTCCATAGTAATATTGTAAACAGTTATTCGTTCGATAAAATTTTGACATTCTTCGAGGGTTGTCTTAACAAGTGAATAGTTTTTCTATTAAATAAAATAAAGATGTACAAAAAAATCAAAAATCAAACAGAATATTTCCATTCAGTCAACAAAAAATTGCGATAATTTATAGCGATTATGAGTTTTCAATGGCATTCGATTACAGCTCGATAAGGCGTAATAAAGTTATGCGACAAAATCCTCATTCTTTTACGTTAACAGACAAAGAATCTAAGATCGGTTTTCTTTTTTTTATCAATTGTTCAAAGTTATATATGTAAATAATTTAAACTAGGCTTAGATGAATCAAGAACTTATTTTCTCAAACCTGCTATTAGGTAATAAAAGATAAGACAAACAAACCTGATAATAAGTACGAATATTTCTTAAAAGAATATCCCAATTTTGTAGCCTGTGTTTCGGTTGATCGACTTTGATTAATAACCCCTCAGTATTGGCTTTCGGATCACTTTTTTCAAAGAAAATCAATGTAAAAATATTAATTGATGTGTAATTAAGGTATTTTTATTGTTCATCGTTTTGCTATATTAACATATCCGCTTTACCAATTAGGGAATTAATATATTAGGATGTTGATGTAAACAAAATGTCATATGAGGGGCGAAAAGAAATCAACAGTTTGAAATTTACTCATGCTCACGATGCTTTTCAAATACCTTAATCATTCTTTAGTAATAATAATACAAAAAACAACTAACATTTGACTAAGCACGTTATTCAAGAATACACCATCGGATAAATCCTTATATGAAAGAATATCTCCATCAGTAAAAGTTTGTATCTGTACAATCAATATGTATAAACAATAATCAATATATAAATAAAAAAGATTAAGAATTGTTTTTACAAAAACATACCCAAATAACCAAAGGGTTATTCATGATCGACGGTGTTATTAGCATTGACATGTTTTTAATGCATCTTTAGTTCCGAATACTTGCAACAAATAATATTTTGCCAAAAAAAACAACAGCAAACTCATAAACTTTTCAAGGCAGGTGAGTTCTCTGTCTAAACACGTTCAATCTTCGATTTCCTTTCGAAGGGTCAAAATATTTTTTTATTCAATATTCCACTAGTCGTCGTTTCTTAATTTCACAGCTTAGCAAAGTGTAATTTAAATAAAATACTGAAAAAATCAGTTAAAACGATGAAAATCCACTAAAGTTTCATTTGGCGGCCTAGCATGCCTTTCTGCGAGACTCTTGTGCAGAATCTAGCCAATCAGCAACAGTCTTATAGGTTCGGTGTTCCTTTCTCCTATAGCCGGGCGATTTTTAGGCGGGAAATATCTATACAAACTAAACTTTTTTTACCGCCATAATTTAATCATGTCCTCCACGAGATTTCTTAATATTACAAATACGACGCTATTTAAAATAATAATTTATATTTAAAAAAAGGATTTTATCGATTGTTTTTGATCAACAAGAAAAGCGATTGAAAAAGAATGCATTTACAAAAAAGACTTTTACATTGAGTGTTTCAATTTCTGTAATTCTTACAATGGTATATTTAAATATAAAAAAATAGGATGTAAACGAAAAAAATTGAACAAAATGCGCGGTATTTCCTAACATAAAAACGAAATCTTTCACCTAAAAAATTGGTCAAAAGACCGACTTAATTAAAAAGTAACTTTCTTAAAAATTATACCTATAATTTATAAATAAAATCAACAATATTGTTTAAAATAAAACAAAAACATATTGAAGCGAATTTAGTATATTTTTAAAATGAAAAACCGCGCGATTTACAATTCGTTATTTTTTTTTTTAAGGGTTCGACAACGATGCATATTCTGAAAAAAAAACAATACACCACCATTCTCTCAATGAAACCGCGCTTTTTTCCTTGAATTAGGGGAGTCACTACCAGATGAGGGGGCTGCTCGTTTCTTTGTGTCGCTTATATGCCTCGATAAGTCTTCGAGAAGAACTCGTTGGAAGTCATCATTACCACTTCCCGTCTGTGAAACGCCCATATGGGACATAGCTCCACTTAGGCGTTGCAATAGTAGGGCGTCTCGGAACGGCGTCAAATCTGCAGGCCTTTCCCTTCTCTCCTCTTTTCTACAAGGCGCCTGCTGATCGCAGAGAAAGGCGATCAGATCTTCTCGTTTCAAATGACGCCGGCGTTTCTTTTTTAACCAATTCAAGACATCACGTGTTCGATTTCGACTTCCCCTTTCCATCGCTGATTCTCTTGCTTTTTTTGTTTGATCTAAAGCTTCTCTATAGAGGTCAGTTATGGCTGAGGCAGCGGCACCAAACGTTGACCAGGCTTTTTGATCATGCCTCTCTGGATTGCAGCATTCTAGAAAAAATTTTCACATTTTAATTACACTGTCAAAAAAATGTACTCAGTACTTATTATCTTATTTTTATAGATGAATAAGTAATTTGAATAGTCCTATGCAGCTTTGTGTTTACGATATACTTAAGAGTATAAGCACGTCATACGCAATTTCTCAACTGATATAAAAATTTCACTATAAGAAACTAACAATCAAATCGTATTTTCATAAATAATTTAGCTTTACAAATAACCATCAAATTTCGAAATTACGATTACATTATCTTACTAATGTTCAAGTCTACACATTTAATAAGGACCTTATTTTTTTCCAAAGAGAGAGTGCCATATTTCTGAGACTGGTGTAAATACAACTCAGACTTAGAGTAAATTAAAAAGAAAGTAAAATGTTTACTGTATAAAGGCCCAGAGCTTAAAATTTCCAACGTTTCTAGCCTACCAGAATGTATCCATAATTTAATCAAACAAGATAAATGAAGATGGTACATTATAGTGATAATCTAGTCGTTGGAATATGGGAAATAATTTACTATAAATTATTAGATTTATTAAGAATAAAACAAAGTTAATGATAGAGTGTATTTCCTATACAATAGGAACAAGAAGCTTGAAAAATTAGTTCTTTGAAATAAGAATTTCCTTTTTCCATATGAAAATATTATAAATAATTGATTTAAACGTAAGAATCGCTTTGGAAAAGGTTTTATTTAGGCATATATATACATATGCACTCTTGAATAGATTCATCGAAAGCTTATCATTCAAAGCGTAATTGAAAGCTGTAAGGAAAGTAAGCTATTTCTGTGAAGTTTTACTTTCTCTATAAAAGAAGATTATTTTATTTTTCTTCACTTTTGTCCAATATAATATAATTCTCAAACGTACATACTCTAAAACACACATTTTTCCGTTAAGTAGTTTCCCATTAAATGTTCTAGAATAAACATACAACTAGCCAATTTAAAAACTTTCAATAGCTGATTCAAAGAATCAGACGGATTCTAAAGGCTTTTCCATCTGGCTCACCTTCACCTGAATGATATGATTTGTCTATATTTACATATTTACCTCTCTGGTAATTACGTGTTTAGTAAAATCTATCTAAATTTTCAAAAATATTCGAAAACTTTATGTAAAAAATAGGATTTAAAATGAAATTCTCACATGAACCGTTATGCCTTTATGTACCTTACTTTCGCAAGTCCAAAACCTAATTTTAAGCTAATTATATAAATCATAGATCTTACCTTTATACATTAAAGCGATATTGCTCGCTGAACTTTGGAATAGACACCATAATTTTTGTTCGTTCAATTCGTCGTCTGGCGTGCGTAATTTATCGAAATCCTCCTGCTTCCGTAGCCATTCGTCGACAGTTGAACTTTCCCAGTTTGTAAGCCAGCTTTCTGCTGGTTCTTTCTGTTCGGTCATCGCTTCAGTTCTCACTCCGTTTGTCGGTCATTTGACTAGCTTTTAAAGATTACCTTGATTCTTGTGTTTTAGCTGTCCTTTTACCACTTTTCCCCGATGGCTTTCTCGTCTCGTCTTTTCACAGGAAGTGAGAACAATACGCATGCGCGATAAAATGATGCGGGATCTACTTTCGTATATATTTTTGAACAAAGGTATTCGTAGTATCTTTCGTATAGTTTACTTATAGCGTACACCTTAACAATAGGTTTTAATTTTTAATTTAATTTTTTACGAAAATTAATGTATGCAGTCACGTGATCGCAAGGTCTTCTAACACCAAGAGAAAAACCACTGTATTCTCTTTCAAGAGGCCAAACGGGGCTTAAGCCAGAAATAAAATACACATTAAATATGCCTTCTGTAAATTTTGCAATTTTCTTTATAGTTTTATCTGCGATTGACGTTGTATTATCGAAAGCTGGTAAGTGACCTATCATTCATTCATTTTAGAATTATTACTTCGGTAGCACAAATATAAGTACATGTATCTGTTTAAATATTATTTTTTCTCTTATAAAAGTCTTGTTTTTTTTTTATAAATGCGATATTCGGCATGTTGATGTTAGTTTCATAGTTAGTTATAATATTTTTCAAATTTGTTTTCTCTTTTCATTTATCGGATCGTATCCTTTGCCTTATTCTTTCTTTGATGTCACCAACACATATTAGGAAGTGCTACACCTTCTATTTTCTTCCTTTGTTTTGCCGAACAAAGTTTTGTCATATAACGGGAAATACTTATTAGAAATCCCTAATGTGACAAATAAATGATAGATAATTCCTTTAGTAAACATTTAAATAGAATTTTTAAAATCGCATATATTTTTTTATTATTATTTTAACTGATTTATAATATAAATAACTTTGCATGAAAAATGTAAAAAAAAGTAATTTAGATGTCACATGCAAATGTTGCAAGAAAGATAGAAAAGATAAATACACAAGATGTATTTAGTGAAAAATAAACTACTTAATTATAGTTAATGCAGACTGGAAGAACGGTAGGGAGAACATAAAAAAAAGCTGTATTATTATACTAATAATGGGAAATTATTATAATACGGATAAAAGAGATATATCTATCATACGAGATATTTTTGAAGTATTAAATGTTTGGCAAAAGGAAGTGATTATTTGTTATATGTTTTAAACAAAAAAAAACTATTCAGAATATCATTTGAAAAACTATTAGCTCTTTCCTTTCTTCCAAAAAACCTCCATCCCTACACCTCGAAAAACAAAAGTCGTAGTCAATTTTTGAATATAGTGCATGACGGTGCAACGGCGATAAAAAAAAAGAACGCTTTAATGAAACAGAACTCAAATTGGAAGACCTGCAATGGGAAAATAAGTCTAAATATAAGAATCCTTTTTACGTAAAGAAGGGAGACAGTTTCACAATTGGCTGTTCTCTGAGGACTCCGTTCGGCAGTAGTGTTACGGACTATCTTCTCGAATGGCTGGTTAACAACAGGGTGTTCCAAGCAGATTACGATTCTGATTTTGAAGTTACACAGAAAAAAGTTAGTAATAATCTGATAAGCGAATTTTCCCAGCGTGGCATATCTGAGTCGTACAACCTTAAATGTCGTCCAAGAGGATATTCTAATTTGGAAATATCGAAACAAATAGATGCTATATCAAGTAAGTTCGATGCACTTACAAAAATCAAACAGAAAAACAACCAAAGTATTCCCCCATTGGTGTTTATACTATAATAATTAAACAATAAACAATCGGATTATCATCAATATGAATATTTGATCGCCGTCACCGTCTGCTTTCTATTCATCCTTTTTTCAAGCGAGTTGAATAATTCTAGTATAATGGGTATATATATATATATATCTATTCCTCATTATTTATCTAATAAATAATTTTCTTATTCATAAGAATTATGGTATATTGTATATTTTTTTGTACATAGCTCTTTTTTAACATTTTGATGTTGTCCGGTGGCGGCGGCGGTGGAATTGATAGAGAAATACGAATATTAACTATATTATACAATATAAGATTATAAACAAGTGATTTGAGAGAACTACATTTCATTTTTTTCTTTCATTCATTTTTCGTCATTCTACGTTTCACCATCCGCTCATTCCACTTTTTTTTTATAATCAAATTTCCTCTATGCTCTATTATTATTTTTATTTTTCCGAGTCATAAAAGAAATAATATCTTTTTTGAGTCTCTATTTTCCATCTTTTTCTCTATCCCTCAATATTTTACCCAACATCGAAAAGGAAATTACAATATGGTTGTGTCTTATTAATAGCTTTTTTTTTGCTTTATATAATTGTTTGAGAAAAAAAAATAAGAGAAAGGTTTTCATACACTAATTATAAATAATTATAATATAGATATTTGTGGCTTATTGAATACCTAATTAATATCGTTTTGTATAAGAATCGACTAATAGAGTATTCGTTTTCTTCGTACAAAAACGTTAAGAAAAGATAAATTGCAATATTTTTATACATAAACCTGTTTGTTCCATTCTATTGAATAATATTGAATATTAATATATATTTGTATATAATATCTAAATATGTAATAACGTATTTTATTATTGTTTCGTAATTCAAGTAGAAATTTTATTTAATAATCTATATTATTGTTATTATTATAACCAAATTTTTATCACTCACAGTGAAAATTGAGTACAACGTTGATGATCCATTAAGACACAATGAAAAAAATTTAGACTTTAACTGTACTTTTAATGGAATTACTGATGATGATATTGAAGAAATTTTATGGTATGTGAATGGGAAAAAAATAGAAGAAAAAGATGGCAGAATTTACAAAATATCGAAACATGAAACGTATTCTCAATTTATTATAAAACATCCAAAAATATCTGAGGATGCTGGAAATGTTACTTGCCAAATTCAAACAAAAACTGGCAATACATTAAGTGATATAGTAACTGTATCATGTAAGTATTTTTTTTTAGCTATAGCAATTAATAGCTGAACACTCTAAGTAAAGATTATACGATAACATAACAAAAAGTAGAAATATCTCATTATTCTATTGTTATTATTTTGTATGGAAACCACAAATCCATTTATAGAACTAAAAACTAGGTAGTATTAAGAGACAATTAGATTTACACATATTTGATAAGGAAAGAATTTTAAATAACTTTAGAAAACATATATATATATATATACAGTATATATAAATATATATATATTATATTTAGTGAACGTATAAAAACTTATAGATCGTTCTATTGCTTGGAAAAAGGTTCAATGATATTTATTTTTATAGATATCTATTTCTTTTGTATTGTTATTAAACAAATATATTAAAGATTTCTATCGAAAATTTATATTTTTAGATTGTTTAACTGTTTTATTTCCTTTATTCTAGCCGAACCTCACGTTGAATTTGAAGAGGAAAGATCAAAAAATTTGGTTCAAGGAGATCCTTTAACTCTTAAATGTAAGGTTTCGGGCTCGCCTGCTCCAACAAGAATCTATTGGAAAAGTCCCAAAGAACAAATACTAAATAGTGACGTTGACAGCAGAGTTTCCCTCAAAGACTCTAATGCTACTCTAAAGATCAAAGACATCGATTTCGAGGACAAAGGAACTTATACTTGTTTCGCATCAAATAGTCACGGTGAATATAATGCTACGATAACAGTAAGAGTTAAGGATAAATTAGCTGCTCTTTGGCCCTTTTTGGGAATATGTGCTGAAGTTTTTATCCTATGTTCTATAATATTAATTTATGAAAGATCAAGAAAGAAGAAAGATACTGAAAATACTGTTGATGACGAGGCTGGTGATAAATTGACAAATTCAAATGATAATCAAGTTAGGCAAAGAAGATCCTAATTCATTTTATGCAGAAAAACGCTTTCTTTGCTCTCCTTTTCTCCTTAAAAAGAATCTGTAATTTTTCCTTTTTTTTAGTTTCAAAATTAGAAAATTTGTATTGTTTAACATAATCTCAACAATGTGCATGAATATATACGCTCTCTACACCTAACGTATATATAAAGTGTGCATGAACAAAAAACAAAAAACTGATATGTCTTAATCAATATATGTATATATATACATACATATATATGTATACATATATTTGTAATTACCATTAAGCTGATTTTATTTACTCTTCCAAAGTTTAAAAGCAATTTCTTTCAAATGGTAGACTATTTGGTAAGTAATGAGTAAGTTACAGTTTCCTAACTGTGTTTTTTTTTTAACGGAGTTGAATAAGAACAATATTTAACGAAATTAATTCAAGATTAGACTTTTATCCGTTCATATTTCAAAATCCCTAATAGTAATAATGAAAATCGACGTCCTTAATCATAGCCTTAACGAACTGATCTTTTTTTAACAGAAGGTTAAAAGTAGATTTAAGTTTGAATTGATAGTTGAAATTTTTATTAAGAAAAACTCATTGATATACATTATACATAAATATTTATATTTAAAGAGAAAGTTATATTTCCCTTGCTAACCTTTAACGTTTCTTTGTGTTTGTTCTTATTTTCGTTTTATTTTGCTTGCAATTTTCAATGTGTTTTTTGTTTTCTTGCTTTTACTCAAACAAAAATTTAATATACTCATTTTCCTTTAACAGAGTTTACTGAGAATTTCATTTTTTTTATTGAATCTGATAGAAAATGCTTAAATTTCAATTGTTCTTTAAAATATGTATATATATTTATAAATAAACTATAAATATATTCATTTACTGCCTTATTTATAAGTTTCTTAATAATTCGATTAAAAATTGTTCCGTCCATTAATGTAAAAAAGCTTAGTGGAATAAGTAGATCGAATTAATAAGAAAACTTATTATTTTCCTTCTCTTAACCTCTACATAATCATCTGTTTTTCCCTTTTTAGTCTCTAACTCTATATCTCTATCCTTTTTTTTTGGGGAATGTTTTTTTCAATACAGCGTTATTCTGAACAAAAAGAAATCATTGCTATTCTAAAATATACAAATTATTGCAGATATATTTCACACTAAATTTGAATAAAGGAATAATTTATCACCTAATTAGAATAACTAATTGAATTGAAAAGGTTAAAATATAGTTTTATTACATGCTATACACTATATCAGAATGATTTTTAGTTTAAAGACGTAGTTTATATAGACTTAGAAGGACTTATTTAATGAAATTAAATATATATACCATATACAGTATATACATTTTATTAATTTCAATATGGTAAAGCGCTATGAGTTATTTTTAAACGAATTAATACGCCATACTAGTCATATTTTGACACTTAGAAATTAGTTAGATTGGTAAAGAATAGATTTTTTTCCTAAAATTTACAAATAGATGAAAATAGAAGAATGAAATTAAGACCACTTTAACACTTTCAGGTTAAATATAGGTAGAATAGTCACTTTTTTATCTTGTTAATGAATCTTTAGCACTATTTCCTAAACTCTCCGACCTCTTCTTGTTTTTACGAATAAATTTTAATAATTCTATACAAATGAAGAGATAAATATATATTCTTCTTTAAGGTTAAACGAGTACAATTGAAAATAAATATATAGAATAGATCTAGAGGTTATTGAACTATTTTCTAATTGCGAAATAGCTTTGAGATAAATTCTTTAATTTATATCTTTATATAGTTTATTTGATATTTTTTCAATATGTCGGCGTTGAACTTTACTGACATTAAATTTTTCTCATTTATCAATATATAGGCTGGAGAAACGTTGTTTAATATGAAACTTACGCGATAAACAGTAAAAATGAGTGATGTTATAGTATTTGATTAAAATATTCTAGAGAGATTCTTTTTCTGTTTTTGATACGTTAAGAAGATAAATACTAGTATTTGATGAAATATCTAGGGTTCTGCTTAAATATTAGGTCAATGCCTTGATATAGATTTATGATGTTGAATTATATCTGCTATTTAAAGTATGCTCTTCCAAAAGATAGTTGGGTACAACTATACTGAAATTATTTTTATTGAACGTTGGAAAGAAGAAAGGGACTGGTTAAAGCTACATACTAAAAATACTTTAGAAAATGGATAATGAGAGAATCCGGTTCCGTTCGGAATTGCTTCAGGAAGTAATGAAACATGGGGGTCTTTTTGTAGATATTCTCATTGTTCTCTTTAATAAACCAATTATAAAGGTAATTAAGGCAATATCGCAAGAATATTGATTATATTTAGAATAATAATTAATAAACGACATTTATTTTACTAAGTTGTCAAAAATAAAAGTAATAAAATGTCAAAAAATATCTCATTTCTCAGAAAATAGATAATTTTTCTTTTATAGAATTCTCTCTGTTTTCCATTACTTACCAGTCTAATATATAACTTTGACGTATGTAATTATCTAATTATACATCATATACGAATAGCTAAACTTGAGACGTTAAATAGAATAAAGAACAATTTTTCAAAAATGTTCCATTTGAGTAATGTACGAGAAGACGCAACGTCAATTAAAATGTAAAAAGCGTACGTCACCTGCATTGTCTTCTTTCTCTTTTTTTTTTACATTCTTGCACTAAAAATAATATTGTTTAAGAAAATATGAGTAATTAATTTTACAGCCAATCATAATTTATAGGAGGAAAAGCTTGAAGAATAGATATATTTAGGTATTCTGTTATCGTAATTGGTTAGTTTAGCTTCTTTTTTTAGAAATCATATGTTATTTTTTTGGAGCATAAATTATTTTACTCTAAACAAGACAAAAAATAATGTAAACTGAGATATAACAACTTAGATATTCGTTAAAAATATTTTTTCGTCTTGTGCTGCCATCTATCGAGAGAAATATTTTAATCTCAAGTTTTTTATTTCGACAATAAAAAGAATTACTGAGAACAGGTTTTAATAGGCTTTGGCTTAGGCGTATATTAAAGAAATATTGCTTATATAAAATCATCTTTAAACTCTCTAATAAAGTAGATAGGGTAGATATAATATTGTTGTTGATATATACATCTATACTAATCAGTATAATTCGAGTAGCTTAAAACCAATTTACCCTCATCTAATTAAAATTTAGTTTGTTTTCAGCCTACGGCGACACAAGTTTTCTAGTTATAAATAAAGAATGATAGAATAGAAAGTATTAAGAAGAGACGAGGATGTTAGACAGGCAGATAGACAGTCTAAGTTAAACTGTA
Source organism: Dimorphilus gyrociliatus (assembly GCA_904063045.1). Taxonomy (NCBI): domain Eukaryota; kingdom Metazoa; phylum Annelida; class Polychaeta; family Dinophilidae; genus Dimorphilus; species Dimorphilus gyrociliatus. The sequence continues at coordinate 1,285,996 of CAJFCJ010000003.1, forward strand.
TAAGAGATTGAGTGAGCGAGAGAGAGAGAAAAAAAAATTTCCCAGTACCGTTCGATAGTTCGTTCCTCTGCCTTATCTAGTAAGGCACTCGAACTGATAAGTAAATAAAGCGTGACGAATGGCTAATATACGTAAGACATTTTTTTCATTCGAAGTTTTCTTCATGTAGTAAACCAAGGCATAAAGAAAAGTACTTCAGTAGTTTTTATCATAAAGAAACTTTCTCCATAAATCTGTTTTTCAATTCATACGTTAGCCTTCTATACTATTCTGTATATATTTTATTTAAATGAATAACAAAATTAAACCGGATGTATTTGACTATCCTCGAAGCTTCTTGTCCCTTGAAAAAGCCTTTTTTTTTTATTTAAGATGCCATAGCTTTCATATTTCTTTTATAAGCTTAGGATGCGTACTCTTTCCGATGAATGCGGACAAAATATAATTGAGAATTAGCTAGGCCACCCAGTCTTCTAGAACGAATAAAAGTTGAGGAGACTGTAAAAGACTGTATGTTTTTATAAAAAAAACATTTATATAAATATATATATATATATATATATTGCATTTATTTAGTTTAGTTATCTATAAATGAAATGGTCGATCTCCTTTCTAGCTGACGATTGACGTTTCTGTCAAATTTGATGAGTTTTCTTGAAGAGAGGATGGAAAATTGGTAAAAAAATAAAAAATCAGCTTGCAAATTGTTTATTAATTTTATCATTTAGACTTTTTTTCAGTTTGTTTGATTTTTACGTCGGGCAAGTCGAAGTTTTGGTTTTAAAGTTAAGCCTAAATATTTATCTTAGACGAAAAAAAATTAGAGTTAATCTATAAAGAGTTCAAATATAACCTAAAAAGAAAAATTACTGTTCAAACATTTTCCATTTTTATTTTTTTTCTACGTTCTTCTTCATTAAAAACACCTTTTATAGCTTAAACTTATCTTCAATCGGTTTTTCTTGGATTTCTTTCTCCTCTTAAGATTATAGACCAGAGCGACATCTGTTAGATGAGGATTATATAACGTATTATATAGTAATTTATCATATTTATCCGGATAAGTAAATAAGGGTAAGCGTCTACAAGGGAAGGCCTGTATGAAAAGTAAAATATAGAATGATTTTCATTTGGGACTAGTTGTCAAAAAAAATCAGTTTTTGATCTGTTTTGTTTTATGGGTGTCGCACAAGTAGAGGAGCTAGATAATATCTTATCTATTGCGGAATTATCGAAATTCTTCTCTATAAGCGGTCGCATGTTATATTACACATCATACTTTATTATTTTCATATAATTGTGAGCGGGTTATTTTTTATATACATTGTATGTTTGGACGGTTAGCCTCGTGGCTTTCTTACAGAGTCTAATCGGTTTATTTTATAAAATTTGTGACAAATGGACATTAATGACATTTTAGCTAAAATTACATTACAAAACTGGAAATGTTGTATTATTTTATATGATAGAAAGTAAATTTTTTAAAGAAACCTTGAGAACTCCTTTTCAAAGAAAAAAGGAAATAAAAAATAAATACAAAACTTTTATTACTCTTCATTTATATATTATACGAGCATAAACAGTTCCTTTATCGTCCTTTCCTCATACTCTTTCTGTTTTATATATGCCGTCGTTATATTCCTTGTATTATGCTCTCTCTCTCTCTCTTATTCTTGTCCTTCTATCCTTCTATCCTTCTATCCTTCTGTCAAGGGCGAAAGACACAGCATCAGCCTATATTGTTATTTTATAGGCCTAATCGACTATCTTGCTTTCACCTTACTCATCCGTCAAACGCCAATAGTTTTTGCTGCGTACACTTCCGATTAACTATAGTTTTTTCTCTACCCAATAATATTGTAAACGGTTTTGTTCTTTGAGACATTTTGACGCATAAGCGCGTACTATTTATATGTATGATACGAATATAAATAGACGCTCAAGCGTCTTTTTTTTTCGTTTCATTAAAATTTGCTTACTAATTTGCTCTTTTCTAATATTTTTTTCGCAAGATTGTTAGTTTTTCAAAAGGTTTTAATAGTCTGCACTTCGTAAACTGTTTGCTTACGCTCAAACCTATTACCTAGTTTGTAACCATCTCTTCATTCTTTCCTCCTACGTGTTTCTTCCTTTTTAATGTAACTCATCAGAAATCTTATCTATGGAATGTTAATGGACAACAAGGAATGTTTATATATCTGTAATGCGGCTGTAACGTGATATAATTAGCAATCCTATAAATATATATAAAGCAGGTGCGAATTTTTGATAGAACTTTGTATCACACGTTCCGCCTCTTTAGCTGCAATCGGGCAACTAAACTATTTTTCTTTTATTTCCCAATTACTTTCATTTATATTAAGGACACAATATTCCCCTTAACACAATTGAAATACTGTAAAAACTGGAAAAAAAATACTGTTCATTACTAAATTTTCTTCATTTTTTTTTAAAAAACAAACAATATCATTATAATTAAGATAATTCGATACTACGTAAAACATAATATATTAACACTTCCAAGAATGAAATATACATTCGAACTACAATGTAGTTCTTTATACGAAATACTTAATATAATGAATAGATATCTATTAATAAAGTTACATGGAATGTATTGAAAGTAGACTAGATCCTCGTAACGAACGTTTAGAGTATATTAAAAAACAAAAACTGGTATATGTTACACTATTGCCAAATAACGAATCTATACTATGCAAACGGATGGAGGATTTAAAATGATAGTATTTATAAAATAATTACTTCATTTGGGTTACGAAAAGTAAATTGTTGCTAAGAATAGACAGTTTAGAAGTAAAAGGCAAAGGGTTAATGATAAAATTATATGAAAATTTATTTTAAGCGATACTGTACTCGGGTTTAGTGCGTTTTAGGGTTAATCGAAATATATTCACCTTCTTGGGGTTAAAATTTGTACATGCGTTCCAAGATATTTGTATTTTTCATATAAAATGTTTATATATAATATTTTAGTGACAATTATATTAATAGAAGTTTGTCAACATTTCTAAAAGTTTGCTAAAGGGTATAAAATGTATCATTTCCAACTTTTTCTTCTTCTCTTCTAGATTCGACAGATTACATGCTTGCATTAGGACTGATACGTGTTAGGAATAGGAAAACCAACTGGTGCAATCTGAATCTCAAGTAATAAATCTCATTAAATACATATTTCTCATTATCAATTATGCAAAGAAATACGATAGATTGTATTATATTACGTATAAAAGTGAAAGAACATTAACGCGCATGCGTAGATAGAAACTTTCCAGGTTTCTTTAGCTACGTTTCTAATAATAGAATTCTGGGAATAAAAAAAAACATTGTAACTTAAAAAGTTGTAGAAAAAAAAGTGAGGATAAGGATAAGGAGAAGAATTAATAAAAAGAAATGGGAGGAGAGAGGTGGACAATAACAAAGAAAGGGTGCCCTAAAAGCGTGGAATTGATATTACAGGAAAGTGCATTGTAAGAAGGTTTCCTTAACTACCCTAGACCTATGGTAGATACTCTTTCTGACAAGTTTGACAAACAACACCTTCTTATAGAACAGGAAATGGTTTTTCATGTTCTCTTTTATCTCCTGTACTCCTTATACACCGTCGACCGACAAACAACGACGCAGTTCTTTCAAGTAGGTTAAGTGGAGTGTTTGGGAAGAAGTCAGCGCCTTGGGGCCGTCTGTTTAGCTTATCTACAACAGAAAAATTACAAAATCCTTTTAAAGATCTATTCAAAGAGTTGCTATTATAAACGAAGTGAATTTTCCAAAGGAAAACTCAAAGAATATGAAGAAAGAAAGTTTATTGAACTTTTGCAAAACTCTACCAGTTTATGGACTGTATATGAATAATTTTGAAGATTACTTACGATTTATCAAGTTTATAAAGAGAAATTATTATTAAATATGATGGCGTCCATTAAGAAAATTGGCTGTAAAATCGTTATCAAAATAATATACGTATTTCTTTTATTTAAAAAAGGCGGGAATCGATTAATATATTATAAATTAGATTTGTTCAATTTACTGATTTACAGGCAATCTGTAACATACAAAAAATATTTTCGACAAAAGAAGAATAACGACGCCCTAAGGAGACGGTTCATTTAATATTGGTACAGGATATTCTGAAATATAATTCTACTTTGAATCTACAAAATGTAGAAGTAGGGTTTATATGAGAAAAAAGCACACTTTTTTATAAATCTTTTTAACTTCCGTGACCTATTGTCCCCTCTCTCTCCCTCTTCCCCTATCTCTCTCTCTCCCTCTCTCTTTGTAATATACATCATATATGTGTGTATATGCATCTCTGTCTCGTGATTTGTCAAAGCCTGAAAAGTTTTTGTAGAAGATACGGTATCGAGGCTGTCTTGTTATCTCAATTATCTTTCCTTCTCCCTCTTTGTATACACAATCAACACTTAATTGATCCGCGGAGAAGATAAAAGTAAATTGTCCAATATTAACTAAAATCATCTGCTGTTTAAATAATTAACAATAAAATTAGTTAGAAATATTAAGACAATACAATTATCAATTTTATTTAATTAATAAATAAAGTAAATTTTTAGCAATATTCCTTTATTAGATTAATAATAAGAGCATCATATAAAAGAAACAGCTAAACAATTTTTTGTACGACAAGAAAATTATTCATTTCTCTTTTTTTTTCTTCTTGTTTTTTTTCTCCTACCAAAAATTAGCCTGATTAAAAAATGTCCCTTTGGGGAAACCTCTTTTTTTGGAAGCTAATTCTGTCCTAAAACTCCCCTAGACCTATTCTGACAAATATTTAGCTGTTTTTCACTAGAAAGACTTAAAGGGGAAAAACAATCAGCTGGACATAAAAAAGAAAAGGATTTGTAAAAAACCAACGGGAGGGAAAAGAGATAAATGTATAGCTAGATAGATATATTAGATGGAAAAAGTGAATGCAAAGGGAAGAGGGAAGAGAAATAGAAGAGAAAAAAAAAATTATTGTCTATATATTTCAAAGAAAAATGATTCTCTCAGAAGCTAATTACTGTTTTAAAAGTCGTCTTCATGAGAATTTTCCTTTGTATACCTGGAGAGACTGTCATTTTTCGTCATGCCGTTTTGCATTCTTTTTAAAGAATACCTATAAAATTGATCGAAATTTTCCTTTCTTTCTCTTTCCACTATAATAAAGTATTTGAAAGAATATTATTTAGATAGATTACAAATACAAGTTTATATATAAACTATATAAACATACAATTTAAATTAACGCCTATAATACATAAAGAATATTCAAAAACACCATTTACATAATCTATGTATAGAGGTCGTCTTAACCTTATTTTTTCAAGGCTATTCAGTATTTTCTTAATATTATCGTTTCAAATATTTACTTGTATCGTTTAATTATTTTTAATTAAAATAATAAAAAGGAATTGCCTATCATTCATACATGTATAACAGCTGCTTAAAAAAGAGAAAAATCTAACAAATATGCGTAAAGGCCTTTTACAAACAATCTTCTAGTTGATTCAGCTTCTATGATAAATAGACTTTTGAATTTTGTTGATCCTAAAGCATTTTAACTTTCTTGTTCCCTTGTTTTCATTTCTTTTCTTTTCTTCTTTCATTATAAGACTAGCATGTTTTACTTTTTGTTATGGCTTCATTTATGAACTCTCTCTCTCTCTCTCTGTTTCATTGTCTTTATTTCCATCTTCTTCTAGATTTTTATAGCCCTTTTTTCAAAAAAAAAAACTATATAGCTTTTCAGTACGCTATAACTTATGCTGGATAAATAATTGCAAAACAACATATGCACTTCCGCATCGCCTTTGGCCTGTGGCTAAAGTTTTACCAAACTTAACTACATTCCTCTTAGTTCCAACCTTTATATAATTTTCCCTCTTTAGTACATAACATTTTCTGTCTCACGCAATCTAAATGCATATAATACTTTAAAGGTAAATGTATCGTTCACGATAACAATTAGGTAAAACTACTATTATTATAGGCCTTTTTTCTGTGTCTAAACCAATATGAATGTGTGTATGGAGATAGCTTTAATAAAATTCAATGTAACGTATTTTTGTAATGCTTGTCTGTATTCATAATTTTTTCTTTTAAATGGAAAAACCATTTAGAAGGATAAGTGAATCAATAAAGTAAAACAATCCAATGTATATCCATCTATATATTATTTTATGATCTACGGATCGATTAAAACTATGTCTATAAGCATGGTAATAACGTACAAGTCAGGCATTAGCAACTTATAATATAACAAGGAACTAGAGATAAAACTCTAGTTCTGGTGACGATCGGAAAATATTGTATATTTCCATAAGGGATTTATAACAAGGAAACCTTAAAATAATGAGAGAAAGTCGGAAAATGGAGAAAGTTTTCACCTATACGGATATAGAAGAGAGGAAGAGGAAAGAAGAAGAAAAAGAAGAAAAGTAAATGAAATATTAAAAAATTAACATAAAGAAATCTATGAAAATTTTAAAATGAATAAAACCAATAGAATAAGTGAAAGTTAGAGAGAAAATCCATAATTTCAAGTGTAAAAAATATACCTTTAATTTTTTTTAATATGTAAACAGTATGGAATTTGTGTACTTAAGGATAAATTTATCACACAAATTTGCATTAGAAAAATAGGCAAACCGTTTGGGCATTTGGGCCGTTTCACTCGGTTTTGTTAATATTTAAACAAGTTTTCTACAGACCGAACAGTAAATCAGTGGAGAAGGAAGAAATTAAAAATAAATCATTTGTCAATCTTTCTTTTTTGTTTTCTTTAGAAAGAAATAATTTAAATAGATTAGAAAATGTTTACAGAAGAAAAGAGACAAAAGATTAATCGTTGTCAAATGATAAAAAACGGAATATAGTATTTTCAATTAATTAAGTAAATAGCTACAGAAGCTCTATATGATTTATACAATATTATAGATATACTATATATTTACTCTATACACCTTTTAATCATTAATATTCTCAATACTTTTCTCTTCATCCTTTATTTATTTGTTATTAATCTATTTATATAAATTAATTTATAAAAATATATTCATATATTTACATTCTTGTAAATATTTCGTAAATACATAAATATACAAAATTCTTTACATCTTTTAAGAATGCAATTCTTCAATATAAAACCTTTTTTATAAGTTATTCTATAGTTTTTTCTAAAAGTAATTGCAATCATTTCTTTCTAGCTGTTTTTCTCCGATAAGAGAGAAAAAGATAAAAGACGAACGAGGAGAAAAATGGTTGGTTAACTAACCAACTCGAACTAAGCTTTCAAATTTTATCCATATGGTATATATCGAAGTTATACAGAAAAGATAAGCAAATTGAGAAATAGAACGAAAGGAAGAAGGAAGATAGAAAGAGAAAAAAACATTATACAGTATAACATAGACATTACCATAAATCAAGTATATATGTAAATAAGAATATTTTACATTTTTATTTATAGATTACAGAATATTTTGAATTATATTTGTAAAAAAAGTTTTGTAATATAAGAATGATAAACTTTTACAATGTCATCAAATAACTCGTGTTCAAACTGCTTGAACAAGCTCATAAAATATATTGACCATATCTAAATTCAGTAGTATAATAAAAAAAAATGTAAAACAAGGGAGAAAAGAACAATGACGATTGATAGATTGACTAAAGAGACAGAGAGACAGACAGAGAGTATGAGAGAAAAAATGGGAAGCCTAAAAGAATAATTATATCATGCTTAATCACTGTCTGGTTTTCTTTTTTTTTTAAAAAGAAAACGTTATTAAGAATAAATTAATTAGAAGAAGAGAAGAAGAATTCTTGTATTAGAGATAAAAGACGAATTAAATGGTAAAGTTCGTAATGACAAAAAATTGAAAGAATATTAAATATTTAATGTTATTATAAAACTGAAGAGAAAACTTTTGTATCGAGATTACAATTAAATTTATATATCTATATTTCTTCCATTAAAAGAGAAGGAAAATGTATAGAAAAGAGAATAAAGAATACAGTATAGTGTTTTTATACTAGCATACAGTGTATATATATATATATATACTGTATATTTATATAGTATGCGTATTGCTAATCCTCTTGCGTACGAATACGTCATTTCGTTTATACAGTATATTTAAAATCTTGTATTGAATATAAATAGCAAATTACATAAAAATAAATATACATTTATTATTATTCTTAAGTCATTTTTGCACAATTTGTACAATTATGTTAAAATAAAATTGAATATTTTTTGCATAGTTTCAAAGATAAAAAGTAATAAGTAATAAAGAAATAATCCTGTTAGTACTACTTTCTAAATCATATATAATACGTTAATAAATCCTTTATCTTAATGACGATTAACCGATATTTCAATTAAAATATATTAAAAAGTGTTATTTTTGATAAGATATTATAGATAACCTACACTTATCGATCATTTTAAATGCCTTTATCCGCAAGTTTTATGACTCTGATAAATTAGTTAATCATTTACATATACATGTATTTTGTTCCCTAATCTTTACAGAATGTTAAATAACTTTCTAAATATGGTTAAATCTAGAAAGAATGCATTTCTATAGACTTTAAATCAAGTAAAAGCTGTTTTCTTATAAGAGTAGAATAATAAATATATTAGTATATTTAATAAATAAATAAAACATTAATGGAAGATACAAGATAGCAAAGAGAAAAGAGAGATATAGAAAAAGAAGAAGAGATGCAGAGTAGGAGAAAGATAGAGCATATAAATGTATATTATTTATGTATTAATTCTAAATTCTTTCTAATTTTCTCATTCTTCACTTTTCCTATTCTCATTTCGTCTATATACACATTTATTCTGAATAGAGATTTAATTGTTTTTGAACAAGTTAAATGTGAATATTTTTATTTTAAATTATGTAACATCATTAATATTTTATACAGGCCTATGATGATCTAAATTTCTTTCCTTCTTTTATCTATCTCGTTTTTTTTTATCAATTTAATAATCATTAGGAAGCTGAAGAAGAAAAAAAGAAATCTTTCTATATTTCTACTTTCTAATTCAGTTATTTTATTGTTTTTGTTGTCTTTTTTTCTTAATTTTACAAGTTTTTTTTGTTGTTGTTGTTTGAATTGAATAGCTTCAATTATTTAACTATGAACAAAATATTCAAAAATTTAATTAATATTAATATAAGCAAATTAGATAGATCTCTAGATTAAGCCAAATGTAATTGAATACGTTAAGTGAAAAATGATAAGAGAGAGTATTTCTTTTTTTTTTGTAAAAATGTTACAGGGTTAGGGAGATTAAAGATCGGAGGAAGATGCAGGTTGTTTTCTCTTGTCAACGTTTAGTTTATTATTCTCTTTCCTCTAAAGTTTCAACGATGTTTTATGGTTGATTTAGTCTCATGTATGATCGTGGAGGCGTTCAACTCCATTGTCTGATATTCTCGTACCATTTCTCTCCACTAGAGCCACTTGATGATATGCGGAATCGGACAGTCTTTTCCGTCCGCAGAAAGCAGCCAATCTGCCTCTGAACTGCTTACGAAAAGCGTAATAGATGACAAAATTAGCTGCGCTATTAGCGCAAACTATTAAGTTAGAGCATTGAAAGAAAATAAAGTAGGCTGACACGCAATAGTATTGTGTATGACCGATAATTACAAATAGTAATTGATTGAGAAAAGCTGGGGTTTGACAGAAGATAAAGACAAGCACGATGACAACCATAACTAGGGTTAAATTTTGCTCTTCGTCATCGTCTTCTCCTCCAATTGACCGTTTTAGTCTTCGATTACGAGCCGCAATAAGTTCCCTTATTAGGTGGGTATTTAAGAAGATGAGCAGGATTAATGGTATTAGTAAAACCACTAGTAAGTAAACAACCACTTCGTAGGTATATTTGTAGACTTTGTTCTGAACAAAATCCCGCTGTTTTGATTCCATATAAGTGGAATTTGGTAAAGATTCCAGTTTTACTTCAAAGAATCTTGGTATGCAGTAGACGACACTAAATAATACCAATAGACCAACTTGCAACCGTACTTTCCTCTTTGTACACAACTGATTGGCTCGAAAAGGTCGACAGATTGCTATGTATCTGTGGTTTATAATAACATACAAAAGAAATAAATCGTCTTTAACACCAAATTAGTAAACCCTATTAGTCTACCACTAATTAATATTAAATTAACGAATAAATAAATAAATTAATTAATTACATATATAATTATAATATTCATTTTCCCAGGCAATAAAGATATTAGATAAATTTCAATTGTTTATCATAACAACGAACACTAAAGACAGAAGTACTAGAATATTATAAATATGATAAAATGTCAATTATTATTTACAGCAAAGATATGAGATATATCTTTATTCTTATTTTGCTAATATTGAAATGGAATATTGATAATTTATTAAATAAGACTTTCTGTTCTCTTGAAAAGAAAACAACGCATCCTTTCACAATTATAGTAGCCTGAAAATGGTTTGATAAAGTATTTTAATATCTCAAATTACCTTTCACAGAGATGATAAAAAGCTAATAATTAATGATAAAAAATCACTTTCCGATTAAGCGTATTATCTCTTGTACAAAGTCACCTTTTTTCTTAGTAAAATCTTTAATTAACTACTAATATTCTTTTATACAAATAACTGTCAGTTTTATAAAGAATAATTCAACAGCTTTACTATTATGAATTTTTCAATTGAAAACCAGTATTGGATAAACAACGCTTCTATTCAAAGCATAGAAACTGATAGTTTCACCCTTCCAAAGATATAGGATGAACAAAAAGAAAATGGAGAAAAATTGGGAATAAAATAGAGAATAAATGATAATTTTATAAGTATTAGGCTATAAGTGGCTATTCAGACGTTATTGACAATAAACAGTGATTGTTTACAATTACCGAGAGCCCTGTCCTTCGATTAACGCTAAAAATAGCAATTAAACGATAAATTCTATTCGACTTTCACTTGTTCTAATCCCTTTTTAATAAATTATTACCTAATTAAAAAATAACAATATTTATTTAATAAAATTCTTGAGTCTCTTTAGATAGATTGTTTACTTGAATACAATCATTTTTGTCTTCTTCATTCTCTCTTTTAATAGATAAAAACTACCACTGTTTCTTCAACCGTCTTTTTCTTCTTCCTTGCTATTTCCCAATCGAATAGGCTGATGTTTACATTAGCTAATGCTTAATACTTAGTAGAAAGTTTTTGTTCAATATTTGCGAGGCCTATATTATTTACTTTGGTAACAACTAATCAAAAAAAGTTGTAAATAGGTAATTACATTTTCCCCTTCTGTAGTAAGATTTTATCCTACATATCCCTCCGTGTGAAATCTTTGATTACAAAAAAGTTCAAAAGATTCGATGATAATGATAAGAAAACTATGTAAACTAAGGATATGCATGATTAATTATTCACTCTTTCTATATAGACGAAATTTAGGACATATATCGTACTTCAAAGATGAAATTAATTGGGTATCTTACCTATTAAAGGCGACCAGAACCGTCATCCAAACAGTTAAGAATTGCGTTATGTGAACAAAAGGCCAAAATATAACTTGTATGTAGGGTTGAATCATATTCTTAATGGATAGTGCCTGTAAATATATGGTCATGGCTGGAAAGATTTGGCATATACCGGAAATGAAGAGAAATAAGGAATCTGTCAAGGCTAGGCATTGGAGTAGAAAAGTTGCAACTCGATTATGCTTTTCCCACGACAGAACCATAAAGGATAGGGTATTCCCTATAATACCAAATATTACTATAGGCCCAAATATTCCAACATAGATTATAAATAATACGCGACTGCATTCGAGTTCCTGATCTTCAACTTTCTCAGAAGGAGGAGCAGTAACATTCGAATTATTTAACATTTTTCGTTATTATCTGTAACTGTTTCTCTCCGCTCCGGTAAAATGTTTACATCTGAAACAATAATAAATAAGATACATGATATCTATTTAAATAGTAATCATTTTAAATTCATTACATGTACTGCAACAAATAGCGAATTAGTATACTTATTTGTATGTACATAATATGTATTCGAATAACAAATAATAGAAATTAGAGAAGTCTATGCTACGCTAGACATTTCAAAGTCTTCTAGGATTATAAAAAGGATACATTAAATCATTACATAATTAATATGGTATTTATCGTTATGCTTTCCCTGCTTAGCTCTTGGTCAAACTTGGTCATTCTATGAGTTTTCGTTCTTAATACAAGTATTAATTTAACAGTTATTAGGAAAATAACGAAAAGGATATTAAAGTCTCTAGGTCCCTAATTAATTAATATTGCATATAGGTAATCACAATGAGTTATCTAATAAATATATAATATATAAAGCTATCTAATTGAATAAATTATTTAGATATATAAACTGCATATAAATTATATACAGTATATATGCACCGATATATAAAAGTATTTATTAAAGCCTTTCCATCTTACTATTCCATCTTCCTTTGGCAACAACTCTAATCAATAAACTTATTAAGAACAAGGTCATTTGATTAATTAAATATAGAAAATTTCGCAACCGGTATAAGGCAATAATATATTTGAATGAATTATGAATGTTTGTATGTAAATTATTATATAAGATAATTATATTATATAATATATACAGTATATATACTGTATATATATATATAATATAAATAAATGTATATATATATATATATATACTGTATATATAATGTAGAATTAGAAAATCCTTCATTAAAATTATTCTAGGCAAGTATAATAAAATTTACTGTCCTCCAATGTCTTAACTGGAAATATATCCTGAACGATATTGAGCTATAAACTAATAAAAAATTCATTTTTCCCTCTTTTTGTAATTTAATATTTAAAAAAAATATACTAGGTATTTATATATTATATATAACATTTAAAAGTGTTTATTCTTCCTTTCTCTTTCTCTCTCTCTCTCTCTCTCTCTCTCTCTCATCTATGTCTCTATGTATTTAAGTACTCAAATGCTCTCTTCTTTTCCGTTCTACATACGTATTCCTTCATGTGTGAAAGGAGAAAGAATGCCAAACTCAAATTGTACTAGTTACAAAATAGTAAAGTACACCTAGAACTAATTGACAAAGACATTTAGACGCTAACATAGTCTTTTAATAATACGTCTCTTTATCATATATCCCAACATTGACTTTATCAGTTTCTCCCCAACTCAAAGTAAAAAGCCAGAATTTTCTAGTAATACAGTATTATCGAAAAATTCTCAATATGTGACCTTTCTATTCTTTATCAAAAAATTCTTTAAATTGCTAATTGACAATTAGAAAGAGAATTAATAATTTTTTATAAGAGACTTTCTCTATCTGCATTTTTGTTTTCAGCTGTCTCTTTCTGTCCCTATTTCTTCCTAAAAGGTCTGTATTACCCTCTCATTATTTATAGATATAGTTATTTCCATATCTTTATCCCTCTCATTTTCTTACTTACTCTCACATGCGTTCTCTTTCTTTTTCTCGTTTCCCTCCTACCGCTAACTGTTAACTATTAGCAGTTAACTAGAACCAGACATTTTGAATGGAAATTTCAACTGAAAAATAAGAAGCGGTCTGGTTTTTTTGTCAAGAGTACACGTTGAAAAAATCAAGTGAGAACAGTTATAGAATCTATGTGAGTGAGGAAAGATAAGTTTATACAGTATATATATATATATATATATATATTTTAGGCTATATTTCTCAATACCCTTTTATATTATATGAGATGTAAAGTCAATAAATAAAATATTTTTATTGTGGAATATATTTTCCCCCTCAATTTATTTTTTCTTTCTTTTCTATTCTAATTAAATACAGACTTTTGATCTTTATATCTTTACTTCGCTCCCAGTTTTCCTACTTTTACTTCCTTTCCCTTCTATCTGAAACCTTCTCTTTCTCTTAACATTTATCCTCTTACGAATAGCGAGTTAGCGGATATATATAAAATACGTCTTACATTTTACGCCTTATCCTAACTATAAAAAAGTCGTATCGCGGTCTGTCTGCTTACCGTTATCCTTATCTATATTGGCGGCTGTTGGACATATGTTCAAATTACCAAGTCATAAAATCCGCTTCCTATTACGCCTATAAAGAGGTGGATTAAAGGCGCGAAATTCATCTAATCTCTATCTCCTAAAGCAGGCCGACATTTTCCAAGATTGTTTACCCTCAATCTATTTAATAGGACTTCAATCTTGTTTAAAATATGCATGTTTGTAAAATACAATATTTATGAATGTTAGTCTATTGTAAAAGGAAAGATATAGCATACAATGCAATCTTAGCCAATGAGGAAATTTATCCCAGTCTTCGATTAGACCACCTACTGTAAAGGTTATTAAGTGACTGAAGGGGGTTTGGTGAGATGGGAGTGTTAAGATTTTTTTTTGTTTATACAAGGCAACCGAAGAGACAATCGGCGTCTAATCGATCACACTACAATCAATCGCTTCTTTCCTACGAAATACTTTCTCCTTTTGCATTAATTCTATCTTGTACAAATATCTCTTCTTCAATTTAATCATATTCCTTTCTGTCTCATTGGCTTCAGCCAACTAATCCTTTAATATTCTAATATAGCTTAAGAAAACCAACCAAAAACCGTAAAATTAACAAGATCAGAAAGGAAATGGATAAGAAATGATCCTCTTCTGCAAACTTATACATCAACTGTTAACCTATTCCATAGTTGTATTATTTCACTGTTTTCTTTCGTAAATAGGATTGGAGAGAGAACGAAACATTGTTATTCCTAATATTCCTTCTCCAATACATATACTAATATATATATATATATATATATAATATCGAATATCTTGAAGAATTTGGATAGGAAATAGGATAAATAAGAGTAAAGGGTAACAGAAACACAAGTAGGAAACTAGCGCATTTTGAAACGAATAAATAAACTCAAGTACTCCTCCTCTCCGAACCTCCGCCTTCCAACCAATAGCCTACAATCAGTACTACAGTAATAGAAACAATTCTAGTACAGAATATTACTACTTAAGAACAATTTCGCATATACTTTTATAAAAATCTAACCCGTATAAACCCCCTCTGGCAGCCTTCAATTTCTTCTACAAGTTATATAGGCAACCGAAAATATAAACGATTTGCCACGATATTTATACATAAATCGAAGAACTTGGTAAGGGTTGGGTGGGAGGGTAGAGTTGGAACCTTTACAGTTCTAAAAATAGATAAATGGAAAATAAATAAGCCTATAGCATTTTAATATCATATAAATATGATATAAAAAAGAGTAATATGTATTAGAAAAGTAAAAGAGTAAAAAAAAAAAAGAATTAATTATCTAGATTTAATAAAGCATTACTCAAAAAATTACTGTACGTGTTCCAAGCAGGAGAACTGGAAGCTCATACACATTCTCCTTTGTATACTTTTGTTAATCTAATTTCCACTTAACTTTTAGTTATAAAGAAAGACAAAAGGAAATATTAGTGTCTTTTTAGAATTTTAAAGGACAAAGAGCAGTTTTCTATCAACGAAAATTCATTAAAACTCTCTCCCTCTCTCTCTGTATAAAACATTCTTCTGTATGATATTTATGTATACTGTATATATATATAGAAACTATTTAATTTTAAACTTTAGGCCTAAAAAGCATTTTGCATTCAATAGGATTGACTTTAGCTGCTGATAAAGTTTAAGTATTTTATATTCACGTTTTAGATATACAATGCATATCATTTTTAATCCTCTCTAAATAATTGAAAGATAGGAAAAACAAATACGGGAGGAAACTGACTAGGACAATGAGAAGAAAAATTACCGGTATACTAATAAAATTATAAAGAATACTAAGAGATTACACGAGCTAAAGAGTAAATTAAGAAAAAGACAAGAAATGCGATGAACAGCGTATAATTTTAACAATTGTCAATATCATCTCATTAGGTTAATAGGCACAAATTTATGATCTTTTACTCTGTCAGGTATAACAACTTAGTTTTTTTTCTCTCTCTCTTTATTATTTTTGTTTTAGAAAAATCAATAGGCCTAAAGATCCTCTTTTCTTCTTCTGTCTTTTTGTCTCTCATTCTTTCTGTCTTTCTTTCTTTTTTTCTACCCGGGCTAAATGTGATGGATGAAAATAAACACGTTTGACAATACGATATTAGAGGGTAATCTCATAATACAGATAGTGTTATCAATAGCAGAAACGCTCTCTTTTCTTTCTATAGGTCTTTCTTTTTCTGCATCACTTAATCGGATTATTCCTACAGTTTTTCAAATTGTATTTGTAATTTTCTCTATACAGAAAAATAAATTTAGAAAGCCTATTAATCTTTATTTAAAAAAAAAAAAAAGAGAGAGAGAGAGAGAGAGAGAAAAAATAATTAATGACGTAATTTTCAGGGTTGAAATAGGAGTAATTCAAGTCAATAAATAAAATTTTCTTGTTTTTTATATATTTAAAAGGATTATAAATAGACCCGAACTGATAAGTGCCTAAAAATTTTTTTTTATTGCTAACTAATCTCTTTGACAACTTATCCCTAAATATAAACGTTCTTTTATACGTTTACATAGTAAATAAGCTCAAAAACATACGTCTATAAATTTCACAAATTTACAAGTTGTTAAGCACTAATCAGATCGAACAAAAGAGACGTTTTTATTAGGTTTTTTATATAATAAAAAAAAAGAGACAGATAAATAGATAGACAGACAGAGAGACAAAATGAGAGAGAAAGAGTGATATGAGATAAATACTTTATAGAAAGGAAAAGATGAACAAATGAATAAAAAGGAGAAGGAAAAAAGAATGGAAAGAATAAACGACTGAATGAATAGATACAGTAAATATAAAAAAATTCAATATTTTACTAGTTAAATTGAATGATCACTTCCCGTTCAAACTTCAATATTGTTATCTTGAAACTATAAAATTATACGTAATGTACCTTTCTATATTAATCCTACAACTTAATATAATAAGTGTAAATAAATGTTGTACTTACTATTTTAATCCCTTTCTAAATAAAGAAATAGTTTTAATCCTCGTTTCTTTTACAGATGCTTCTTCAAAATTTATATAAAAACAAAACTTTTGAAAAAAATGTAAATCAAAAATCCTCAAAAGTTATCAGTATTATTAGTATTTTCTTGTAATTTTTTAATTTCCTTTTCCTTCTATCTTTCTCTGTTTTTATTTATCTTAATAAAAACAATTTTTCAACTTTTTTTTCTTTTTAAAAAAAAAAAGCACAAAAAATATTTTTTATTGATAATTAATGGAGATGACGTCTTCTTCTTTTCTCCCAATTGATTACTAAAGAGGCTATCTTTCTTTCTTTTTTTGTTATTCCTCTTAAACTTTTCTCGTTTCTTCCTCGTTTACCAAATAAGGAAGAGCTTTATTTGAGATGATAACAAGTATATATATATATATATATATGTATACATATACACATATACATTTAAATGTATATATACATAAGAATTTAATTTATTTAGTTAGTTTGGTTAGTTTCTCTTCCTGTTAAATTGATGCAAAACGCTTTTGCTGACTTATTATTCTTTTAATGCCAAAATACTTAGTAGGTAGAGTTTTTTTTTAGAGAAAAATTGAGAAAATTCTGTCCATTTAACTTTCTATAATGAAAAGAAAAAAAGTTGTTTACTTCTTCAGGAGTTTATCTTCAGGCTAGTTTCCATTTCCAATTAAAGAGATAAAAGAATTATTCAAATAGTTTGACAATTAGAGAGAGCTGGAATCAACAGTCTCGTCGCCGAGAGTATAATATTAACGATTCAAAGCATTTTATCACTAACGCCCTCGCACAGGTATGATGACTATTATCTTTGAAACTATTATACCGCCACCTATTTTATAAAATCATCTTCTACCGCTTCTACTACGTCGCCATCTAGCGCATAAAGAGATAAAATTGCTTTCCACTTCCGAATGCTCCGGCCCTATGACATGTTTGTCATTACTATTTCGCTTGTATAAGCAGTAAAGTTATAGCATAGGCTGTGTTTTTAATATATCGCAAAAGAAACTGATACACTTAATATAAATATATTAAAATCATAGCAGAAGTAAAGTGAATAAAACAAATGAAGAAAAATAGCAAAATGCAGTCAATAAATTAAAATGAAAAAATCAATCTCCCATGCATTTCTAGTTGTCCGTCCGATATCAGAATTTTCTTCTTTTTCCAAATTTATCCTCTCTTTTTTTTATCCTCCCTACCCTTATCCTACTCCTCCATTTTTACTTCTTAAGCAAAAATTTTTACAACCGGAAAGCATTGCTTTGCCATGCGAAACGTTTGTCAGTTTTTATCTTTATAGCAGGGTAAAAGTTACGGATGAGAGAATAATTATTGCTCAATTATCGGTTTTGAGCCTAAGTATTTCTTTTTTATTCATTGGAATTTTTGCAACAAACAGAATTTAATAATAATAATAGTTACATCATTCCATCTTTGTTTGTCACCAAAAGAAAAAGACAAACATATACAAAAATTATGCATTATCTTTTTAAAGAGTGTATTTTAAAAAACAAATGATTTTTACACTTTTTTATTATGAAATAAAGATATGGTTTCTACTGGGATGGAAAAAGAAATTAATCAAAAAATAGAGGTTAAAAGGAAGAGGAAATCGAATTCATCTTCTATAGTAAATATTTTAAAAAGTTTTTACTTATGCGGAATATATCTATATACAATATATATATATATAAAAACTTTCAATAAGAAGATTAGGAAGAAGAGCGGGGCGGAGGAGGTGGAGAAGGTATAATTGAATATAAAAACAAAAGAGGAAAAAGACCGGTAAAGCGTTCAAAAAAAAAAACTTCAATTGTTGTTAATCATTCATTTTCTTCTTCCGCTTGTTCATTCTTTTCTTGCTGTTGTGTTTTTAAAAGCTAAATTCTGTAGTCTTATTTTTTTTTCAATAAATATTTTATAACACGACTGCAATTATTTTTAAAAAAAAAAATATGTATATAAACAGTATATAGACTTAGTCTATTAATAAGTTCTTTCCTTTTTATAATATTATAGTATAGCGCATCTTATTAGACGAACAAAGAAAATTCAATTAATCGTTCGTGTTCATATTAAATTTTCTTTCTTTGCTTTGTATAATAATTTCAAATGATAGAAACAACAATGATAGGGAAAAAAGCAGATAGATAGATAAATAAATAGACGGATTGTCGGATGGAATAGAGAGAAAACAATGAGAAATGGAGTTAGAATACAGGCATATATATAGTATATACTGAAGATCCTGTTTTTATATTTTGCTTAAGCAGAGTTTAATAATGTTAAATTATTATTATAAACAGTTTTTATCTCATACCGGCCTGGTCACCTAAATATAAAATAGCTACAGATTTCTATATATAAATATTGGACCATTTAATGGACAAGCTAAAGAAAAAAGGGCAATTAATGCAAAAATTTTATAGTTATTGAAGGCTTTAATCTAGTCTACCATTTGAAGAGGTCTTAAACCAATTAATAGAAGGTTCAATACCTAAGAGACAAAGAGTGCGCTTTTAGCTTCTTTAAAGAATTTATATATTTATGTGTATACAAGCGAGAGGGAACAGAGCTATTATATACAGCATATAAATTTATATACTGAATATATATATATATATATATATATGTGTGTGTGTGTAAATTAATCCATAAGTTGCTGTGTATGTGAGTAGGAAGGAGAGCTTAATGAATTAGCTTTATAAGTAATAGTTGTATTGAAACTATAGTAAAGTGAAATTTAATTAATCTAATCCTTCTTCTATCTGAACTATAATATATTATATTGATAATAATCTAATAAAGTTTATTCTCGGCTAAGGATTCATTAGAAACCAGGATTTATATTTGAAAGGACTATTCTGCCACCAACATCATGCTTATACTTATTGATTATCTTCTTCGCGATAATCTATATAATTCTTCATAATAATAATCTTTCGTATTTTATGAACTTTAATACATCCCCTTTATTCTTTCTCTTCTTCTTCTTCTTACTCTCTCTTTCTTTCTTCTTCCTTTCTTTCTACCCTTCTGCACCAGTATTATCTACCTTTAAACAGCATAAATCGTATAAGAGAAGCCTTTGAAAGTCCTACTGATTTAACGTTATTAACAGATATATACAGATTGGAGTTAAAAAGAGAAGATTATTTCAAAACCAATTCAAGGCTTTGTTTATGTTCTATTTTGAAAAGTAGCAAACGTAAAAAGTATCATATAGTTTGTAGTGAGGGAAATCAATTAGCTAGAAAGGATTAATTCCTTGTTTTCAATTCTGGTAGAACGATTAACGATTTACCGTTCGTGGTATAATAAATTTTAATAGAAAAAATTCATTCAGCCTTAACGGCTTAGATTTTTACAAGAGATGAAAATCTATTCGCAAATAAGAATCACGAAGTAAAAAAAAAAAGGGTGGGAAGAAAGGTCGAATAAAAGTATGGGGTTATAAACTATAGGGCTATAAACTATGAGGATAAAGGAACAGGATGGAGAGAAAGCCGACGGTATTGTACTACTAAAGAGTTTAAATGACTCTCGTGACGGTCATTTCATTCTTCTGGCGTCGAATTTTAGAGAAATTGATATACTATGGTTAAATAGTATCTGTGGAACGGTTATCTCTTGTCTCATTCCTCTTTATTTTTCTTTGCACCATTCTAAATCTTCTTTTATGCCTTGGTGAAAAGACTTAAATGATTATTTATCAAACTTATTTATTTATACAATAACCCTTTTTCGCACCAATTCACATTTCTTGTAGTCTTAATGAGGAGACACTTTAGATAGACGTATTAATATTAAAAAAGAACAGTCTCTTTAATTAAATTCCATATGATTAGCCATTAGTGAATACTTAATAAATTTTCTCTGATTAGCTGTGACTTTGCCTTGTTTTTTTGATTGTTTTTTAGTGAATTCTTAAAAGAAAAAACACCCCTTTTCTCCTTAACTCGTTTCATTGTGTAAATGATCATAGAAGGAGAATGAAATTTGACAATTCATTACCTCTAATAAGCTATTCGATAATTAGGATACAATCTCCTTTTCTTTTTATCTGTTTTAGAAATTTTTCCCAGAAACAAATAATCGACGTTGTAAAGCCTCAAGCGTTAGAAAGAAAAAAAAATGGAGGAACAACGCAAGTAGACCCTCGACGACCTTGAATTACGTTTTATTGCGGTTAGCTCAGCTATCTCGTGCGGTACTTCTTTAAAAAAAAATTACAGGCGTCTAGTAAAAGCGATTAGTTTTTTTTTTTAAATCTTTCCGTTAAATAACACTTCAGACGTGATGTCTGGAATAGAGGCGTCGCATCCTCATTAACAAGTTTAAAGCTTTTATTACATAGAGTTTATTCGACAAGTGAAAAATATTTTCAATTTTCATTCTCCTCATTCTTTTTTTAATTAATAAAAAATCATATTCCTTTTAAATAAACAGAGAATTAAGCGACAAAATAACACGAATGGACTATAATAAGATTAAAATTGAATTTTGACAATTTAACAAGTTTTTAAAGAATTAATAAGAATATAGTTTATTATTAAATATTAAATATGAATCATTTATCTATCCTTTTAAGTATTTATTATGTTTGTAGTTTGAAAAAATTAATGATCTCGGAGATTTATTTACTTTTTCAAGTACTCAAGCAGACTTAACAAACTTAAGATAGAAGAGTAATGAATAGGAAAAATGACTCTTTTTTTCTGCTTGATTACTTTTTCAATATTCTTTACAAGAAACTATCTTCTATGACTTCATCTTTATCCTCCTATTCTCCTCTCCATTATATAATATTATTATATCGATACAGAGACAGTAGATAAGAGAAAAACATGCATATGAGAGAGATAAAAGTGAGAATATCTATTTATTAATAAAATATGCCAAAGTTAAAGTTTGAAAGAGTTCCATCTTGAATTAAAAGCGCTTGAACATTGGAAAATCAGAATCCATCGCATCAGTAAAAAGGTAAACCAAAGATATGAAGATATTATCGGACATTTAAGCCATTTGGGACATCTTATTCGAAGAGTGTTTTTTCTGGAAAGTTTGCGGATCAATAGAATGTTCCATTTAGCCTTCAACATGTTAATCCCCACAAGAAACGCCGGTAAGATATTTTTAGGATCAAGAGCTCCTCTATCAACCTCTGAAATGTGAATATTTGCGTTATCTCCAATGCTAACCTCTTGCAATGTTCTACATTTTTTTAATTATTGTCACGGCTTGTAGATTTGATATTAAATCTAAGTTTATTGTCTGTTTCTCTTAAAAGTATAATGTGACAAAGTTTCTATTAAGGTTTGGTGGTCATTCAGGTTTATCATCATTATATGCTACACTTTCCAATTATCAAAGATCAAAGACGAATTTCCCAATTGTATACCTTTAAAACTTTCGGATGAAGTACTTTCCACGTCAAAATTTATAACATTGACGTAATATATAAATATAGATACTAATATATACTTATATGTATATATATATATCGTCTTATAGAATCCATTGACGTTTAATAGTCTATATTATTAAATTTAGCTTGATCTAGGCATGTAGTTTGGCACTTGTAGCAGCTTTATACTAATAAAATTTTTTCTGTCCCAGTTTTCTCCTTTTCCATCTGTAAAAAAGAACGTAAAAGAAACAAAATTCAACTGAAGAGAAAAGAAAAGCTTGTTCTTGTCTGAGACTCGAAATATTTCAAGACGCAAACTTTGATCTTTCGACATTTAGAAAAAATTACCTTAATTAAAAAACAATTAATTCTAAATTTGTTATACACACATTCTATGTAAACAATAGACAATTTGCGTATTAGTGTTCTCTGTATTCTATAATCCTTTAGGTATGAAGTAGCACAGTTATATTCTATTTTTAACACAATTACATATCATGTAGACATATATAATGTATATATATATATACTGTCTATATACTATATATATATTATATATAGTCTATACACTTTTCTAATACATCAATAAAGTCTATTCTTAAAAACCATAGTTTTTCTTAAAATCTAATTCGTCGTATTAAATATTTATTTATTTTAGAAACCAGTCTAATTTCTTCGTAAATTTATTTTGAATTATTAAAAATCATGTTACAAACTTTGATACGAAAAGGTAAGCATTAAAGTCATATATATATATATATATGTTCTTGCGTGTCAATATCAGTCATGCCTTGATTTTACAGACAGATTTAGTAAAAATCAGCAGAAAAAAAAGAAAAAAAAACGGAAAGATACTACGGAAGCTTATTGTTTAACATTTTCCTTAGTGAGGCTACACCCTGGAACTTTTTATACTCTCTCTCTCTCTCTCTCTCTCTGTCTCTTTAATATTTAAGAACAAATGTTTGTTTTTAATTAAAACATTTGAGGATGAACGATAAGGAGAGAGAGAAAGTGAGAGAGAATGATGAGGGAGGAAAGAGTGAGAGAAATGATGTAGAGATAAAAACGTTTTTTTTTCTTTTTTATTAAAAATTACCAAGTTTCATGTTATTGAAACACATTCAATACGTCTAAAAGCCTTAAACACCGGGAAAATTTAACGCATTTTTCTTCTATAGATTACTAGTCATTACCTTTCGAAAATTTCTTCTCTTTGGAGTGGAACTACACACCGTTGTTGTCTCTGAAGCCTTAACGCTAGAATAAAGTGTTCTGTTAATAGTATGTTCCTCCAGTCCTTGCTTCCTGAAGATTTTCCTCAACTCTCTCCGAAATTGACGCCTGAAGGCGCAATAGATGATAAAATTTACAGATGAGTTTATTGTTACTAGGATATTAGCCAGATGTGAAAAAATGTGATAAGACGAACAATCTGTAAGTGAAGTTTCTCCTTGAAGGACGTAAAGAATCTGATTGATTGCTGCAGGTGTTTGGCAGAGTAAAAATACGGCAATAATAATGATCATAACCAATGTAATATTATTCTCCTCTTGGCTGGATTTAGATGTTGAGAGTGTGGCTCTGGATCGAATTGCTGTCTTAAGCTGCCGAACGAGCATAGCATTGAAGAAGAGGAGAATAAAAAATGGCAGAAAGAAGAGAACTATAATATAAGCAACAACCTGAAAAGTGAACATAAAATAGAAGGAATAACAATAAATTTGAGCATTTCCCTTTAATTGTTAAATTTTCACTCCTAACAGAGAAAACTCAATATCTCATTCAAGACAATGAGAGATATAGAGCATATTTTCCTCTTACTTTTCCCCTTCAGTTCGATAGTATTGAATGAAATGATCAATAGGTAATGTCGAAAGGCGATGTTGAAGTGAAACATATATACCATATACTGTATGTTATATATAGTATAAAAAAAAGGGAAAAAAGAGGAAAGACTCTTGTGTCAATGTCCATCATAGAGGTTTTATAAGGGAAAGTTAAGTATATACTGTTTATTTAATTTATGCATAAATTTTTTTCACATATGATGAATGGAATATATGTTTATATTCATAAGTAAACCCGTAGTAGTTGAATAGTAGATATTCTATATGAATGGAATTTTCTTTTGCTCTCGAACCGATTCTATTTTCGAATAGATTAGATGAGTACGTTTTTTTTTAGACATTGAAAATACTTAAATATGTTCTTAACATTGAGAGTTTTTATCTGCTAAGGAATTAATTCAAAGCATGTAGAAATAAAGGAAATAGTGGAATTATATACAGGAAAAGATTAAACTTTTCTAATGCAAGAAATGGAGCAGATTATGAAATATAGGCCTAATGCGACATATTTTAGATTTTACATAAAGAAATAAGATTTAAAAATGAATGTTAAA
Organism: Dimorphilus gyrociliatus; assembly: GCA_904063045.1. NCBI lineage: Eukaryota > Metazoa > Annelida > Polychaeta > Dinophilidae > Dimorphilus > Dimorphilus gyrociliatus. Next base: position 1,310,922 of record CAJFCJ010000003.1, read on the forward strand.
CTCTCTTACCTTATAGGCTAATCTATATCCAGTATAGGAATCCCAGCCAACGTTATCTTCTATTTCTCTAGTACAATTCGTGGTTATGTCTGTTGAATTCTTTAACAGATACTTATTCTCAAAAAATCTTGGTATATTATAAATGGAAACTGCTGCTAAAAGGAGGAAAAGCTGAAGTTGAACCCTTTTCTTGCTGCATAGCGAATGAGCATGTAAAGGATGGCAAACCGCTATATATCGGTTTGCGGCTACAATAACTGTCATCCAATTTGTAGCAGTTTGAACGCAATGGCTAATCGGGAAGAAGAATCTGCCATGATGGGGAAAAGAACAAATATTATATAGGGTTAGCAAAAAGCAGTAAATTAGGCCTAAATAAATTGAATTCTTTGTTAAAATGTCAGCTAAAGTCGTAAAAATGCTTTCTTTATTTAATAATCCAGAGGAAAAAACTCCACAACAGAATAATGGGAAAGGAGAGGAAAAAACAACATTTAAGTACAGAAAATTGAAAGTCAAGTCCGGTTTTTAATCTAATAACGGAATATGCTAGTCGGCTGCATTAAACGGCACGAAAAGCCGTGATTCTTCATAATCCAAGGACATTTATGAATATTCAATAAGTTTTCTTTCTTTATTCGTTTCGAAAGAGAAATTATTCAAGAAAAAGAAAAAAACACATATGGACTTTTCATAACTTTTTCTTTTAATTCAATTTATTTTTGGAAAAGGAAAATTAATAAGAAAATAATAAAAATCGTCTTTATATAGAAATAAGATGGTTGAGAGTCTTGATTCAAAGTATATCTATTTATATATACTGTATATATTAGTATGTAGGCTTATATATATTTCGTGTATATATTTATATATCAACCGTCTTTTTACGCTACGTTTATTGCTAAAGTTGTTGAGTATTTGGGAAATTGAAAATTTTAGCAACTTCTGCAAATCGAAAACATTTTACCCTTCAAAGCTCGCGTCACATTGAAGGCGTATGCTACTTTATATATAGATTGTATATATGATTAGTTGTTTCTGCTTAATTTTCGTTTGATGTCTATAGTAGTAACACATTTATATACATAGTGGATTTTTGATGGATCATTTAAAAAAAGTACCAGCTAAAGAAGCTTTATTCTAGGCCCGTTGCTAATCTCTCTCTATTCAGCGTTTATAAAAGTGGTATCGGGTTAAAAAAGGAACAAACAAACTCGACGAAATGTAAAAATAACGTAATTTTACCTTGATAAAAAGGAGAAAAGATTTCCAGCATTCTCGTCCATCCAATAAAAAGACATACCCATTGCTATATGGTTGATGATGACAGTTATAAGGAAGAGATTATCAACAACAGCTAAAGCCTTAAGCAAATAATTAGCTACTCCTCTCCTTTTATGAGTATTAAGCACAACCCACGAAAGACAGTTGCCAATTAGACCAAACAAACAAATAAGACTATACGCTGGTCCATAAACGATAAAGAAGAAGAGTCCACAACCAACCGCCTCCGTACTATTACCCGTATCGTTGCAGTTCATCTGTAAGGATTTTTCTCCTCAGTTTTCCTATGAATTTTGCTGGCGATGTCACGTGTGTTGACGCTTTTCTAAGGCTTGGCAATCCGTCAACGTCGTTCGGCCAGCGCCGGCGTCTAAAGTTAAGCGCCTGTGTATGTTTTACGTAAATAAATAAATATATTAGTATATATATATATATATATATATATATATATACGGTATATACAAACATTTGAATAGTATATACAGTGTATTGCACCTATGAAGAATAGATATGGATAACTTATATACTGTATATATTATACAGTACACGAATAAAATGCCCACTATGTGTACATATATTTACTTATCAGGGGCGTCCCGTTCAGAGTGATGACCTACTCATGTTTAAAATGTTAAAAGCGTTTGTATTCCGTTTGCTTGGTTGTAGGCCTTCTAAATGACAGTATAGATAAATTAGTGTAAATAGTCAACTTCCTAGGCGTTTTTTATCGTTAACGGCGTCACTTTTGCAAAGTTGTTACTCTATTTAGTAGTATTTATGCAAATGTTTTGCATTGTATGATAATTTAATAATGTTTTTATACATGTGTAACGCATACCATATGCATATAAATATGAATTTTAAGCCAACTCAGCAGATTTGTATAAATATATATATACCTATACTGTATATAAACTTTTAAAATCATTTTATGTTGGCTTCTTTGAAAGAGAATACGTTTCTTCGTGGTTTTTAAATCTAGTTTGCACCAGAGGGCGGTCTTTAAGGAGAAAAAACCTCAACCCTTCCACCTTTGCCCACAGAAATCTACTGCAAAAAATTTCTTTTTAGCCTGAATGTTTATCTAGATTTTTTCCTTTTATTTCTCGTTTCAATTCATTTCCTGTTTTTATTAAATAAAAAAAAAAAGTAAGATTTTCATTTTTTTCTAAACAGCTCAAGATTAGTCGAGGACAAGCTATATAAGTTCTTTTACAGGCCTAGTTAACCTCATCGAATCACCTTTTATTACTAATTAAACGATCAAAGGGTGGGAAATTTTATAGTATCGAATTCGTCACCCTTTACTCCCTTCATTTGTACATTTATCCCTTATTCCATTGTGAAGAATAGCCTTATGGTCACTACAAAGTAGTCTCTCTCCTATTCTCTTTTTTTTTTACTTTTCCCCTTATCAAAAGAAGAAACAATTGACAAAAAGTTATTGATGTTTCTTTTTTAATAGACGTTTATTACAGAATAAGATTAGAAAATGGCCGACGATATTTCTATTTTGAATGCTTTTATAGCAACAAAAAAGATGAACTAGTTCCTTATATGTTTTATTATAAACTATATATAAAATTTTTACAAGATATGTCTTTTCGTAAGATGATAAATTAAATAAACATCGTTTGAAGTTGATGACTAGACCCTGGACTAAAATATTTTATCAGTTTTCATAGCGATTTAAGTATATATTATAATGAACAGTGACATATTTTAAGTAGTAAATTAATTAAATCTAACATAATAGATGGAGATTGCAAACAATACCCTATACCTTTATGCTTTAGATTAGTAATATTATACGATTTAGGTATATTTTACAATCATTTCGTCATAATTAATAAGAAAAACATTTCTTTTATAACGAATCTACTTGAATTATGTTTTCTAATTCTCAAGTTTTTTTTCGTCTGTATACATAGAAAATTCGAATAACAAGATTGAAGCTTGAATGGCGTTAATGTACAATTTATCAATAAAACTGACATTGCTGATGGAAGGATCAATGAAAGAGTCGGTCGAGCATGTAGTTTGCCTGTTCCACCAACGTAGTATTTTCTAGCCCCAAGGAATGATCGTTTCCCTATGTTAAGTTGATGTAAAGTTGTCAAAGTAATGGAAAAGTATAAAGCAGACTCGTTTTAAAGAATTGCCCGATTATTTAAGATTCCTATCAAATAATTAAAAGTTAATTGGAAGTTAGAGTAATTAAGTTTTATCAAATTATCAATAGTTTGTAGAACATTGATACACAATTTTTCCCCTTATCTGAACCAAACAGGATTCTTCCAGCTGAGATAGCGTTTTTTTTTCCTTTCTTTTTACCGAGCTCAAGTATTTTTATAACCAAACTAAATACAGCCGTCTAATTTACATCTAATGGTGTCGATCATATTATTAATAGTATTTGAAATATAATAAGGACATATAGAATTATGTATTTTTTACAATAGATAAAAATTCTCTTCTACAAACAAACTAAACAAATAAGGGAATGAAATATTTTACAAACTAGGTTAGGTTTGTAATATTTTGTATGAACATGTTGAAATATCTATATCTATAAGGGAATTTAATATAATTATATTATTATGTTCTAATAGCCAATCAAGATTGGTAAGAGGTAACACTTATTACATTAAATTTTACATGAATTAATGAGTGCTATTAGAGTGGGAAAATATCTTCTTTTTTGGAGATAAATAGCTGTCTGCTAGACTTTTAATGCTTGTACATCATGCGAAGAAAAAATTGTTAATATATCTTATAATTTATCAATAAGTAAGAAATCAAGATTTCTTATTAGTACATTTGTTATACTTTTCTTGTTTTTCCTTTCTCATTCTCTTCCTTTTGTATAGATTCACACATCTATATCGCATCTATATATATATATATGACTGTCAGTATCCGTTCCTGTCTGTTCTCCTATCAGTCACCTTTCTCTCCTCCTATTATTTCCCTCTGAATGCTATCCCTCAATCAATTTATTTACATTTCAATATATTTTTTTATTTATCAGTCTCTTTTAATTTTTGTTTCACATTCTTTGAAACTCAAGGAAAAGGAAGAAGAGATAACTCAATTAATTAACAATTAAGAGAGGGAAAATAAGATTTGTTCTTTTAAATCATTTCCACGAATAATTCCGTTAAAACTTCACTCCTAGTTTGTATTTCATTATAAATTCATTATTATTTCAGTTAGACATGCTAAAATTTAATGACTAATTAATATTAATTTCATATCTCTTTCTCAAGATTGAAAAGTTTGACAAAGTTTTTTGAATAGAATGATTCGCTTACAATGGGAAGAATGAAAGAAATATCATGAACAGATGTTCCAATATAACCAAATTCTAATAATGCACGAGTCAGACCCCTTCCCATTATAGATAATTAAGCTAATAGAAGATTCTGCGGATGTGATGCCTTCAACAAGAAGATATAATCCCATTCCTCACGTGATTTCCAACCATATACATATATATATATCCAATTATAATATCTGCAGTAATTGATACTAAACGTCCCTATAAGGAGATATATCTCTAACCCAAGATATTACAATTCCTATTCCAATTTCTTTAGGCATTTTGTCCCTTGTATCTTTTTTGTTTCTACTAGTGTTTTTATTCAAGGTCCGAAGTATTTAACTTCCTTCATTTTAAGGACAATAGAAAAGCTTTTAGACTTGGTCGATAAAATTACTATACTGTTGTAAAAAAACTAAAAAAGAAAACTTTGATTCTTTCTTCCCTTTTGCTCAAGCAATGTAAAAAAATAAATGATTTGCAGTATATACTGCATCTATAGAAGATATAAGTACTTTTATATTTCATATAGCTAAATCATTAAAGATTTGACAAAAAAAAAAGAGAAAACGTAATAGCATAAATGACCCTTCACACAATTTCTCTTTTTCTCTTTAAGGATCTATTAATAAAGCGGAAACAAGAATTTTAAAAAAGAATATTATCACTCACCTTACAAGCAAACTCTTCCTTGGGTCTGGTATTTAGAAAAGAACAAGTGGAGAGATGAGAATTCCCTTTTCTTCCCTTCTTCAACTCAACTCCTCATGCGCTGATTTTTCCGATTGAAGCGTCACCTAGACGTAAATCGTTTTAACCGGTCGAATCTCATTGCGATGGGCTCTTGCGTCTCACCAATTGTCTTTTACAAGATTTGCAGATCAAGGTTGGATTTGATTTATTATTCACTTCTGGACAGATAAAGATGTCGTGATAGTTGCCTTAGACAAGGATATTTAGACATATGAATAGATACAAATGTAATAATAGATCTCTTTTCCATATCTGTCCTATCGTTTTTTCTCTCTCTTCATCTCTATCTTCCTCTTTACTCATTATAACTAAACTAGTGGCGCCATCTCCAGATAACAAACTTTTATTCTAGTTTTATCATGGACAATCAATAAGGGATTTTACTCGACTCTCCATCCTATGCCGCCAACTAATTAATCAATAACGATAACTTGCTATACGTGAACAATACTCTTTTGAAAAAATACTATAAAAAACAAAATTTAATCAATTCATATTCAATTCATTATAAATCATAAAAGAAAAAAACAATTGAACAGTTTGTAACCTTTTGCCACAACAGTTCAATCTTAAAATAGTAAAATATTCTCACAAACCAAAAGCATCTTTTTACAATAACTAGGTAACTTGAATGAACAAAATAAGTACGATTAAATGTATAATTGTAATAGTTTAGGCCTATTTGAAAATATTAATAAACATTTAACAAAAGTTAATAGGGGAATATTTTACAAATTGTAAAGATGGTAAGGGAATTTTTCATTTTGATAACCTTAAAGGAAAATACTGGAATTAATGATGGTGGAAACTATATAAAATTCATATTAAAAAGAGCTAAATATAGTCTGGATAATACTATAATATAGATTTAATTGAATATACTAAATTTGAACATTTGAATGGTTTTGCGACTAAATAGATTAAAAAAGAAATAACGAAATGATAGGTAGGCTTCATTCGCTATAAATTTACGGCGATTAGCTAGATGGAAAAGTTTGTCAATAGTTTCTTGTCAAGAAAACTATAGGAGCAAAGGTCAATAACCTCTTAGAGCGAAACGTCAACTACGTCCAATTGAATAGGTTCTTTTGAAAATGTTCGAATTGATAAAAAAAAGAAACTCTCGTAGTTAGATTAAACAGTTTTTTCTCTCTAAACTCAATAAACCACGTATTATCTGTAATTTATAATCAGCCCACGATTCAGGTTTAGTGAAATATCTAAAAATAGACAAACAGAGAAGCGTTACAAGATAGTAAAACTTAATAGAATTTGTGAGCTATAAAAGCCTTGACGCTGATTTATGTAATTATTTCGAAAGTACTCAATATTAATTGAAGATCTTATCTAATAAAGGCAAAATATTTAATTTAATCAATAACTGGAGCATACTTTTGAGAATAAAATCATAATTTAATTAACCATTTCTTTATTAAAAGCTGGAATATAATGCACAAGGGAAGAGAAATAGCCGAAATTGCTTAAAACCTGGAAAGAGACGCTTTATAAAAGGATAAAGGCAAAACTTTACTACAGGACAATCATTAATATATACAAGTATACGAATCTAGAGAGAGAGAGAGGGAGAGAAAGAGAAAGGGGTGGGGTTATTGCATTGCTGTACATTTCGACCTTCAAAAATTATCTTCCTTCTATTTTCTCTCACAGTTATTTCTTTAATTGTGCAATTAAACTAAAGAGAGATAAGTTTCCTTTTTGCTACTTTACTAGACTTTACTGGTATTTTTTTTTAAAGCATATGCATTCATCATTTAAAGGTCAACAACTGTAACAAACCACTACTTATAAATCATTAACCTCTTTTACTACTTGACATAATATTACTTCCAATTTTAAAACTAAAGATTAATAGTTTGATAACAGTGACATCCCTCCATAGCTGATAGGTACAATCTGTCAACACCCCAAGCGGATTGCAGAAGAAAGGATAATAGAAAATTTGATCAACTCCACTGGCGCCATCTTCTGAAGTCTAATTCAGTTGGCGAGAAATAACGGTTTGGAGTTTGTATTAAAAAAAGTGGGGCTCTTTATAAGTGGACACAAAAGGCAAGATCGCTTAAAGGGGGAAGAGAAGTGAAAAAGAGAGAAGCCAGGAAAATGAGAAAATGAAAAGAAACACCGGTATTATTTAGTTATTGTCCAACCCACCTGCTGATTTCTTTCGTTTTTAAAGCCCATTATGATATGTAGGCCTGTTATAACTCTTCTTCATATGCAGTATATTTATAACAATAAATTATTATATGGAACATTAACTGAACGCCTTCCTATCTATGTAATAATTTATATCGGTTTTAAACTGTGCTCTATAGTTTTTCAGACAGACACACGCACACGCACACATACACTCAGAAGTAAACATATGCACATATATATGCATGTATTAAGTATATATATACTGTATTTGTGGATACTGTATATAATACTAGAGATGTAATAACTTAATCTTTACTCTTCGTTTATTGAATGTATATTTAGACAGATATATCTCTTTTTTATTCCTCTATCTTTGGCAGTAGTATACAATATTATATACTTTTATAGACAATGTACTCTCAAAGCTGTATAATCTACATAATTCGTTTAAGCTGTAACATATACAGTCGGCTTAATGGGCGGGAACTGCTCCATCATATTATAAACTAGAAAGGTTTTGGTGTAAAGAGGAGAGGCTTACCCCAAATACAAATCTATCCAGAAGGGGAAGACAATCGGAAGAGGGGAATTTTTTTTTATATTGGTAATCCTTTTAAATTGAAAGACTCCCGGCGATTGAGCATCCTAAATAAATAACGGTTTAATAGAATATATACTGTAAAATATACTCTCTATATATAGTATGTTTATATAAATATATATGTACATATATATTTATATAAATATATGTGTGTGTATTTATGAATAGAAATCAAGCATAGTCTATGATTTAGAAGCCTGGATCGTGCTAAGACGAAAAAAAGGAGAAGGCACAAGGAAAAAATTGATATTGAGAATATAGGAGAATTGAGAAAATGGTTTATGCATGACTAAAGAATCATATTCAATTAAAACATAAATTTATACCTTTCTTGTGTGAATGCAAGATTAAATTACAACTGCAAAGAAGGCATATCAAGGCGAGTGCAATAAATTTCCTGTATTTATACATATTTTTTTCGCCAATACAGTATCTTATCGCGTCTAAAGACCGTAATTAATTTAGCGGTATACTATTTACACTCTCGAGACGGTGGACTTTGCTTTTTATCGAAACGCATATTTAATTCTATTTTGTTCGATGTTCTTTTCTCTTTAACTCCTTTTCATTTGTAGATCAATAATTTTCATTTTTCCTCTTCTTTTCCTTCTTCTCCTTCCTCTTCCTTCTTTTATCAACATTGAGCATGTAATTTATCTCCTTCTTCATCTTCTTCGATTAGACCACCATTCTTCCGTTCTGTTCGCTCTATAGCCACTAAACTCAAGCCTTCTGTTGTCCCGGCGCTTTTATGAGTCAACATTCCTCTTGGACGACAGCAGCATATCTTCGTCCAAAATATCTCCCGGAAGTGACGTCGGAATACGAAATATATTAAAAAGTTAACAGAATTGTTCAAAACCTGTATAAAAGTACAAAAAAAAAGCCGGATTAGAGAAAAGCAGGAAGAAAGGTAGAGAGAAAGAGAGACAGACAGAGACAGACAGACAGCTTAGCAATCAAGCCATGTATATTACACGATAACGCTGATAGATGCAATTGAACAAAAAGAAAATTTTCCCTGAAGAAAATAAAATCTTTTTCCAATTGATGTGATTTAGAGAAAAGAACTTGCTGACCTAGACAAGTGAAGGGAAAAGGAATATAAAATATTTCTATATTAAAAGAACTAAATTAGATGATTTGCCTCACTTATTTTAAGCTTTTCATCGGGATAATATTGCCTCCAAACAGTTTATTAAATCATGCACTAAAGCAAGTATATTATTACTTGCAAACAGTTTCTAATCGTTAGTATGCAAACAAACAAATCTATCAAACGTTAAATAAATGACATATATAATTTCATTAGTGTTATTAGCTATCGCAAATGAAAGGACAGAGATAGAGAAGGAAAGGTAGAAAGAGAGAAAAAGCTGAAAAAGAGGACAAAGGAAAGGAGAGAAAGAGTAAATCAATTTTAAATTGACAGTGAAATGTAGAAGTTACTTATAAACTTTTCCTCTTAATAATGCAAGTGATCTACTAAAATTCTACCCTGTCTGTAATTCTAACTCTTTCCCAGAACATTTACTTTCCAAGAAATATATTAGTTATAGTATTAATATTTATTCTAATTTGCATAAATTATTAGCAACAAGGTTTCTGTTAAAAATTTCATTTTGCTTTTTTAACACAGAAAATGTAACAGTTGGACTTTATTGTTGCTTTCAATACCGCTACTGATGCGCTGTTAATATATGTAATACTAATATATATATACGTATATGTTTATACATATGTATGTATGTATGTTTCTGTGAGTATGTATTATATTTGGACTTGAATAAACAGCATATATGGAAAAGAAAATAGGTAATCTCTTATATTACAATGGAAAATTGTTACATTTGTTAAGCAATGTTTCCTTTATCATATTCTATATTAAACTATGGCAGAGTATATTACTATAAATGTAAAGAATCAATAAGACTAATAACTTTTCCTATTCCAAAATATTTCTTATAGCAATAATTCATAAATTTTATTTTGTTAATAATCAACTAGAAAACAAATTACCAAATTTATACATAGAATAATACAATAATCAACAATCTTATTCCTTCTCTCTAGTTTTGTTTCTTCTTATCTCTCTCTAATATTTAAGGGAATGTAATATTTCCAATATTGTCTCTTGTTAGACGACCAAGTTTAATTTAGTTTAGTCGCTCTCTATGAAAGGAAAGTTAAGGTCAGTGGAATTGCTAATTACAATACCATTGGGAACTGTCGTTATTAGTACTGTTACATAGCAAGCCCATCCCTAAATAGGCAAAAATTTACCGAACAAAAGGACTTAACCTATTAATTGTTTCTTTTTTTTCATTCTACACTTTAAAAAGGCTAAATGAATAGAACAAATGTTATATCTTTCCCTTGGTTCTCAGTTTTCTCAATTTTTATTCGTTTTCACCATCTCTTTTCTCATCCATTCCTTTCTCTCTATGTGCCTTTTTTACAATAGATCTTTTTTTATATTCAGTTTCTTCTAATCTATTTTTATCTATTCTTATTATCAAATCATCCAAAAATTTTATATGAATTGTTTATCTAGGTATATAATTTCCGAATCCTCTCTCTCTCTCTCTCTCTGCATTGCCCTTCTATTTTACGTTCTCCTATAACGTAAAATATTTGTTCCTTTTCCATTTATACTTTAAGGTTAGCACCTTGTTATTTGTAAACTATATAAATAGGCTCATTTATTTTCCATATATTAGAATTGTTTTTATTCCGTTGCCGATTCAATCAGGGAAAATATATATATATATAAAATATAATGCACTGTGCCCTTTAATACATAGCCTGTATTCTTGTTAATATATTCTTTATCAGATTCGTATCAACTAGGAAATATGCTACGTGTTTTATCATTAAAATAAGAAAATTAGACATCATTAGACGTCACATGATCTTGTGCCTAAGATCAGCTATTACTTGCATAAGCTACGAAGTATAAACAGTTATAATCAGCTAATTAGTCCAAGGAATAATAATCTTCTTTTATAAGATATATCCAAAGGAAATTTTCTATTTTAAAAAACAATTGGCAAGGAGAAAAGGGCATGTAATATTAATTGTATATTTTAATAAATATTAGTTGAAATAGGTGTTAAATAATATAAATATAAGAAAATAATTAACGCTTTAGATCTTAAAGGAAAAGTATGATAAAAGAAACTTCTATCTAAAGTAATAGGAAATGCCAGGTAACCAGCTACGAAAGAGGTACAGTATGATCATGGAAGAAAATATAAGTAGATTTATTTCCATCATTTATTCCATTTTCTCCTTCTTCACCTTAAATTTTTTCTAGCTACACTCCGCTTCCTACTGAGGGTTATGCATGGATAGGAGAAAGAGGTAGTGGAGTAGATATAACTTATGCCTTTATAAATTCTTGTCAAGTAACACATCAGCCAAGGAAATAAAGGGATAATAGACGATTGACAAGAACATCCTCAGGAAAAGAGAGAAAAACAACTGCTGTTTATAGTAATAGAAAAAGAAGGGAGAGGAGAAAAGAAACATAATATATTCGACCAGAATATAACCTTTTAGCTTATTGCACACACTGTAAATAAAAGGGTAGATTCTGAAGAATTTCCTGGATTTGTCTTCGAGTTTCCGATAACGTGTAGCTACTTATTGCACACGCTACTATAGTATTTACAAATTAATGAGAAAATTGTCCAACGAAAGTGCCGTGACAACTAAATACAATATGTGTTATAATTATGACTATTTTATCTACTACATTCAAAATAGACTTGTAACTAATAAATACGGTAGAGTTGAAAAACAATGGGTGAAATTAGGCGAAGGCAAAATTCTATGACGGCTCTTTCAACTGCTGAATAACTCTATTTAATTTTTGATAACCATTTATCTCATTATCTCATTATTTAGCAAAATAATCAATAAATAATATGTAATGCTCTCTTTAAAAGTTGCAAATTGACTTCCATAAGCCAATTCGTTTCTTGTTAACTTATTTATGAGAAGTAGAGAAATAATAAAACATATAGTCATGAATATTTAAAGAAAATGATATTCTTTTTTTTTAAAGGGCACTAATGAAATCATCGGATAGCCTAAATTAAGAGAAAAACACGTATAGCGTCACATATGCAGACTAGAAAAGAGAACTAGTTCATTCATTCTTATTCTTTTTTCATTATATTTTGTTTGTGTGTTGTAAAAGGGAAAAAAATTAAAAATAAACATGAAATACATTTCTTTCTTTGTAACGTTTCGACTAGATAAAACAGAAAGAAAATTGGAAATAGAAGTGGAAAGGGGAAAAGAAGGGAGAGTTTCGAATATTCATCATTTATTCTTCAATGGATTATCTATTTATTATAATGGAAAAGCTGAGTTTTTTGTTTGTTTGTTTGTTTTCATTAAAGCTATCTTCTAAATGCAATGGGTAAAGTATTTAGAATATAGTATTAGGTCTTTATTTTTATCCGCTATATTTTGCAATATCATGCTTATCCAATTCATCAGCATCATCATCATCATCAGTCCTTTTCTTTCTACCCCTTCTCCCCCCTCTCTTTTCTTCGTCGCTCTCTTTCAAAAGCCCTCTTCCATGTCTTATTTATGCATGCAAGTCTTTTCCTATCTGTCTTTCTATTCTCTATTTTTTTTATACTATAATGGCTCTATGGCGAGCTATATTTCTTTATCTACTTAGTGTCGTGTCCTAATACAATCTCACTTATAAACAAGACAATTTTTTTTCTGAACAACAATAGATGATAAACATAGCTAATTGAAAATTAATTATAACTTTACCATGAACATGAATAGGTAGAATAAATAAGGAGGCAACTATTGATAGGGGATTGATTATTTTTCCATTTTCTAAATATAAATACTGCAAACATTGGGCTCTCTATACATATATTTTAATTATCTATATACAATTTACAATATAGTAAGTAAATTATATACTGTATACTCTTATACATATAGAGTTTAGGCTAAAGATACATATAGTGTAATTTTATAGAAATTCCTATATTACTGGTTTTATTTTTCTATATAAAAATGTAATCATAAACTTTATAATTTAATTAATTAGTTTCAGAAAGGCACTAATATAGATTTTAATATCTTAAATTGACTATTTTTTTACCTTGAGTATAGAAAATATTGGAGAAAAAAGAGAAAAAGAAAAGAATAAGGTGAATAAATAAATAAAGAAAAATTAAAGAAAGTAGCTTACCTCTAAAACGTTCACTACGTGAATTACGTAGAAAGCTGTCTCGTGACAATGATCATATTTATATTGGGTCACCAATTGTACTATTCTAGCTGGAGCAAGGCATAACATAAAAACCAAAACGATGATTATCATAACAAGAGTTATATTGTTCTCATTAGTCTCTTTTCTAGCCCTGCCTATCATCTTCTGTTTCCGTTTCTGTGCCGCTCGATAGGCCAATGTAACGTTTATATTAACATACGCCAATATTATTAAGGGCAATATAAAAGAGAATAGTTGATAAAATCCATCTGTATATATTACGCGATAGTAATAATTTGCCGTATAGTTAGCTGGTGCCCAAGAAGCTGTTCCATTTCCAGTTTCAACTACTTTCAATTCGAAGTATCGAGGTAAATTATAGAGTATGCTGAAGGCAGTAACAACAGCAACTTCTCTGTATACCGTAATGGGTGTATTACAATAGCGAGCCCCCAAGTATGGTTTGCAAACCGCCATGTAGCGATTCAAAGCTATAACAACAGTTAACCAAATTGTTTCTGTTTGCGCCATATAAAGTAGAGGAAATGTAAAAACTCTGGTATATAACCACGCTGGACTATTCCCAGCGCCGCCCAATGCGTATTCGATATAATAACGAATTGTATACTGCATTATCCATATACATAGGAAGGCGTTATCGGCTAAAGAGATTGTCTGCAGGAGGAATCTTGCTATCGGTGACGTATGGTCCTTTGATAGGACGGATATCGATATAGCGTTACCGATAAAACCCAGTATGCAGAAGAATCCAAGTACAGTGTACAGACCCAATCTGAAAATTATGCAATCATGCGTATGCACTGGATCTACAGTACCATTAAATTGTCCAGTAGAATTGTTCATTTTGAATAAAAATGGTTTTTCTATTCTTTTGAAATTTCCCCTATTAGCCAAATGTTTCACCTGGAATAAATTGGTTTTTTTCATGGTTAATTGATTAATTAGCCAGGTAAACTTTTGTATTATATTATAGGCAATTAATAGTTCTCTATGCCTGTATATGATAATATTCAGTATACATATGTATGTATGTATATATATATATATATATAAACACAGTACACTAGAACAGAAACTGTAACGCACTGATAATTTATGTAATATTTAAAATTCAATATAGTTTTAATAAACTTTTCATCCGTACTCACTGACTCTTTCATCTATCCATTCATTCATTATAAAACTCTTATACTTATTTCCAAACCTTTATTTTCTCACAGAAGAAAAGAAGTACTTAATTATCGTTCAATATCAGGAAGCTTCTTTCTCACTTTTTCCTCTTCTTTACCTTTTTAAGCTCCTGTATATCTCAACTACTTCTACTTAGGAATAATCCGGAAATTTTCTTCTATTATATTTTTTCGAATCAATAGGTTTATTATTGATGAAAATAGCGATTAACGTACTTGAGAAATCTTTTATTCCTTAGTTCTACCGATAAGAGGCAAATTAGAGTAACGCTTTTTTTTTATAAACCAAACATCTAAAGGTAATCTTACTTCTAATTGTCAAACGGGGTATAAAGCAAAATTAAAATGCAATCTATATAAAGAGTTTCTAAAATCATATCTGCTTATAGAGTAGTGTAATTTCCTACCTTATCTTTTTGTTATGTTCATTCCAAAGTGATTTATAGCGGACACAAGACATATGCGCGTATTCGCATGCATTCCATATCTTTCCTAGATCAAATATACTTTATTTTATTTCTACTACTATACAAATATACATATATATATACAGAATATTCTTGATATATTCTTTATTTATAATGTGACCTCTATTATGATCAGATCTAATATTTTTCAAATAAAATTCACATCTAGTCTAAATAATTAACTTTTATTTAAATTTTATAAGAAAATAAAACAAGCAAAATGAATAAGTGTCTCTGCCAATCTAAGTATTACTATAATTGAAACTAATAAAGTCGAACAATCTTTTGCAAATGAAAAGAAGAGAAAAAAAAAGGCGATGAGAAGGACAAGAGAATAAAACAAATGTTATTTAGATTTTAGACTAAAAAATTCTAAATTAGCTGCATATTATTGATTAGATAAAAGAAAAAGTTATCCCCTTTTTTTTAACGGTGGATAATGCCATTTTCGGAACAGATAGTCAAGATAATTATAGAGAGACGCTTCCAATTGATTCTTGTCATATTCTAATAAAAATATAGTAATCATAATAATAAGCTTTGTACTAGTAACTTGGTATTGCTATTAATATACGTAGGTTTCTATACATAAAATGCGTATTATTCACATCCTGAAAAATTAAATATCCTTGTATTAGAGTTCATGATACAATATTTACTTAGTAGTTAACTTAATATATAAATTTGTAAATGTATGCCTTGATATATATTAATGTATATATATATATATATATATATATATCTTCGCTTAGTCAATGACTGATTCTTATAGGGCAAAAAAAAAAAGAAAAGACATTTCTTGGAATCGTAAAATACTGTATATACAGTAATAGAGAATGAAGATTGTATTAATACATAACGAAGATGTTTTTCCTGTATCGCATTAATATCTTTTCTGTTTTTAGTAAAAAAATTTTTCCTCTGTAAAATAATTTTGTTCATAAACAAAAAGTTAATCTGTTAGAAAACATATTCCACTAATCTTTGTTATTACAATATTTTAAAATGTTAGCCTTTTTGTAATTGATACGTAAATATATTGTTATATATTTTCTATTAATGAAAAATAGGTAGTATAACATTTAAAGTATACATAAAAAAAAAAGTAATTTCTAGTAAAGTAGTAGACCTTCAATTGATATATTACTATTTGTTAACACTCTTGTCGAGACTTTGCAACATCGTCATTTCATTAAATGCTTTCGCTTTTAGGCCTAAATTGATACAGAAGGATTAAAAGTTTAATAAAGTTTTAGGATGCTTAAAGTTGAAGAATAAAGAGAAAATACCATTGTTTATCATCTTTATACTGTAACTTTGGCATTTCTAAAAGCATTGTCGTGGGAACCTTAAAAAATAATTTAAAGTATAGAGAGGAGAGGGAGTGGGGAGCGTCTACCGGCTGCGCATAACTAGCTAGACTTATTTCTCTTGAGCTTTAACTTCTGATGAAAAGTGTACAGATAAAAAGATAAAGATAGAAAACTCTAGGGAATTCGTTATCTTACAAAATAAAGCAAATTAAAATAGTGTCGACATCTAAACCAAGTATCCTTTATTTGATAAAAGAAAGGGTGATGATTTAGGTCTATTTTTACGCTCTGATTGACTTCATACGATCTAATGAATTTAGTTGAAATTAATTGTTATTTCTACAAGAAATTTCGAGGGCTGTGACACATAAAAAGGATATTATTACCTTCCTAAGTAGTATAAATAGTCTATATACTTGATATACATATATATATATATATATATACAGTATATCAATATGTATGCATACGTACACTGGATTATTTCATGTGCTGTATATGACATAAATGAACATCTGTACATGCGTACTTTTTTCCATTCGAATATACGTTCTAATTTGTACATGTACATTGAATAAAAAACTGTAAAAGAATATTCTAAATATAGTACAGCCTTTTCTATAAGATAAAGAGTAAATGAATATTGCGGTGGTTGATTGCAATTTTAAGCTTCATTCGAATCATTTGCAAGATGATTGACGTCATTATTCAGAAGTTTAAAATAGCTCATTTAACGCAAGATCGACCCAGTCACTGATTCCCTCTCATAAGCAACAAGTTAGCACATCGAGGTAATGTATTGTGTACAGACACCTCATTAGAAGTTCTAAAGAGATTTTCTGTTGGAGAAATGACTGTGATGGGAATTCAACGTTATTACGTAATATCAATAGGTTTCTCACGTTCGGTAAATTTTATAGCTTACGAACGCTCTTTATTGAACGGTATTGTGAAATAGTATCGGTTTGGATTAAACGCCATTTCCTTTTTTTTTATATATGACTATGTATATTTTTTTTCAATATTCCTATTCTATTTCCCCCTTTTCTCTCTCTCTTTCCAAGTGTTCTTTTTTAAAACTTTTTGTTCTTTTTAACCTTCTTTCGTAATGCCTTTTGTTAAGTTAAAGTCATGCTCTCAAGCCTATAGCGGAAATGGAGAATTTGTTGATGGATGTCTGATTAAGTTTAATTACTGTTTCTATAGCAGCTTGATAAATGATTCGTATATGTTATACGGATAGGGTTAGAGAAATTGATGGAGGGGCAAGCGAATTACATAAAACAATAGAGGCGTATCTATCGAACAATTTAATGTTTTAGAAGGATAATCCATTAAAAAGAAAAAAAAATAGATATAAAGATATATTACAACAGGTACATGTGTTGTTAATTGCCTGTAAACAGAAAATTGATATATAAACTAGATAATTTTACAATTAAAAATAAAATACAAAAAATAAATGCCATAAAAAAAAGGGAAAGAGGAAAGTAGTGTTTCCTTTTGTATCTATCAATTTTGACATTATAAGGTAAACATATATTGGAAATATTTCTGAGTTTACTTCTCTTTCTTATAAAATTATTGCTGTGGTGAATTTAATTTCATGTCACGGTACTTTGAAATTCAATTTCGCTTAAAGTAAATACTTTTCCAAGAACAAAATGTATACAATTAGTATCATTACGGGAAAAAAATTTGACCTCTTTCCAATTGCTTTACCTTGAAGAGATTGTCCTATTCCTTTAATCACAAAAAAGCATACAGATATTAAAGAGATTTTCGCCAGCTTTTTTTATATGTTTATTACTATTATTATAAACTTTATAGTAAATAATTTTTTTCTTTAATCAAAGTATTATCTACCTGGCTAAAAAAAATGTGTTTTTCTAGTTTCTAAGCTGGTAGTACTTAATAATGTGGGTATCGTGTCTAGATTAGTTGGCTTTCTCTTTTTTTAGGTAATCTACATGTTGATGTGAAAATGGTAAAAAAATTTTCCGAATAACTTTTCATGTTTCAAGATAAATAGAACAAATAAAAATAATGGACAACACCCCAGTTCTAACGTCCTTACCCCTTAAGAATATTAGCTTTAAGTGTATGTATAACATAGCCTTTTTACTGTAATACTCGCTTTGTAAGCCTCTTAAACCTTCTAACCATAATTAAAATGCTGATAAAAATCACAAATATAAAAAGAATATAATACACGGGCATATGTTTGATTTTTTCTCATTCCTGATGGAGGGAAACACTTAAAACTTGAAATTTACGACCGATAGATGGATAAGTAAACCTCTTTCCGGTTGAGAAACATTTTTTATGTCATTCCAGAGCGATAAAGAAGTAAACCAGAAAACTTTCTAGTAACATATACCGTAATAAAATATTTTCTATTTACTAGTTTCTTTGTCCATTTGAAGCATAAACTCAAATATGAAACAATGGTAAAAAAAGATGCTATCTTATCAGAAGCAAAAAGAAAGAGAGAGTGTGTGTGTGTGCGAGAGAGAGAGAGAGAGTGAGTGAGAGAGTGAGTGAGCGGGTGAGAGAAAAAGAAAGAAAGGAAGAAAATTCTAAAAATAAAAAAAGAATAATTATTTTTACAGCTTTGACCCAATCAACTGTAACTAGATAGCAGTGTAGCTAAAATGGGAAAAAATATACATGTACTCTAAATAAACAGTTTATCTTATTTACAGTAATTGAATATTTATTACGGCGTTTCCACATGTTATTCTCCGTTTTTCAAAGCTATGCAAATTAAAGTAACTAGTACATTTTTGTATTTAGATGATATGTAATTTAAACAGTATTTCAAAAGTGGCCAAAAAAAGTTGAATTTCTTAAAAAACGCTGTAATTTTTTCACCCAATTCCTCCTTCTATTTGTTACAAATCAATTGGATTCCTTATAAACGTTATCAAAGAATCCGTTCAAGCGATATACAATGAATAAATCGACTTACTTGGCAATCAAAAAATTAAGGGAATAATTTTATCCTTGTTTTTTTTTTTAACTCTTTTTCATTCTTTCTATCTAACGATGCGTATACATTACGAGTTGTCATCGTCTCTCTTTCACAGTATTCAATCATTTTTTCACTCTCTCCTCTCTCTCTCTCTCTTTCTCTTTCACTCTCTGAATACGTTTATCATTCCCTTTCACCATTCAAATCATTCTGATATCTAGCGCTATCATTCTAATATTAAACTCACAAGAAAAAGAAAATATAAGAAATTTCTTACCTGGTAAAAGGAGGCTGGAATGAATAAAATTCCTTCCTCTAAAATTAGTGAGAACAATGAAGATTCTAAAGGCTTCTTCTTCTGATAATTTTATTTATCTCTCCTTTATTGTTTCTTTTCTCCGTTTCAATAGTAAAATGAACAGTTTATAGAATAGGCACAAATAAGATCAACGCAGAAAGAAGTGAGACACGTTTATCTATGCACTTACGTATAAAGTAGCATATCCCTCTTTACATACGTATGCTCATATATTTTCTTATAATTAGCTATCAATTAAAAAATTTATGCATATATCTCTATATGTATATAAATGCATAAATAAAAATAAATATATATATACATGTATATGTATATATATATATATGTATATGTATATTAATATATATATATATATTTATACATATATATGAACATACATATATATATACATATATATGTAAATTATATATGTATATATATATATATATGAATATTAGTGCATCTATATATTTATATATATATTATATATAAATTATATATATATATAAATATATTTACATATTCCAAAAAGTACACGCAGACATGAATATATATACTGAGTAAATTCAAACAGAAATAGTCTCCTTTCAAAATAGGTGCAATTGGTGGTTGGTTCGGCGACGAAAATCGACAAACTGCAAAGGATAGAAAAAATTTCGCTCGTGTGATGAGAGCGCCACCTATCTTCCAACATATCGCCCGAGCTTACGGTTTTTGCTTAATAGGAAGTAATGCAACCGTCTACACATGAAAGTTTTGTTTATAGTAGGGTAAAAAAAAATTAGTACGTAAAGGGAGGGAAAAGAGACGCCTAAAAAACACTGCAGTATTATTTCTTATGTTTTTTACGCTTACGTCAATATTTTCTCTGAAAACGCCGGCGGGATTGAGATGAATCTCTATATTTACCCAAATTCTTCTTTAATAAATACATGTTAGTTACACCACTATTGTAAAAAGAAAACGGACAACTGTAAGGAATTTTTTTAAAACTGGATCTAGGCGCTTTAGGCATTCCCTTATCTAATTTATTATTTAGATGATGGTGAGAAGTTTAATCATACCCGTAACTCGTAAACGTCTTTTATCATTTAAGTTTCTTGGAAATTAGGTTCGGCAAAGAGTTTCCGTTTTAGTAGTTTACAATAGTTTACAAAAGAAAAAGGTAGGTAAAGGTTTACAACGCGTAAAGAAATAACAATTTGACGTCCAATGTTCCGGAAGGAGCTATTGATAAAGGCCTATAATCTTTTAGAGTTCATATACTTTGTCTTTCTTTTCCTGTTGCATGAGAAGGCAGCTTAAATCAAGTTATACTTCTATATAATCTCCTTGCTTAAGGCCAAATAATAGAATAAATCGGTTTTTTGCAATTATTCAGCGATTACCAAGATTTTGATATGAAAAAGTGATGAATATAGTTTAACATTTGTTTACATATGAAGGAAGGTATCATCTGCATTTTATAAATAGTTGTGTAAATTATATAAATATATTCGTACATGTGTAGATATCAATATTTGTGAGTTAAATATATATACTAATATATATATATATATATATATATATATTTATATATATATTAATGTTTGCACATTATTAATATAAAGTTTCATATGTACAACTTTATATTCTTTTAAGCCTGAATGAGCTTATCTGCCACTTTGTTTGTAGCTTTTAACGCTCTCTTCTTTCTCTTTCAATTATTTCTTTCTTCTAATGAAAATTTCTCGTTTCCTTAAAATTGCAAATAGAAGTTTTAACTAATTGTAAAATCTTATAATTGAATTATGTTTATAATTGTTTAAAGAATTTCATTAGAAATCAGATAAAAGTAGACATTCAGAAAAAGAACTATAAACATTGATTGATATATATTCGTTTATTACAGTTTTAAGTTGTTTCCTTACTTGATAATGCTTTATTTTAAGGTATAAATATTAATTTTGATTAGTTTCCCATTAAAATGGGCAGATGTTCTGAGAAATTATAGCGTCTGTATGGGTATAAATCCGCTTACAGCAGCCAGCTTACTATTAATATGCAAACAGATCGAAATTGGATACTTAACATAGATTGCTTTTTATCCAACCAGAACAAACGAGTTCAAAATGTACGTTCCATAATGATCGATGATAATTTTGCTCATTTTGCCAGATAATAATTATTCTATATAAAACTATACAGTATATATTTAGAATTGAAGTAACTTTCTTATCTCATGAGGAGTGAATTAATTAAAGACCCCAAAGTTGATAATTTACTTGCTTTGAGAGTTTGCTTTGCGCAGTTTTTATAGCATTAACCTATTACTGCACAATTTTCATTTCCGCTTTAAGAGATATACAACCTAGAAAAGAAATAAGCCAAAATACTAATTATTCTATCTACAATTTCCTTTTTTTTTGCTATTCATTAAAAGCAAAAAATGAAATAAGTTTAAAAGTTTTTAATATAACTAAACCTTTGGTTAAATTAATTAATTAACTAACCAATTAGTCAATTATTTAACAAATAGTGCATTCGACTCTTCTAGATTACAGAATAAAAGTAAAACCTTTTCCAGTTGAACATCAGTTGATTATTTTATCAACATATTCAATTGTATATATACATATATATGTAAAAGACCTAAAAATGTTTAAACTTTGCTAGACATGCGTTATATTTGTGGAAAATCAACTTCCCATTAACTAGCATAGTTTTGGTTAACAACTTCTCGCCTGTAACCTCATTTTTTAAACAGTAAATAAAAAAACGGACCTTTAGTAGGCCTTCTTTGTATATATAACTGCATAATGCCCGTATCTAACACAAATAAACACTTGACTTGGTTATATTACAACCGCCTATCTCTTTATGTCAGACAGTAAAGATTTCTTTTCCTTCCAACTGATTATCTTTTATCTTAAAAACTCTTAAATTATCAAAAGGTTAAATATGTACTCTTCTTTTATTTATCACAAAAGAGAGACTTTCCCTTTTCCAAATTTTCCATAGTAATAACATGAAAATGTAAGAAAAATATTTGCTATCTTATCATAATTCGGAAAATCTTAACCCCTTTTATTTATAGATAAAAAAAATAACCTTCAGAGACATAATGAATAAAAATAGTACTATCAAAACCAATCCTAATCCTTAAATTAATCTTGCCATCCCCCAAATCTTCACCTTTAACCCAAGGGGAAAAACTCAATCATAGAAATATGATTCGACCTATATTTCTTTTTTTATATACATATATTAACCACATTTAATAAGTTTACATTTACAACATACATATCTTAAAGGTAAGCATGGTACGTCTAAATTAGTATGATTAGAGACTAGAAACGCCTATAAATGATACTCTGATGGCAAAGGATTGATTTAGTATAATAACTAGTAAAGTATTATTAAAAAAATATAAATTAAAAAAAGAAGCTTATAATAATGAAATATTAATTATTAATATAAATCACAAAACGAAAGTTATCTTCTATTCTCTTTATTTTAATATGAAATGATATAGAACTACAAGAAAGTCTAATAATGTTACTATCGATTATAGGCTTAGATCGATCTTTTCTTAATAGTCAAAAAAAGGAAAAAATAAGGAAGAGGAAAGCATTACGGCATACGTTGAAAGAATATTACAAGAAAAAAAATGTTATAATCGACTTTTTTCATTCTCTTTTATCTTGAAAAACATCGGCCATTTTTTTTTTCTTTTTTTCTTTTATACTTAAATAGGAGACTAATCTGATTTTCATTTTTATAAATTCTTCTCTCCATTAAGGTTAAAAAAACCAGACTGGGAATTATTAATTTTCATTTTATCACATGACACTTAGACAATCATTACTCTTATACCCAGGGGCGTGTCTGATATCTATCATACTAGTCAATTTTTACTTGCATATATAACAAGCTCATTGGGTTTTATCGATCAGAATTATTACGTTGTACATTTTCAACTTATGAACCAGCTTGACATTTCATTCTTATGGAAATATAGGAAAATTATAATGCCATACATGAAGTCTTTTATTATGAAATATTAATAATTAATTCAAAATGGAATAAAAAATCTTTATAGAATCTTATCCGAAGAACATTTTTCGATTTTTCAATACGCTCCTTTTAATTTCTTGAACAAATTTTTTCGTTTTACAATACATACATATCCGGTAATTACACTTCATATATGAATATTACATTGTTGTATAAGAGTCAACCCAAAGACAAGAGTGACATCATCAACTCTTGTTGTCATTCGTATTGCTACAAGTTCTTTTGATAAAAATGTTGCATATTAATATAAAGTAAATTAGCTTTAGACGAAATCTGAATGTATAATATATAAGGTGTAAACAATCACGGTAAACATATAGATTTCTCTCTTATAAATTACTGACTATAATCTACACTGGTAAAATGGAAAAGCAAGAATATGGCATATATAGATAATATATATATATATATATATATATATATATATATATATATATATATATGTATTTTCTATTATTACACATTCAACAGAAGAATGAGAAGATGGTGATAAAGTTGAAGAAGAAAAGTACTCTTGGACCGCTATTTACACCTATGATAAATGAAGTTTTTCAATTAACAAAGATTAGTGATAAAATAGTGGAATTAAATTATTTTATTGATATTCCTTAACTGATTACAACACTTTTTCATACGTAATCAAGTTAGATAATATTTACAAATACTTAACGAGAGCATTTTCTATGAATTGTTACTTTTTTTGAAATATACTTCATTTGTAATTCAAAATACGATTTAAAAATATTGTTTGTAATAAATAGGTCAATTTAATATTGTCTATTTAATCTTCTTTCATTTTATTAAGCTTGTTTCATAAAGTTTAAAATACTAATACTTTCCCAATTTACGAAAATATCTGAAATTTGCTAAGTTGAATAAATCTTCATTTATTACTTTATTTGTATATAGAATAACTTTATATATATATATTTATTTATAGACGGATATAGCAAAATGAAGATCAACTCTTAAATTCAATGAATAATCATTAAATATTAATTTTATTAGCTGGACTCAGTAAAAAAAAAACAAAAGAGAAAATAATTATCAATAAAAAGGAAAAAATCCCTATTGATATTGTTGAATATTCTTAATTTATATCAAAACAATTATATGCTATAAATTATTTGACGGAGACGCTGAATTGGAACAGTCCTAATCCCCCAAACGATTATTTATATGCTTATATTCTCTATATAAAAGTCATAATTAGAAAGTTAACTAAATTTAGTAACTACCACTTATTGGTTATTGAAGAGGAATTGGAATAAATTTTGCAATATTTGACTGTAGGAAAGATTATTATCTATCATTCTGTTTGTAGAATTTTCCTCTCCCATTTTATATCTTATGACCAAATCCAATTATTTCACATTTTGGGCTAATTCTTTTTCTATTTTTAGAATCAAATACAACTTGCTTATTTAATATTATATTCGCATCGAAGGCTATGGATAAAAAGAGACTGATAAATAATTATACTCGCTCAAAATGGACGATTAATTACTTATAATTTATGGTTGATCATCATTTCATACGAATTAGATTATAAAAACCGTAGCATTGTTCATTTAAGGGAAAAAGAATATCAATATACTTTATAAATACATATAAATCCCTTTTCCCATAGAGGAAAACATTACTTTTTCGAATGGAGAGACTCGGATTAGAACTTTTAAGAGATCGTTGAAGACCATCTTTCCCTAAATTAGATAAAAGAGGAACTTAATGTCTCTTTTTTTGTTGGAATTTCTGTGTCAGTTCACATCTCTTTTTGTACTTTTTCGAGGAAAACCGATAAATTCTTTCGATACAATCAACCATCTATCTTCTCTGTTGATGTAGAAATTAAAGCCACATAACATGTCAGTAATTGACGTGTATCCGGTAAAAGACAGTATTCTTAATTGCTTTCTTACTTATTTCATTCAAATTATGAAGCTATTTATTGCATAAACTACAAACATGGTCTATTTATATAAAAAATATATATAATGTATATATATATGAAGACACAATTTAAAGCTCACTTAATAAATCTTGTATCTTATACATACAGCATATATAGGTATCGACAGCTTCAAGAACTTTCATGATCTATAATCCAATCAAAAGTTTGACAGTAAAAACTGTTGCGTTTGTCGATTCCATACAAATGTAAACACTTAAATGCACGTTATCAATCATACATTTATCAAGGAGTTACGCTGAATTTTTTTTTCACTCTTCCCCTTTTCTTCTATCAGTAAAGACTTGTTTTTATTAGCTTAAAAGACTTTATGATTGCAAAACTACACTTCTAGTGCGTATTTTTATTCCTCTTATAATATCTCTAGAGGCTTTTATTTTTTACATCAAAACCGGTTTTAGACATGGATTCTAACCGCTAACCAGCTCAACTCAAAGACTGTTAAGTAGTTAAATAAATCGAATTGCAGACTTGTAGTGTATTCTTTATAGTAAAACTATCCTCCTAAGAGTATACTTATAAAGAAAAGAAAACTCACTTAGAAACAGAATAATTAGCATCAGTGTCGAAAAGTATCCTTTTTAAATCAAAACAATAGTCTATAATTAACTTTTACTAATAAGCAATTTCTGCATTCCTTTAAACGAGAAAATTGTGAGAAAAAAGGCAATAAAGCTTTTATGCAGTTCGTTATAGATGATAGGTCTAACTGAATGTTCTTATTAACTATGGCTTTAGTTGCTATGAAAGTATTTATATAGGTTTCTTTTTTTCGTCAAGAATAGAAAACTTTTATACATAATCTTGTTTTCTTTTTCGGACTAAATACCCTAGAGATGATCGTACGCGATTCAGCTCTTTTCTTTTGCCGCTAATTAAACGATGATACCAATTACCTATGGTCAACGGTTCGTATATCTTATCCTCGAGAGACTTTGCCACAATGTACCCTTCATTTAGAAGATTTATCCAACCGTATTAACTTACATGCTTAAAGTATTGAAAATATTTGTATTCCTAGGGCAATAAAACTGGTGAAAATTTAAAAGATTTTTTTCCCTTTTTTGTATTCTCACGTGTAACAGTTAGTGTTTTAATGAGATGTATTACAGCTTCGGGTCATGGAAATAAAATAAGATGAAAATTTAGGAGGCTACGCAATAGAAATTACATATGGTGCATGCTAAATATTCAATTGATACTTGGTATTTTCTTTTCCCTTCACATTCTTTTTTTTCAGAAAATCATTATTTTAAGTAATAAAATATTCTTTTATAATATTTACTTATATGATTAAGAATGAAAAGGTATTAAAAACTTTTTACAACTCTTTTCCAGTTGGTAATACAAACAAAAATACAGTTTATCCAGTTTATTGACGATTTACTTTAAGTCTTCAAAAAGATTTTTCATTATAAAAGTGGCAGGAATAAGAAAAAAAAGGCAGCTTAGCCCCAATAAAAAGGCAAAATTATAAATAATTGTTTCAAAAAGTTTGTTGAAAGTGTGAGTTATAAAATGAAATCTTTGCATTAAGAATATTATATATTCCTGAATTTTTTTTTAGTTTTTCGATTCTTTCTTGACAGCCAACAAAAGCAAAAAAAAAAATAATCCCAATTTAACAACGCAGTAAGAGAAAACCTAAAAGGAAATAATTAATGGAAGATATTAAAACTAAAAGGACGCTAACGGCGCGTGTAAAGAATCAAGAAGGAGATAAAAAAATTAAAGGTTTCAAAATAATTTTTTATTTAAAATAGGTTAACCCTTTTCTATCCCAATTCCTCTAAAGTTGTAAAACAATTGTTGTTGCTACCATCCTAAAGCGCTAAGCTCGGTCTCTTGTCCGCTTTTATTCCCATTCACTATATCTGCCTGTTTGTCTCTTTCTCTATCTCTCTCTATATATATATATACTTTATATATATAAATTTATATATATATATATATATATATATATATATATATATATATATATATATTTCTTTTTAAACGCTTGTCAAATGAATTTTCTAGAAACACAATTATTTTTCATTCGAAACATGTAAACAAAGAATTAGTTTAGTTAATAAGTAAACGTTTATAAATATGTTGATATCGTAGGCTTATAGGATAGAAGAAAAATAATATCTTATTATAATATTCCTTATTTACATATTTTGTAAAAAAGATATATTCGGCTTCCATTTCTATTCTCTTTAGCCTATAGCAACTAGCAAGTAACTATAGCATTTAGGTAATATCCTATTTAATGTGTGTATTCCACCTAATGGAATTAAGATAATGTAATCAGGCAGCCAATATGCATTACTACCCACCTTCTCACTTATTTGTGTACAAGTAGTTTGATATGAAACCGCTACGTTAGTTGTAATCTATAATCCAATCTTATGACACAATACGAAAGAGAATGAAAAAGAAAAGTGATATAGCAAGAAATAAATTAATCATTCTTTTAAATCTTAGTAAAAAAGAAAAAATACCAAAAATAAATATTTTGCATTTACCCGTTTATTTCGTAAACAAACATCGTACTGTTAAATTGCTGCAAGTCAAATACTATTTGTATTCCAATTGTTGTTTTGCAGAAAAATAATTTTGCAACGAAAATTATACTACATGTCTTTATTACGCAATTTCCTAATTTTTTTGACTTTTTCCTTTGGCTGGATGGTTACTGTACCACACAATAATAATCGATACAGAACACTTGTATCAAAACTAGTTTATTTAACTGTTATATGTAAAATTAGCTTATGAATAGTTAATCAATGTAATTACAATATTTCCTGCTTCTTTTAATTTTTAATAACTTTACTTTTACCGAATCACGTGTCAAAGCATGCTGTTAACTGTTTTTAGCATCTAGTTAATAGAAATTGAATTACTTAAATTTTCATTTAATAAGTATTTCTAGAGTATTTTCTTCAGAAATGACAATTCCAATTTGAGGGAATGTTGAATTCGTTTAAAAAAACTATAAGAAACGTTGTCAAACGATTTTTTAACTTGTAAGATTAAAAAACGGTCCTTAAACATTTTCCCTAGCATTAAGACTTTGCTTCTCTAGCTATCATACAACGAGTTCATTTATAGCAGGTTGATAAGGATATCTACTTCTCACGCCTGTTATTACAGTTTAGTTGTGAAAAATTGCTATGGAATCTCATGATTATAAAACTATCTACTAAATAAGAATATATAGTTATATATAAATATTTATATGCTGAATATATAGGTATACCATATACCTCAATTACTTCGAAACACTGTACAGCGTTGGTTAACTGTACGTTAATATAGCCCAACTATCTAACAATGATAATCACACACATATATATATATATATATATATATGCTTATATATGTATATAAAATCAAATAGATGTTATTGCATAACGTGACAATAACGTATTTATTAAGTAAACCGAACTTGATAGTCATTTGAATTTAGTTAATTTAATTCAAGTTTTACAAAAGACAATATCAATATTTTTCTAGCAACTAGAAAATAACAATTTTATAAGAATAAATTATTATTATTGTCTTATTTAAAGAACTTCTACGCAATTCTCAACACATATATATATATATATATATATATGTGTGTACTTGTATGTATATTCTATTTATGCAAATATGTAAATATATGCTTGTGTATATGTTAGCGTATGTACATACTATATGTGTCTATGTAGGTGTGTTCATTTTTCTTTTACATTTCTATTTCCCTTTGTACAATTCAATTCGATATACAGAGTCTGTTTGCGTCATAAAAATATTCATTTAATTGACAATATCGGTTTAACGATTTACCATTTGGTTGCTTATTGACGAAGTTTACGCATTAAAAATGAAATTACTTAGCTTTTCTTATGTTGAAAGAAATACAATTAGTAATAAAGATATTTCATTTTTTCTCAGGGTCAAGCAAAGGCTATTTTACTTTTTAAATTAACAAAGAGCTTGTAATTTAAACTAGATAATAGACTATTTACCTGAAATTCACCACAAGATGTTTTTTTAATTACATTTGTGGACATTTCTTTCACTGTTTTACTGCTTTCCCTTAGCGATAAACACGCTATTAGTGATTTTATATTTATATAAAAATCTGCGGCTTTTTCACAAGTAGAGAAGCTTATAATGTCATAACTAAAGGTTAAATCTCATTTTATAATAAATTCTTAACAAATGACTTATAGTATAATAAAATGATTTGAAACAACTATTTGTTTCAATCAATTCAATGTTTTATATGTTTAAATGTTTGACATGTGGCAAATAGAAGCGAATATTGCGTACAGATGCTTAAAATTTCTTGGTTAATTATGCGAAAAAGCAAATAAACAAATGAATGTACAAGAGAAAAGCGCTGTTTTTATGAATAAAATCGAAAACTCTGCAACAGAATGTTATCCTTCGTCTAAGATTTCCAATTTAATCTTCAAGTGACTCCTACAAAAAATATATATGACGTCATCGCATTCTTTCTTTCTTTAAATTAGGATGCTACATAGAAGGATTGATTGCAAAGGAATCGATTTAACTTTATTTAATGCTGTTTATAAAGGAGCTGAGCCTAAACTTTCTATCGAATAGATTTCATTGTGTCTTAGTGGGTTGTCTGTAAGGACACTTTGAAGTTATTAAGCTACCATAATCAGATCACTTTCAAATAGCGATATGAGATGCAAATCGCTGGCGAATCGATCCAACTACTTGTTGGATTCTATGCCTTCGATAAAATATAACAGACCAACTTGGAGCAGTTATTTCTATCTTTTTTGTAAATCCATTAACAGCTTGGTTAGATCCTTTTTGAAAAAACAAGATTAATCAAACTAGTTTGTAAAGCAGTATGCAAAACTTTCAATTCCATTGCGGACTTTATAAATCGATACGTCAACTACTATTCGATTAATCGATCAACGATTGTCCTATCTGCTCGTAATTAGACTTTCATAGTTATATTGTCGATTCAAAGATTATTAGAGAGATTGTTAGACAAAATCTGAAGAACTTTAGTAGAGGATTCTCTAGGTCATCGTCGCTGAAAGCTACCTATTCGCTCGCCTAATCATTTTTCGTTTGAACTAAAAACAGGAGAGGTGACTAAACGTATTTCCTTTTGTTTTAGACTGACCCAACGGCTTTTATTTGTTTTCGTTGCTACTATTGGTTAATAAACATAGCAATAAAAAGTAAGGAGATGCAATTTTGAGTTCTTCGGACACCCCTGGAATAAAATATTATTGACAATTGAAAATCATTAAAAAATTGGCCGTGGTTTATTAACTATCAATTATTAATGAAGTTTAGATAAACAGTGGAAAATCTGGTAGAAAATAAGCGCACGGGGGCGTTTTATATCAAGTATCGTTCTCACGCAAGAAAGGCAAAAATTATTGAAAGACGACAGAGATTGATAATAATTTTCTCATAATTAATCGTTAATTTACAATGTTTTCCTATGATATATTTATAAAAATAATCCCTAGTCCTAATTTTCATGAGATGGATTAAAAATACTTTATATATACAACTTTTCTATCAATCATTCATACTTTTCACTAAAAATTATTTTTATCGCGAATAATTCATTACATTCATGAATTATTTATACCTTCAAATATGAATATCATATGAAATATTAAAACATTTCTTTCTGATTTCCGCAGTGATTCTTCTCCGTAAAATTTAGTTAAAAAGAAAAAGAAATATACTGGTGTCTTAATCCTTTTTGTTTTGGATATGTAAAAAAAAATGAAAGGAAAAATATACTATGTAATCTTTGCAGAATTTCTAAAATCCTCAGTTATCCCTTAGGAAATATTTTTGATTATTTTTACTCAATGTATCAGGAAATTATTATTCCGTAAACGAAGGCCATTTAACAGTTTGTCTATTTTACACACAGGAAATTAAGATCTTACATCTTTAGAACAGAATCAATTGTTTATGAATCTTTATTTATATTTTCTATTATCTCAAAAAAGAGCGAATGTTTTAGAAGCATCTTTATGGAATAAATAACTTGATTGAGTGTCTAAGGTTTTTAATTGTCGAAATATTCAGCTAGCCACAAGATTGAAAACAAGAAAATTGACAAAAACAGAATTATTCTAAGGAGAGGATAAAGTTATTCTAGTCACAATTCTTATAAATTTACCATATATTGCTCTTTTTAACTGTCATGGACACGTTTTTAAGAGTCCAACTTATTTATATTTATTCTTTTCTTTGGAGAAAAAGTCATTATTCGTTTATAATAGCAAAGATAAAAGCACTGCAGCATTAACCTTAATATTATTTAAAGCAGACGGAATCAATTTCAATTATATTGAAATCTTTCAAATATATTTTAATGTAAAGTGTAGCATATACATATTCAAATACAACAGCAATTTTGTTCGAATCAAGCAGAGAATTAAGTTTTAAAAAGAATAGATAATCTTCTTACCAACCAAATAGTCGTCTTATAGAATAAACTGACTATATAACAAAACGTGTTAGCTTTCAAAGTATATGCCTCACTTACAGTTATATAAATGAACAATAAGTTCTGTCGAACAAACATCGTAAAAA
The DNA here is from genome assembly GCA_904063045.1 of Dimorphilus gyrociliatus. NCBI lineage: Eukaryota > Metazoa > Annelida > Polychaeta > Dinophilidae > Dimorphilus > Dimorphilus gyrociliatus. The sequence continues at coordinate 1,343,175 of CAJFCJ010000003.1, forward strand.
ATGTCCTTTAATGACAAAAAATTCTAATCTAATGTTTAAATTATACGCTTCTGATTTTTAACAAATTTCCCATTTAATGGTCTCAGAGAAACCACAACAACCCATTCATTTTCCTTTTATTTATAGTATATGAAGAAACGAAATCAAATATCTCCTTCTTCATAAGACTACTATATCAAAATATCATGAAAACTAGAATTTTTATTACCCATTATATGTAAAAAATATCACATAAACCTTAATTATTATATAAACAAGTAGAGTAGATTCGTTTCTTCAAAATAAATTTAAGACTACAAAATTCTTTATGCAAGTTAGCCTTTACCCCATATATTATCTTTGTAAGATGCAATAAGCGACTAGAACCACGTTTTAAACAAACATTAAGAAGAAATTAAATGTAAATCTGATTTTCATCAGCTTTCAGACAAGGATAAAAAAAACTCCAATATAAGAAAAAAATCTGGAAAAATTCTCCTTTTTTGCGAGCTTAAAAAGAGACTATCTGCCTCTCCTGCAAAATCACTTAAGATTGGCTCCCTTTCTTCCTGCATTTCCCACATTATTTCGCAATGCCATTATTGAAATGATACACAATTTTCAGTTTATACTTCGATAAGTAACTCTGTCTAATATCTTCAACACGCGAATCGTACCGACATCTTTCGCCTTTTTATCATATTATAATGGGTGACGTGGTCAAAATGAAAAAAAAATGTGCTTTGTTTTATAAAAATAATTAAAAGTCAATTCTAAATAAATTATTAAACAAGATATATAACAATAATTTCGTTTAGTAGTAATAATAAACAAGGCTATTAGATGAACATTTGTATTTTATACTACAACTTTATTATTGTTACTAATCATTTGCATAAGTATGAGAAATAATATTCACTCATAGAATTTGAATCCTTTGAAAGAGACACGTTATTGTACTTCTTAAACTTTGTAATATTCCATATCCTATCAATTCCTAGTAAGCCGGAACCAACTAAGATATAAAATTAATTGATTAATTAAACGGAAATCTGATAAGAATATTCTACTAGCATTTCTTAAGAGCATCTTCTATCATTTCCGTGTCAGTTGAATTACAGGCAGTAATTGGGATTAACATGAAGCTACGATAACTGTTCCTTTCATTTTTAAAATATTATTATACCAAAAGAAAATCTATCCTGCGTGTTATATATATATTACATTAGAATATGAAAGCTGTAAGATTTTCTTCAAAATCTAAATCGAGATTTTCTTAAAGAAATTAATTAATAGGTCAATACTGCATTCTTTCCTTTGTGAACAGCAAAATTGTATTTGACTACTCTCATTGTTCATCACCAGTTAAGGATTTAAACTGATATCTATATCCTTACAATTTATAACTTAATATATATATATATATATTTCTAAGAACAGAACCCCGACACACAATGGAAAGGGAATTGTCAAATTAGTTATCAATAATGGATTTTAATTTTTGTAAGTGTGCGTGTAATAACCCAAATTTCTGAAAAGTTACGTATTTAAGTTATTTTACTGTTATTGTATTTTGATACATTTCTAAGTAATTTTGATGCTAGTCTGATTAATGAAATAATTTAATTATTAATTAAAGAACGTAGCTTCTCATTAGTAAGAATTTCCACATTTTATTATACTGTATGATTTAGTTCAAGTACAGATATTTTTCTATCATTTCCCTTCTAATATCATTTTATTTCTATTAATATCGGAATTAAAATGCATTAACGTATCAGAAGTATGCAGTTTACTTTAACCATTTATTTTCTTTCCTAAATCTTTCAAAACACGGTACAACTTATCATATGTTCTCTAAAGTTAAGTTTAAATTCGCTATCTGTAAAGCTTAAAATTCAATTATGTAACGTAAAGATAATCGAAGGCTGATGTTAAATACTTTGAAAAGATTTTATATTTGTGTTTAATACCGGCGACACTAAAAATGATAACCTAGTAAAGAGATGAAGAAAATACGCTTTGTTGCTTGGTAACTCTCGAATTGAGATTACTACTTTATCGGTTCTTAAACAACAATACTTTTTTGTTTTTTTTGCATTTGAAAAAGGCACATTTAACTCTTTACTCAATAGATAAACTCAAGTATTTAATATCCAGGGTCGGATATATGTAAGACATTACAGAATCTGAAAGAGTAATCTAAGCGTGTTTAATACAATCTATTCTGCTTAAAATAGAAATCTGAACGTTTCGAAACCTTAAGCAAATACGAAATGATACTTCAGTTACTGTATCATGTAATAGGTTCCATTTCCTCGACAGTAAATAAAAAGATTAGTCTTGTCCACAACTGTACAATTTTTGTCATTTTAAACTTTTATTTAAAGTACATAGACCGAGTGTCCTTTTAATTAATACATTTCCCTAGTTTATATTAGCTTACTGTTCAATAGATATAGCATTGCCATTCTGAGCAAACATCAACAATTTTAACCAAACTTGTTACAAATTTCGGTAGCTAAAACAGACTGCAGGTGAACATCTACGTGGGCGTTTAGATGAGCTCTTTTGAGTTTATCAATAACATAGGTTGTATTATTAGTTGCATAAACATCATTCTAACTTATACAAACCATAGAAATAATGCTTCTTTTGCATCTTTCTGATGTTATTGCTAAATGTAACACATGAATAATTTTACGGAATGTGTGCTGTCGAAATCAACAATTTCAATACGCTACAGGCAACTTACTGTGCCAATAATAAATATGACTTTCGTTTCTACATTATGGTGACTATGTGGCAGTGTATGCTCAATTGATCGTTTTCTTACACTTCACATAAATAGTTTACGTAATGGAAAGCATCGATAACAACTTTACTATGGCCAAAAAGTGACAGTTATTCTATTGAGTCGAATAGTAAATAAGAAAATTATTACTTGGAGAATTTTTTATTTTAGTTGGTCAATATTTAACACTTTTAGTTTAAATTAATATTTATTAAACAACTATCCATCAGTATACAATAACCTTAACAGAAAATTTTACAAATTGTACGAAATTATAATAACCCAATTTAATAACCTTATAGTAAAGCAGAACTGAAATAATTGTCGTCAGGTCTTGGTTTGAAGAAAACAATTTAACGATTCCCAAATTCTTCTATGTGAAGAAAGTGAGTGGACCCAATTATTACTTCTCATTTCCATACAAGCTCTATATGTCAATCCCAAAACCATTACGAAAACGCGAAATAACCTCTCAAAATTAACTCTTACTTTGACATTCAGTTTTAACATCAGTTTGGTAAAAACAGGACATATGTATTTAAAAAAAGATGAGAATTACGGAATTGTTTCCACATATATATAAGGAAGCAATATTATCGATATTTGATCTGCTTAGATATGTCTGATTAAGTCATCCATCAGTTGTTTTCCCCTAATTTGAGTAATGTAAACACAGAAAACCTTTTTTTTCAGAACCGGTTTTCTAATGTTATATACTTTACCCACCTTAGGTTGGTAGGTACCCAGAGAAAATAACTGCTATAGCAACATTGTCTCTGGGATTTGATGGATGACAAAATGGCTATTTTTAATGAATAATTATCAATAAAGATATATTTATATATTCTTATGAAGAATTAAAAGTTCAAGGGTTGATTCGAGAGAATTTTAACAAAATATATACATAATTGGACATATGAAGCAATTTAAATATAATGTTTTTAACATAAAAATTAAACAAATCTAATCTGTTAAGACAGGATAGTTTAAATTTGGGAAAAGCCGATTCAAGCTTTGGTACTCCAACGTGCGTTGGTAAGCAGTACAAATTTCTTGGTTTGTTAATATTTCAGAAAGGAATCAAGAGAATAGTACTATTAAATATTCAAACTGCTTGGTAATGGACAATAAAGTGCAAGAGGGTTACAAACATAACGTCTCCTATATTTCATACGTTGTGAGCGCTGATAATCAAACACGGTGATTAAAAAATTGAACAAGCATTAAGGCCACCCTACAGAAAGCTGAAGAAAGATAATGGGATACAGATATTTTCAAAAAAAAAACTAATACTTTAGTACGCCATAACATAATAGATCACCATTTGACTACGAGCAGTTAGAAAGTGGAGAATAACTAAATGAACATTCCAAGCAAAAGTTAAAATCTATTGTAAAACTACAAATACAGCTATTGCTATTGCTGAACGAGAAACTTGTAAAATAATAAAGATAAAATTAGGAAAATAAATGTCAATGAAATTACAAATAACTTTACCCAAGAGTACAAAACAAAATTTAGAAGTACTAAAACATTACCCATTAAAATACTGTAAAATTATAATTAATCCCAAACTACTATCTAACTTGAAAAATACATTTCATATGTAATAAACGAAATTTAAAATTATCAAACTATTCAAGTCTCAAGATATATAACACAATAATTTTTTGGGAAAAAGTTGAAAAAATAAGATTTAATTTAATGGTTCGAAATATGAATTTTGTCGTATGTAGGTTTATGACTAAAATTTATGAGTAAATTAAGTGTATATACCTTAATGTATAACAGCTATACACATCGCTATACAATATAATTTAGATAATTTTAAATTCTACATGTAATTAGTTGGATATTAATTATAATATTACGACATATCACATACGTTTTAGAATGTAAAAATAAACGCAAAATTTTGTGGGTTAACTATCACAATGACGAAATCGTTTTGTTATTTAAATGCTCAAGTATTATTTTATGTTTTGGTAAACTATGCATATATATACTTTTTAATTTTAATTTGTTTAATAAAATTTGACATAATTTTTAGTTAGAATACTTTGTAAAATAAATTAGATATATAAAATACAATTAAGCAATCAAAAACTTTATATATATATATACATATATAAATAAGAAATCAGTGAAATGTCTATACAAAATATTTTGAAATGGCTAATGTTTAAAAAATTTGGAATTAATAGGTATTAGGGCATCATTAAATTTAAAGTGCTTTGAAATTATTATGAGAAAAATTATCTTAATTTAAAAGACTAAAATTTAATAACGCAAGGAAGAGTTTAATTTAATAAAATTCTATCGTAATTACTTAGAAATAAAATTGCTGATGTAATGTAAAACTAATAAATTTTCAGTAAAATGTCTTAATATGAAAAATAATCATGAATGAGATAGTTTGAGGAAAAACACCAAATTGAGTAAAAATTAAATTAAGTTTCAAAATAAAAACATTTAATTGTAGTAAATGCTATCAGCGAATACATCTAAAAACTTAAATCAATGTGCCTTTAAAGTTTGAAAATTAATTTAATGAAATTGTTCAGAATGAGTTAATAATTTGAATATAAGCAATATTGTTTAAAAATTAAGTTAATTTTCATTAATTATACTATTGAAAAAGTATTGTGCATTAATAAAAATTATAAATCAACTTTAAGACTATACGATTATAAGTGCTAAATATTTACACGATATTCGAAATTTCATTTTTTTGTGACCCAAAAAAATATTAAACTTTCCATTTTAAAACACTTAATTAACTTAATAAAGAAATGTAGCATTCAACGACGTTAGAGAACTTTAGAATTTAGTAAGATTTAGGGTAAACATGGACTTGTAAAAGTCTCAATCATGCAATTGTCAACACGAATTGTGCTATAGAATATTTAAGAATGAAAAAAAAAAATACATATATATATATGCAACTTTGTAATATGGGCAATGAATAAATTAAGCATCAAATAAATTGCAAATAATGATACCAAATTATCTTGATAAACCCTCTGACTGTACCCTTTAGTACCTGATTTAAAACAAAACTTTCTTTATCTGTATTTAAATGCAAACCTAATGGGGCTGATGTGTTTCAGAATCAGAAATCCATCTTTGCTATTACCTTTAATTACAAACATTAAAATGGAATATATTCAAGTACTCACTATTCAAAATCCCTTGTATTTCCCTCACTTAAAAAAGACGATTGTCTTCAAGTAACCGCAACGCTTACATTTTTAACGTAATTCTTATACCTTTAACAATAAAAAGTTAACCTAAATCTGACCCCACCTGACTTAAGTATTTTTTGCGTCCCAACTCTTTCGAATATACTTCGTAACCACATGTATAACTGGTGGACCTGGTCAAAACACCATTTAAACATATATACATATTTTGGAGTTTACCAATTTATGCATTAGAGCCATTTCCTTGTATCTTTAATAACCAATAAAGATTAAACCCAACAAAAGGGAAATCTATAACCTAATTTTGGAGCCTTTTTATTAATAAAGAGAATATGCATTGAAAATAATTAGAATAACATACATATAAAAAATATTTCTTTATTAAAAAAATTCTATGGATTTTAAATGAATATATATATATATTAGGGAGTGATTTTAATTTAATGGCCACTCTGTCAGGAAATAAGTAAAACCCTGCGAATGGTAAATTGTAGTATTAAAAAAAAACACTCTGTTAATTGTTGGGTCCAGATTTATAGCCGAAATAAGGAGAATTCAAATATTATTATAACGAAGTTCCTAATGATGATCCTTGATACGATGAAAAGACAAGCGACCATAAGAAAAAAATCACGTTCTAATTTCTTCGTTTCATGAGAATCACACGTTGAGATCGATTGGACATAGTTTAAGCGACGCTTAAAACTACACTTAAAAATATCTTCCTTAACTGAGCCCGCCACCTTACAAGGCTATGGAGAGGTATGGTTGAATATTTAAGCGTACATAATAAAGCGATTATATCAGTCATAATGAAATTCCCGCATGGGATAATGAGGATGGTATAATTTTCTTTAAATTTTGGAACTGGAGGTTTTCTTGCATCCTAGATTGTCTAGTAGATGATTTATATGCTTTAACGCTATAGCAAAATACCCAAAAGGAGCCGACTTATTTCGCCTTTTACCATTCGCAAAGACAACGAGATAATTCACAAGTACAGCTTTTAGTAAAAAAAGCATTAATAATTCTGCATATTTCCTAAATCCTTCTCAATAACTTCAAGTTGATACTTCCTATGTTTTCTTAACTTTCGCTATAAAAATGCTACTTCAACCAATTCGTTAACTTTCTCAACATAATTTTTGCCGTAGATTAATCAGCGGAGAGAGGGGAGAAGGCTTGCTATTATTTTCTTGGATTTTTTGTTAGATCGCGAACAAAAACTCAAACATCCGGACAGTAAAATGGTGGCGATATGGGCCTATCTTGGAAGATTACGTCGATTTACTTCCCAAGACTTCAGCTACATCATTGTATAATTAACGCCATTCTTAATGTAAATTTTTCATCCGCTGAACGTCAAAATTATACGCGGTCAATTTTACTCTTAAACTACCCATTTTGATTACTAATAACTTCTAATCGGTGACGAAACCTGATGAAATATAATAAAAAATAACGATATTATGCATATATACGGTTGTAAATAAAAGCTCAACAACATACATAATTGTTATCAATATGTTTTATAAATTGGAATTTATAAGATCAGTTGTAATAGTTTACTATTAAGCTCTTTTAGTATGGAGGAAACTAAAAGAACGACCTCAATATTCAAGAATAAACAACTGCGCATATAGATGGCAGCCATCTTGATTTTTTTTTAAATTTGTTTTTCTCAATTCAAGGTCTTAAAAATTTTGCTGATATCTCGATACATAAAAAAGAATTATCGAAGCAAGCTCTTGAGAATAATTTTAGCTTTATAGACACTTAAAACGTAGTTTTGTAATTGTCACGTGTCTGACGCCATCTTGGCTACTGTCAAACAAAAATGAAAGCAGCAATATTTTTAAAGTTTCTTTTAGTTTTCCTCATTTTAATTATAATGAAGTATCATATTTGACTTTGAAAAACCCTCAGTTTTGAGACAAATTTACACAGGATAAGAATATACAAAATTTCACTTACCTAAAGGCACCATACAATTCTTCGCTGGAATTTTCCATTATTGCGTCGTTACGATTTTTTTAACGCCGACGCTTCTATTTTGAAGAGCCCGATACGAATCGAGCAGTCTTGTGCAGAGCTAAGCTAACTGATGCTTTTGAATATGACTTATATAGTCTGACCAACGCCCTGTCGCTTAGTGAGAAATAAATGTTGCCTTCTATTATGAAATACGTGGCAACAACTATGAATCATCAAAAATTCCAAATACGTCATCAAAACGTTCGATTCGTCCAATCAGCGTTCGTTCAATTAATCATGCTTTCAATAAAAAACAAACGGTTTCGGAAAAGGAAGTTACAAAAGCCCGTTTACAGCGCCATCTAGTTCCGAAAATATTCTCCTAATAAGTTTATTTCCATAGATATCAAGTAAACTAATGAAAATAAACGTTAAAAAAATTAAATGTAAATTTTAGCGAAAATCAATGTGCTTTTAGAGGATATTGAAACATATGTAACAAATCTGCTCAAATAAAATAAAATCTAAAAATAGATATATAAAAACATAATAAAAAAATGAGCGATTGAATACTTGATGTACAAGATATATATATTCAGATTGCTACAAGTACATTACTGATAATGACAAACACAATGTACAAGTGAATATATAAATTTGTATCGAATATGAAATGTTAAGGTTATGTTCATTTCGTGAATGGGATTTATGGCACCTATATATTTTAGAAACATGTGTCATCCCCTTTAATTAATTTTATTTTAATCAAAAGCCTGTATATTTCTTATCAAATACAGTTGATAAAAATTGATAATTCCATTGTTTGTCTTATTTTAGTGTATCCCTTATTTCCATGAAAAACAAAAAGATTTCAACAATTTATTAGCACCATAGGTTATGGTAGAAAATGAAAATCATGAATATGTATTAAGCTTTTTAATATTTGCATATTCACTACCATTAGGGAAGAATTAACTTGAATTATTTAATTAATCGAAATGGAGGGGAGAGGGGCCAAAGAGTGCGTCCATAAAGTATTTAGGCCTTCCCATCAGCTTATACACTGCATTGTGTCTAGATCTATATGTATATACTAATATATATATAGTATTCAAAGGGGCAAGTGATCTATCTATAAAGTTTAGTTGACAATTCAAGTAAGTAGAATATTTTTTCCCCTCGGTAATTATAATTTTAATTATAATGAAATGAAAAAATGCTATTGTTATTCCTTTTGTGGATGATGATGATGCTATCTATGTAGTAGTAATATCCTATGTATCATCTGTAAAAATTTTTAAATGTCGTGCTAGTCAGCACGTAGATGTTAAATAAATTAATTCAATGGAAGTAAACAAAGGGTTAAATGAATATCAGCCTATAATTAAATATGTTTATTCTATAGATAAAAAGAAAGGGATTAGGGCAACTTGAAAAAGAGAAAAATGAATGATAGAACCGAAAGTTTCAATGGAAAATCCAGTTGGAAAGAATTCATTGACCATACAACCTTTCATGGAATAAGATATTTATTTATTCAGGATTCTCCATTTAGTAAAATTAGACGGTTTCGTAGAATTATTATAGTATTTATTATCTAAGCTATCAAATCCTTCAACCAAATAGATTCATCTGGATATTATTTATTATCGGAGCTAGCTTCCTCTTTGGTATGCATTGTTATCAAAGGATATCAGAATACTTCAAGAAAGGAGCAATGACTAATTACCATATATACAATTATAACAAAATCCACTATCCAGCAATAACTTTTTGTAACAAACAAATTAAAAAGTTGAATTTTACAAGTTTTATTTCATTTCCCAAGTATAAAGTTCTGTTTTTTTCGTACAGTTCCATAATTTCCCAAGACTATCCATTGGAGAGAGTTATAAAAATAACAGAATGGAAAAATGGTTTGTAAGAAATATCATTCAATGGAAAATATATATATATATGCACTATTTTTAGATTCAAAACAGTTTCTTGAATCGATGCTTCTCCATAATTTTGTTATATCCGTTAAAGAGAATGTAGATATGTATGATTATAGCCTTGAAAAATTTATTGTCAGGTAAATATTGGAAAAGACTAGAAAAGAAGATGGATTGCTGACTAATATTTGTTTTTTTTTGATATTTTCAAAGATGTAAATTTGATGAAAGAGACTGTAATATTCATAAAGATTTCACTAAAACGTATACTGAATATGGTATATGCTATACATTTAACAGGGAATCATTACAAACAACAAGCAATCCAGGTATTTAATTAAGGGAAATTCTATCTTATATTGAAACATTACTTTGATATGAATTGAATTGCTTACTTTCTTATTTCTAGGCAAGGATAAAGGATTATCAATTATATTCAATACTGATAGTTATTTGAATAAAAGTCATATCAAAAAGTCAATGGAATCTGGTATTAAAGTTTGTTTTCTTTTTAAACAAGTGATACGGTAATTCAGCTGTTATTTACTTCCTTCAGTTCCTAATCCATAGTTCAAACTCTTTTCCTAATATTATGGAATCCGGTGAAGAAATATCAGCTGGAACATCTTTGTCCATCAAACTTACGAACACGCAAGTAATGTTAAACAGATGATAGAGGAATAGTTTAAAAGAAATTAGAGTAACTTTTACCTTTCAGTTGAAGGTTTTGCCAGAACCATATGGACATTGTAATGAGAATAATATTCCAATGTCGAATTGCTATTTAAACTGTAAGATTGATATGTATCTAAGACATTGCAATTGTCTAGAAGAATATATGACGACGAATTTGAATCAGATGTGTTTACTCTTTCAACAATATTTGTGTTTGAAAAGTTTGTTATCTCCCTTAATATAATAATTAATATTAAAAGAAAGCGATAATTTCTACAGAATTGGAAAATCTTAAAAATACTACTTGTTCGTGTAAACTTCCTTGTATATATGTGAAATACGATTCGTATGCAATTTCCTCCAACATTTTTTATTCAATCTATTCTGATACAAAATTACAATCATTTCTAAAAGAGTTATCATGGTCGGAAAAGTATAAAGAGCTTAAACGACAACTCAAAGATCTACGAAAGACATTTAACGAAATAATAAGGGCGGTACGGGCATGGGAGAGAAATAAGAGCTTTAGAAAAGATGTTATTTTAATCCTGTTTAGAAGTAGTGTTGACGACGTTCAACGGTTATTAACCGTTAATGCAGATATCAGAAAAGAATTAAAAACTTCTCGAATCAGTGATAAACTCTTACTACTCCAAAATCAATTATTGTTTATGAGTAATCTGAAAGATATAAATGGAAGCTTTCGAATAGATAATAGAACGGAATTGATACAAGTTTGCTTTAATCATAATAACTCAACAGATAAGAATTGTTCGCCCTCCTGCAAGATTGTAGATCCTGAATGCTTTCATGAAGACCACATGGAATTAGGAATAATAGCCCAATCTCTTGCATTTTTTGATGGTGTTTCAAATAGCTTCTGTAGCCCAGACTTGACTTTCTTCAAACAGATACCTGGCATATTGAGAAATATAAGCGAATTTATGACAGCACTCCAAGACTTTAATCCAACTTTACTGTCTAAATATAGCAAAATGCCTATACGAGACTATTTATTTCAGTTGATCGTTATATTAACGAATAACAACTGCAACATTTTCAAACCTAGAGGAACAGATCTCCAAGCTCATGAGAATTTAAAAGTCATTCTAACACACTTTAACCAGCTTGCATTCAATCTAGATGGATGCTTGCATAGAATTTCAATGCTGTTTTCAGAAAATATACTGGTATTATCTAGAGTGTTTGACAATTTAGAAGAAGAATTTGAAAAATCCATGAAAGTAGACTTCAACTTTGCAAGCGTTTTTTTATCTACCTCGGATTTCCTGGACCTAAGTTGTGATAACGAATTCCACTTGATACAGTACGCAATAGACAAGCTTAAAAACACTTTAAATCATTATCTTGAAGTACATCCTACTTTTCTCTGCGATAAAAGAGGTTTTAAACTTCCTTCAATACCAACAGCACGTTTCTCTTGTTACCTATTGTAAGTATATATTAGCCAAGTATTATTATCAGAGTACTATTTCTCTTTTTGGTAGCTCACTAGGATCTCCGACGAATAGCTACAATCTTCAAGCAGACTTTAATAGGATTTTCGAAGATGCACAAAGTGCTTATTCTCTAGATGGAAAGATGTTAAGGAAGCTTAAAGAAAAGCTGTATAAAGTAAAAGAAACTATAGTAGATATCGTTGAAAATCATAAAAAGGATGAAGCCGATGTTGAAAGAATAATACATAATAATCTAATTAAATTGAATATCTTCTATAGCGATTTGAATGTTATTAAAATAGATCAGAAAGTTCAATTTGATGTTTATACTCTCATTTCAGAAATTGGAGGATGTTTGGGATTGTTTCTTGGAGCATCAATTCTATCATTATGTGAATTATGTGATTATGTGTTGTTTAAATGCTTATTACGATTAAGAAACAGAAAGAATTGAATATATTGTATAAACGTATATATATATATATGCTGTATATTGATTTTGCACATATATTGGTGTATTATGTTAGTCTTAAAAACTGTATTCTGTATTTGCTAAATAATAAATTTGATAATTATTTAAAATTTAAATTATTCCACCCATAATATGGATTCATCAATATCTGAAACTTTACTGCATCCTACCAAAGCCATAGCATTTTTTAACTCTTTACTTAATATTTCGATTAGTTTTTCTACGCCTTCTTCACCCTGAAAAAGAATAATTTTGTTGTTAATGAAAGAGCTTTTGTCTATAATTAACATCTAATTACATCGTATGCCAAAGCACTAAGTACAGGTCGACCAAAGAAAACGCAATTTGCACCAAGAGCAAGGCCCTTTAATATATCTGTCCCTTTCGAAAATCCTCCATCGACGTACAATTCAACCCCTTTACCTTTCAGGACAGGCGCAATTCTTCTAAGACTTTCAATAGTTGAAGGACCGTCACCTAATTGTCGTCCTCCGTGATTAGAAACCCAAACAGCATCTACTCCAGCTTCAACAGCTGCTAGAGCATCCTCTGGTTTACAGATTCCTTTAGCAAGGATCTTTAGTTTTGTCAGCTTCTTTAATCTACGAATATCATCCCAAGTTTGACAATATGAATCAACTTCAGAAGCATCCTTGCTCGTATCCTTCATTAATTCAGACAAAATACCTTTAGGAAAATTTGGCATTGGCCAATGAACTGTGCTGTTGTCTTCCTCTATCGCTTTGTCAAAACTTCTATTACCGTGAACCGCATGATCCAGAGTAATAGCAATTGCATGAAAGCCAGATTTTTCCAATCTTTTAATGATTTCCTCGTTCATAGAATCTTTTGAATAGACGTTCATTTGCATAATTTTCAGACAATTTTTCTCACGAACTGATTTGCCGACTTGTTCGATGGAGGTTTCGGCGTAAGAACTTAAACCGAAAGGAATATTATTATCTGAAGCAGCTCTAGCAGCCTGAATCTCTCCGTAATCATTTATCCATGCTCTGCACATAGTTGGAGAGAAACCGAATGGCATACCAATTTTATGGCCCAAAATCTCAGTTTCCAGACACCTCTCCTCTAAATTAGCGCATACTTTTGGCATCAAGAGAATTCTATACAAAATAGAAAAAACGATTTTAGATAATAGTTTAAAAGAAGAAAGAAAAGAAGGTGTACTTCTCAATGTCCGTCTTGTTCCTTTCTACGCATTGATGCTGATCAGCTCCACCGTAGATGTATTTTATGAGTTTGTCTGATAAATTTGTTTTCCCAAGTCGTTCAATATCTTTGTATGAAAAGACAATATTTTCAGTTTCTACGGTATTCATTTGGCTGCTATTAGGTTTATCACTCGCTGAGTACAAGCTCTAAACTGAAGGTTATTCTGCTTTTATGGAAGTCATCCCAGTGCATGTGTATTACCCTCATGTTGTAGCATATGTTAATGATAAGAATCTATGATGATCCTCTCTCCTCTTTCCCCTTCACTCCACGTATACTTTATAGTTTAGTGCAACATATTTCATATAACATTAATTATAATTCGAAGCTTCATATAAATAGAATGCACACATGTACCAAAAAGACAAAGTGGCTAATTATTATGGCACAAAATATCTGTATTCATTCTATTAATAAAACAACAAGAAAGCGAATATCGTTTTGTTTATGCTGAGAGTATAAACTCTCATTAAGTGTTTAAACAGAAGGAATGCTTTTCTTTTGTTGAATGGTAATTACGTGTCATCTTTGTCTGCTGATGAAATAATTAGGTGCGTCTAATTATTAGGTTAACAAGGTAAGCACCAGAAGAGCCATCTATACTTTTTATCTGTCAATAATAAGAAATAAAGAGGATATTTGCTTTTGGTAATATAATACTAAGAATATAACTAACCAGTATACATGACATTCATTTCGGCCCTATCCCTTGCCTTCTCTGACAAGAATATATCTATATCCTCTTCAACTCGTTTCGCCAAATTACTCTTACCGACATCGTATAGAGCTTTTACCAAGATTTTATACTTTTCCACCACCTCTTTACAATCCAACCCTATTTTGTAAATGCTTGTTTCCCTTCTCCAACGTTCGCACGTGTTTGCATATGCATTCTTTCCAAACCACCATCTTAAAAGGAAGCGCTGATTAATCTCCGATAGGTTATTCTTCATTTCAATATGATGTTCCACTCCAAGACTGTTACATAACGATTGAAATTGATTGTTGGGTATTTGTTCATTAGCCAATAGTTGTAAATCAATTAATAAATCACCTTCTGCAAGTTATTTTCTCATCTTTTAAAATATTAGAGTTATTAATAGATGAGTTATTTATTACCTGTTCTGTTACTATCAGGATAGTTAGCTTTTGAAAAATACCGAGCTCCCTCAAAACCAACGCCACTTAATCCTTCTGACAATATTTCGTACTTGTCTTCAACACTTAGATGACCAACATTTCCATAATCCCATTGTCTTAAGGCGTACATCCTCCGACTGACATCAATTTGATAGACTTCCTCATCTTGAATCCCAAGTATTTTCGCCAATTTTACAGCCTCTTTTCTACTGAGTTGAGATGCAATATCTTTCAGATATGCCTCCTCTGTTGAAGTAAAAAAAAACACTATACTTTAGCAAAAATTCGAATAAAGTAAATGTTTATCTTTCATTACCGTAGAACATTTTTTTTAGATTATCCATTCTTTCCTATTGATGTTTCTTTGTTACTCTTGGGGGAGACGATTGAAAAAGTTCCGCTTTCTTCACTTAAAACAACATAAACCAAGTACTTATCCTTTTTTTATTGGTATGTTTTTATTCGAGAATGTTATATCTCAGACTACTGAGGTATATTGCAAAAAGAGGCAAAGTATCTACACACCTGTACTAAATCACCTCCATAATGCAGCGACTACGTACATGCGCATCTTAGAGAATTTTACATCTAGGCCAAAAACCGTTGATTATTTAAAGAGTTTGTACTTTAAAAGCATCTATTTGCGGTTCAACAGATACAATAATTATTTTCGATCGTTCTAATCCTAGAAATAATATCTTAAATTAAAGTAAAAGATGGTAATAGACCATAGAATAAAATATAGAATTACTTCATTTATTCATGTGCCAGTGAAAGATAATCCACCACACATATATAGAAAGATTGTTGACATCCGATTTTCTTTCTATTTTTTAACTTTTTATAGATTCTTTAAACATACCAAACACGCAAATTCGTCATAATTGCACCAAAAATAACGACATATCTTTAAATATAATAAAATCAAAAGATTTTTAAGGAGAGACAACGTCCCCTATCGGCGATCTATTTAGAAGAGAGAGAGAGAGAGTGAGAGAAGGGGAAGAAAGGAAGAGAAAGACATATATATATATAAAAGTAATGACATTTTTCTTTTTCTTTTTTTTTAAAAAAAAACAATAGAATTTAGAAATCTTTGAAAAGTAAAGTTTCATAATTATATGGGGAAATAACAAACTATTATAGAGAAGTTTTCACCTAAAACGCCGAAAGGAAAACCAAAGTTATTATTTACAAAAAAAAAACTATTTACTTACTTTCATTATTATTTTAAATAATATGTTGCTATAGTAACATATAAAGCAGAAATTTTATTATATAAAAAAATGCAAAATAGCAAAAAAAAAAAAACAAAACATACTTCAAACCTTTTTGAAACTGAAAAAGGACACAACTTTTAGTGCTTATATTAATAAAGACATTATTCTCGAAAATAGAAATTCCCTATCGTTTATTCAAATTAGATGGTGAGTATATATATATCTTATATATTTTATTCTAATTTACATATTTATAGATAGTTTAAAGGAATAGAAATTACAGACTTTGCTTCATAAATTGCTGTTAGGTTTGTTAGCTTTTTTAAAACGTGTTTTAGTTTACAGTCTCTCTTACAAGAGGATGGTTTTAACTAACTACGGATACTTTTTTTATTACATTTATTTAACTGTCTTTACATATCATTAATAAACCGAATTTCGAGTTCGTTCATTGTCTTACCTAGCACTCAGTATTTGAAAACGTAAGCACTACGTACAAAGAGGTACAGTTAATAAGCGAAAATACGAAATACATTATTTTACTTGGTGTTTATTATACAATTTAAACAAATGACAACAAAATTTCACTTCAATATTGATCATTCTCCATTGAAATCTCTCTGTCTTCTCGGTCGTCTTTATCCTCCCGATCATCTCTATCATCTCTATCATCCCGATCGTCTCTATCGTCCCTATCGTTTCGTCCCATTCTGTCATCCCTATCATCCCTATCATCCCTTTCATCTCTATCATCCCTTTCATCTCTATCATCTCTATCATCTCTATCATCGCAATCATCGTGAACATCCCTTTCATCTCTGTAATCCCTGGCGTCCCTTCCATCTCTACTATCTCTACTGTCTCTACGACTCCTTGCGTCTCTTATATCTCGACCGTCTCTCCCATCGCGGCCATCTCTTCCATCCCTTTTCTCCCTTCGGTCTCTTCTATCTCTCCCATAGTCATCAAAGTCATCTCTGTATCTATCATTTCTAAAACATTCGAAAAATAAACAAGTTATCAGAGATTAGATTTTAATTATTTCTATTTAGAAAGCTTACCCTCTACCATTTGGAGAACTTGAATCCAAAAGAGATTTGTTTTTCTTGTCGCCCGCTGGTGAGTATGATGTAGATCTAGACTTTCGTCTCCTCGGTGAGTACGATCGCGATCGTTGTCTTTAATAAAAACATATAAAATCTAAAATATTTCTTAGTATAAGGTAAGAACGTCGAGCTGGTAAGATAAACAAATATATATGCCGTCATTCTACTACTCCAGCTCACTTATGCAGTAGAAATATAGGGGGAAAGAAAAAAAGCCCAGTTATTGACTGACTACTACAATTAGCTATCTTGCCAAATTCATATAATAATTCTTACCGGTGGGCAAACCATTATTGTAAGACATTTTTAACACAATAATCAACCACGCCAAAAGGACCACTTTACCAATTGTTCACATATGCCTAATCATCAACCAGAGCAATGTGTTGGTCGCCGATATATTTTTACACAGATTTTAAGAAACAATAATTTAACACCCTCCCAAAAGCACCAGAGAAACGCAAAACATGACTGATTGCTTTTCTAGCCATGGAGAGCAAATGCCTAGAAATATTAGTAAATATTATCAGAATAATTTCAGTATTAAAAAAGAAAACTCAGTTTTCGAGAACATAACGCGCAAACGAGCTTAATCCCTGTTAACTAAAATGGCACTTCGAAAAGAAATGCTCTACCTTCGTTTTGAATCAACTTCATTCATATTATCACACTCTCGCGAGATGTGTCCAGTTTTTCCACATCGGTAACATGACATTTGCCGATTGCCTCTGTCTCCATTTCCGTAGGACTTGTTTTCTTGTCTAAAACAAAAAATAAAAAATATTTTAGTAATGAGCATTAATGTTGAATATTTTCTTGATTTTCCCTAAAAGAATGCATATGGTATTGATGAAACAATTACAACTTTTTATTCCAAATCAATACATACACACACACACATACCACAACGAACAACAAAATGAAAAGTTAGTCTTTAGTTAATGAAAGTTATGCTTATCATCCATCAACTTTGAAATTAACATTTACGTTTACCATAACCAACAAAAATTTCCAATCTTTCAACTAAACTTAAAGATTAACCAAACGACTTCTGAAAAATGCCAATTATATATAAAATTTGTGTGCATTTGTTTAAAAAAAAAATACATTTTTGACCAAGCCCATCCATAAAGTGAACTTAAAAAAATTAATCAACAAATTTATAAATAAAAACACGCATAGCATGTAATAAACGTGTTAGTATCTAAAATAACAATGCGGGTGTTATTCACTCTTCTACAAATATGTAAAAAAAGAGAAATTGATCAGTCACCTTCTATCTTTCCAAGTATCACGGTCTCTATCTCTGCCTCTGCTGTATCCCCCCTCGTTACGGGATTGATAATCGTCGCGATCTTCACAATCTCTTGCTATGTGTCCCGACCTTCCACATTTGTAGCATGAAAATGATCCATGTACTTTTCTTTCGTCTCTTTGTCTCTTTCGTGGACGGGCGATAGAAACGGAAATTTTAGATCCATTTAGAAAACTGTAACATGTGTTGCGAACATGAGAAACTAAATTCATGCAATTCATTTTAATGGGAATGAAAAAAAGTGAAAAACATGTGAAAATGTTTTTTAAAAGAATCTCACTTTCCGTCCAATTCTCTGATAGCATCTTCAGCATCAAGCTTGTCCTCATAACTGACAATTGCGAACTGTGGGAACGTATTAGCCACAAATATATCTTTTATATAACCATATTTGCGGAAAGCGTCTTCTATTTCATCTTGAGTGGTCCTCTTAACTATATCTCCAACATGAACTCTGAAACCATCCTCGGATGGATCATCCTCCCAACGATTTGGTCGTCCTCGCTTTTCTCTGTATTGCCTTCTGTTCGAATTGAAGCTTCTGTCGTCATAATATGGACGCCCTTTTAAATAGAACACATTAAAATGTTAACAAAGGGAAGGAAAATTTTAAAAAAAATTGAATAACCTCTCTTCAGCTGCGGGCTAGGTGTTCTAGACTCAGTTGATCGAGACCTGGAATATTTTCTATGACGCTTAATAGAAGCCGAACGGGATCTACTTTTGAAACGTCTATCCGCCATTGCTGTGAAAAATATCTTTACAGTGAATAATGGTCGAATAAAGTGATTTAGATCATGATTTTCTTATGAAATGAGAAGCTAAAATGGTTGTTAGTATAATTACCGTGTGGACGAGAGCGAATTTGTCAAATTAGTAATGTTACAATAGTTGATTTGTATATCGACGATAAGCCCTCGATATCGATATCGCCGTATTTCCGGTTCGATATTTCCGCTTTTAACAAGATCACTTCTTATCGATTAAAATTTTTTGGTTATTCGATTCGATTAATATTATTCTTATATATCATACAATATATTATTATTTCTGCAATTTAGCGTATTTTATTTAGTTTTCGAAACATTTGGCAATAGCAATAATGAACATTTAAGAGATAAAATTGTGAAAACTTAAGCGATCTGTGCTTGATAAGTCATAGGCGTCAAAAGTGTTTAGGAAATTTAAACCTCAATCGTTTCCGAATGACTCGATATTGATCGCCCTTCGCAAACTTTGGTACCGATCAATTTAGATCTTTGTAGATGGCGTTAGTGTTGTCCAAAATATCTCCGTTGATTAGACTTATAGCGAATTTCAGTAAGATACAATAAATTTACATCATTACTGAAACTTTTATAATTATCAACTGAGTGGAGGTTTCATTTTTATTATTGGAAAAAGAACTTTCATCACAGTTCCTCCATTATTTCTTCAACTTTCTTAAATTTTCGGTGAGCTCTATATGTTTCGTTTATTTGAGTAGAAAGTTTTTTAAATTCTTCGTTATTAAATATTAAGTTTTCAGCATAAAATTCATCACTTTCTAGATGCAAAATCAATGCATTAAAAAAAAGTATTGTAAAAGGTTAAAAGTTTTCACGAGAGTTTTGTTTACACTGTTTATTTGGTTTTCCATACTAGATTTTCACTGATAGTGATGCATATAAAATAAGAGTATTTTATCTACATATTATTTCAGTATGGATATAATAAACAGCTACTACACACATACTTAATGATATAAATTTACTTTGCAACGTCAATTATTCAAATAAATGAATGATTTACGACCATTAAAGAGTAAAGAACAATGGAGTACTTTATAAGAACAAAAACTGAGTGATCAGACTTATTATTTATACAGTATTACTAATGGAACAATATTTATCCTTTGTAATAATTTATCTTTCTTTTGAATTCCATACAGATTATTCAGTAGAAATCCAATGCGTTTCATTCTCAGGTTGTTCTTATTATGCATTCTTATGTCTTTGATGTCACTATTTTATCTCTTAAACTTCCAAACGTCCACATTGAATCAGAATTTCTTAAGACCTTACGATTACGAGCAAATAATAGCTGAAAAAGAGGCTCGTATAAGGGAGCTAGAATACGAATTGAATGACTTAAAGGAAAATAAAACCTCAAGGTCTAAAAGTTCTGAAATTGAAGATCTAATAACCAAAGTCCACTCGAGGTGGCGGAATGGATCTCTTTCTGGAGGCGGTTTAAAATTCCATAACGAATTTGAGATGAGTGCCTTTGCCAGATTCACATTGAATAGAATATATTTAATAGAACCCGGTCTGGGGAAGAGGGTGGTGGAAAAACCTATTGCGTTCAAGAAAAAAGATATCTTAGAAGTCGTATCAGGAGCCTGTAAAATTCTCAATAAAAAAAGAATGTCATCGGTAAAACTCATGGAATAGACTAGCCAACATTAATTTATACAAAATTTAACAAAATCGTAGACCCTTTGTCTATCCAAGAGTTTTATCAGGGAAAAGAAAAAAGTCTTTATACAGATAAAATATTTTTAGAAGGTATTGTCAAGAATGAACCTTCTATTGGTGCCGTTTATGAACTATATTTTAGAAATCTTGAGTTTCCTACTGACAGGAATAAGTTTGTGCGAGTAACTTTATCCAGACCTTTTGCACCAGTTTATGGCTTGGGATACGCTCCAATTAATATTAATAATAAACTGCTTTTGGTAATTTTACCACTATCCTATGAACGATTGGATAAATTTAAATCTTTTTTGGATCGTTTCCAAATGCTTGCTCTTGAAGATACAAAATTAGCGTTCACACTAGTCTATTTCGGAGAGAAAGGTAGCTTGGAGGCAAAATCTATGCTAAATAAGCTAAGGCAAAATCAGATCACAGCTAAATTTATCCACTTGAAAGAAACATTTTCTAGAGGGAGAGGATTACAAGCTGGTGTAGACGATTGGCAAAATGAAGATGTTATATTATTCTTTTGTGATGTTGATGTAATTTTTAATGCTGAGTTCTTACAACGCTGCAGACTTAATGTTGAAAAGGGAAAACGTGTTTATTATCCCATGGTATTCTCGCTCTATAATCCTAAAGTAGTATACACTATGCACGGTTATCATATCCCTAAGGAAGATAAACAGTTGGTTATTTCTAAAGATACTGGTTTTTGGAGGGATTTTGGATATGGAATGACGTGTCAGTATAAATCAGATTTCGAGAGTATTAGGGGTTTGTATTTCAGCTATATAGTAAACTATTTAATAACCAGTATAAATTTACAGGATTTGACCAAAAAGTATCCGGTTGGGGAAAAGAAGACGTATTGTTATTTAAAAAGTACGTTAAGTCTTCCTATGTTGTTTTGAGATCTCCTGATCAGGGAATTTTTCACCTTTGGCATCCAAAAGAATGCGACGGAAATCTTCCAATTGACCAATATAGATCATGCCTAAGTTCACGAGCTTTGAACGAAGCTTCGCACAGGCAACTAGGCATGTTAGCCTTCAAGGACGAGATCAAAGTTCGTGAAAAATTGAAAGAGAATTCGAAGAGCTAATACGCAAATCTGCAGGGTTTAATTTTTTATGATTATCTATTTTTCACATCCAAGTATTTCAAACTGATCACAGACTTTTCTAGCCATTTTATAAAACTTTTTCAATAAAAATTTTTGGTATCAAAGAGGAAAATTGCTGCAAACTCTATTTCCGATATTTAGTTTTCATCAAAACTTCCTTTGCAATCTTTTCGGACAAATGCTTCTCATTAAATAATTAAATAATTTACTTTAATTACATCAATCAAGTATATTTCGAGAGTGGTATTAAATTATTTTACTGTCTAACTTGCGAAATATCTACCAACGAAACAAAAATGTTAAAATTCCACTTAAGGATTACTTTCATCCGGTCCATAATAAATAATTAATATAATTTAGGCTAAGAGCGTTGCGAGAGTATCTAAAAATTTAGACCGATCTTCGGAACGAATGAGCACCACTGAAATATAAACCGGTGTAATATGTAATTTAAATTTTAATTTAAAAAACACTTACTATTCCTGTCAAACAACTTATTCAGAGGTTCAAATCCAATTACTTTTGATGCTTGATCGAAAGCAGAATGGATAACACTAGATTTTTTTAGTGGAATTGGTTTCTATATTGATAAGGAATGAAATTTAAGACTTACTTTTTACAAGATGTGTCATCATATGGTGGAATTCCGCAATAGTAATCTCCACTATTTAAGCAAGGAACACGCAGTATAAGGGGTAATTGACGAAATCTCTTATTCCGTGACTGAAAACTGTCTTGTTTACTAAATACTATTTTAAATTATTACATTATTGCTCACGGGTAATCCTCTAACATAGATTTCCAGAGTGTATCTCGCTAAACAAGATATAGTCACAGGAAGTTGAAAGAGAACGATATGTTTGTCATCTTGCGGTAGAGATACATAAAGGAAAGACGACGTGCCGCAAACTAAAGCTTTGCTAATGAAGGATCTCACAGTTTCCATTATAATTGAGTGCAATTCTATTCCCTGAGGTACTGCCTCTTTTATTAAGTTTGTTGATTTCCTGCAAAGTCATAGATCCAATTAATTAGCTGTATTGTAAAATTGACAAATTCATTTTCTAAAACTGACAGTGTCAGGAAATCAAGTAAATTTCTGGCGTTGTTTGCTGCGTAGAACGAATGAGCTAAAGTTTCATCTGTTTCCTCACTATTGACTTTCTGGAAAAGTGGTGCAGAAATAAACATGTAGTATCAATATATTTTCACTGTTTAAATAAAATATTACCAAATCTCTATATAAAGAGCCATTTATAAGATAATAAAAATCTAGAACAGAGAATTTTCCATGCATTTTGAAACTAGCCAAAAAGGATGGCAAAAATAAATCCGATTCTTCAAGTCTACAGTTATTGCATGATTAAGTATTCGTTGATTCAATAAAACTAAAAGATTATATCCTTACTGATATCTATTCAGTTGAACTCTAAATTCATTTTCAAAATTTTCCTTGGCATTTAGATCCATGGCAACAAAAGACTTTTGGCATTGAGAAACGGGTAAACTATAAATAAGAATGGTGGATAAAGTAATATACTTGAACACTACATTCCATCAAAACTTACCCTAAATCTGCTAGAAACCCATTTAACTTATTTCTGCCATCATGATTATAAAGACAAAAGGCTGCAGCCACTGTTGAAGAATTATACATAGAATCATAAACATTCCAATGTCTTAATAAAGGAAGAATTAATTCATTAGAGAATGATATGCTCAGATTTGGTTCAGTTTCTTCGCATTCTCTGTAAAAAAAAAACAAGTTTATTCACTTCAAACAAGAAAATACTAATAAAAATTTGAAGCGAACCTATTTAAACGACCAACATGACCTTTAAGATAAGCGATGCCCTCCATATAGGAATCACGATCAATTTTACTCTCAAGATACTGCGAGTTTAGTCCAATAAGAGCCAGCCTAAGTTATTTTTAAGATGTATAAATGATATAAGAGATTGGAAAAATTATCTTACCAAAGAATCTCGTTGCTTTCTTTTGACAGTTTAATTGCCAATTCGCATATTAACAAGGCAACCTTGAAGATATATCTTGTATTAACTTATTAAGATATTATTTAAAAGAGATTACCGAAGTTCCAAAAAAAGAAAATTCATCGTAATCCATTAAAATTTGATCTCGCTTCGCTCTCCACTCTTTTTTTCTTATATTCTTTTCCAAATGACTCTCCATTCGACTTCGCTTAGATGCTTTTTCACCCATATTGGATCCCTAATATTGTTATTTTTGTCTTTCATGACTTTGAATGTTTTTTTTCATACAAATAAATAAAACGTACCTTTCTCTTCTCTCCAGCTTTTGCTGAATTATCATAATCATTTTCGTCGTCGTTATCTTCTTCGAGACCTTCGTCCAATTCGTCGTTACTATCCTTTTCCTCATCGCTTTCAGTCTCAAAGACTTCTTGATAAGTTGGGATTTCACCAACGTCTTTATGTTTGCAGACGATTTTAACTTGTTTTGCATTATATGCATTGTTAATATTTATAGGCCTATGGCTGATGACAATTAAAACTTGTCGTTAAAGTGTTATATACAATATACAAATATCCTAAAAACCTATCAATAATCCAAAATTCAACGGTATCATTCATAACAGTGGAGAGTACATCAAAATCGGCACTATGGTTTATGCATAAAATTATTGCAGATTCCTGAATATCATAAAAATAATAATAAATATTAATAAACATTTCTTTAAAAGGTATATTAATTTGCTGACTTCATTTTCAAATTTCTCATTATAGTACACTTCAAACTCATGTCTATTCGCTACTGGGTATACAGAGAAAGGTATTTGATCAATAGTCAAAAGAGTCTGTTTAAATACAATAATACAATATAAAATTCTTGTTTATTAGCTCTTCAATAGTTATTTTAAACTTACTTTTAAAATAGTAGTTGCACATAGAGCATCAACGTCGATTGCAGTAACTATTATTAACCCGCGCTCTCTTGCCTATAATAGACTTATTATCACTCAGCAAAAAATGAAAGTATCAATGTTAAAGTTATACCTTTTTTAGAATATCGCTGTAGAACTGATTTACGATTTCATGGACCAACATAATTGTGTAGGTTAATGCTGATAATTGAATTTCATTTATTTTCGGAGAATTCTCTTTCTTTGCTGAATTCTAGCGCGAAATTCAATTTTGAGAGAAAGTTCACCAGTTAAAACGTACGATTATATTACACGTAACAAACGACGATTTGAAAATGGCTGAAGCAATTGAATAGTCGTGTGCGCCATTTTGGAAAAACTAACTTGTCGTTTCGTTGTTTAACAAAGAAAGGCAGTGTGGGATTTGCAGAAAATGGAGTAGGCTAGTCGAAATTGAGCAAAGAGAATAGTATTTTTTAAGATATTCCTGATATCATGGAATTGTTGTGTAGTGACAAGTACTACATTCTTCGTCAAAATGATAGATCTTTATGGTGTAGTCGTAGCACTGGTAGACTAGAAGCTGTTTTAGGTGATTAGTATATTAAAAATTTCTTCAGCTGTTCGTTTTGGTATACATTAGTTTAAAAAAGTTCGATTTTATTACTTCAGGAACTGATTTACCTGCTAATACAAATCCAGATGATGTAACGTGTCTAGGAAAAGTGCAAGGCGTTATCGGTAAAATTAAACTTCTTCCAGAGTGTGATTGGAAACTTATTTTAATACTCAAGTTGAAAAATATTGGCATTATTCACTCCGATATTGACGTATCTAGAATAGAGAAAGTCCACTTATTGTCGTTAGGTGATGAGCCACCGGGTGAATTCGAAAGAGAGGTTCAAAAATTACTTAATTAATTATAATCAGAAACTATAATCATTAAATTATTATACAGGCTTGCGAAAAGCATCCAGCAGGTCATTTAAACAAGCAGAAATCTAACAATTTTAAATCATTAAATAAGATAAAAACATTTGCTGATAATCTCACAGCATCGTCAAGAAAGGTTTGTTACGAATATAAATTTATATTTTTCTTATTTATAATCACCGCAATGTACCTATTGCCAACTGTTAAATGAATAAAATTTACAGTTCCAGGAACAATTAACACAGCTGAGTACTAAAGTAACGGTTGAAACGTTACAGGTTATTATAAATGTTGTAGATTATAAAAAATATGAACAAATATTATGTTCACATTTCTTTTATATTTGTATAGGTAATTGTATAGATAAATCCTTTAGATTTAGGAAGGCTTTGGATTCTATTGTTTTTTAAACTCATCTCATGAGAATTAACATTAATAGTTTTAATAAATATATATATATATATATATATTTATATAAAAGAATAAACCTAGTTAACAGCATTGCATCTATTTCCTCTATTATCGGTGTCAATTTTTTACGGTGATATCGTTATTGGGGCCTCCTCCCCCTACTCTACATTTATTGCTTCTAAATGCCTGTACAAATAATATTGTTATTTACAGTGTGCTTCTACTAAAATATCCATAGTATTTAGTTCTAATTTAACATCTCATAGATTATGAAACAAAACTCAGTGCATAATCAGAAGATGTAACCTAAATTCTAAGTTGATAAAATTCTATACACTGTAAATAATTTATATTGAAATACTGTGACAAAACTAATAATCGTGCAAAAAAAAGGCGACTAATCTCCCTCTCCCCCCTTCAATTGATAATTGTTTCGTTTATTCATTTATACGAAGTAATTTAAAATTTTCCCCTTCTTAAATTTATAGAGAGAAAGAGTTAAAGAAAAAGATAAATTGGAGAAAAGACATAAAGACGTATGTATTAATTATTAAATATCCAAGAAAAGTTGAGAGCCTATTTTTTGATCATTCCTCAGGAACTGCTAAAATTATTTAATGAATCACAATCGTTTTACATTAGTAATGGGGATTTAACAAATACTCTGCAAAGACAACAGACGAACAAAGAAGGAAGTTATCTATGGAATATATCCGATCAAAGATTCATTTGGAATGCTCATATGATGAACGATTTAGTTGAAAAAAGCCTTGTAAACTTTGCAACATTTTAAAATAACTTAACCTAATATTTATGATTTTGTGGCTTATAGATTGATTATGATATTGTTATGCCATGGCTAATTCCTGTAATACAGGGATTCGTTCAAATAGAGAGAATCTCGGTGCAACAGGAAGATCCGAGCGACAAATCCAAAGAGATAGAAGTGGTAATAATCTCTAGGCGTAGTAGATATCGAGCAGGTATGTGTTTTTTTTATTATCAAATTTGCTGAATTCTTTTAGTTAGTATACCGTATAGTAGATTTCATTAAATGAGATATTTAATATTATTAAAAAGGAACAAGATACAGGAGACGAGGGGTAGACGGAGAGGGAAATTGCGCTAATTATGTTGAAACTGAGCAGGTAGAATATGAAATTATATATTTTATTCATTTATTTGATCAATAAGTCTATGTGAAATATATTTTTTGTATTGACTTAGATCGTGAAACACGGCGATCATATTCTATCTTTTGCCATTATACGAGGATCAGTACCTGTCTTCTGGACTCAAAATGGAGTGAAATATCGTCCACCACCAAAAATTCTAGAGAGTACGATAATTTAATTGTGGACTTATTAAATTCTTTTAACAATCGACTTTCAATAAATTCATAGAGGATGAAGAAAACGAATCAGCATTTAAAGCCCATATAGAATCCCAAAAGAAGATATATGACAAACTAATAGCCATAAGTCTTATAGAACAAAGCGGAAGAGAGAAAGTACTACATGACGAATTTTTAAAGCAAATTACAAAGTTTAATGACGAAAGTTTAGACTTTATAGCATTTGATTTTCATGAATACTGGTAAAAATTTTAACTAGATTATTAATATTACTTGTAAATTTTTATCTAAAGACCATATTTCTTTTTTATTGATCTTTCGCAGTAGAGGAATGCATTTTGAAAACGTATCGATTTTAACAGAAAATATTAAGCAACTAACTAAAGATTTACAATTCTTTTGGTAAATATTTAACTACTTATTTCAATGCATTAAAAAATATGATTATCAAATAGGAAAAACAATAAAAAATCGCTCAGTAAGCAGAAAGGAATATTTAGAGTTAATTGCGTTGACTGTCTCGATAGGACAAATGTAGTTCAGAGTTGTTTGGCCAAAATTATACTGGAAGTTCAAGTAAACTTTATAAATTATTTATTAATTATAACCAAGTTTCCCGCATTTAATCGACTTTATCTACTACTCAGTGTAGAAAAATTTTAGTTCTACAACCAGAAGAGCAATTAACAGCCAACTTTAAATCGAAGTTTCAACAAATGTGGGCTAACAATGGTGACGCAATTAGTAGGCAATATGCTGGTACTGCCGCTTTAAAGGTTGAATATTGTAATTTTACTATTACTATTTTCTTACTCTATTAAATATTGTTTAAATTTTAGGGAGATTATACAAGAACAGGCGAAAGGAGATTTGCAGGAGCATTTAAAGACGGCGTAAATAGCGCAAATAGGTTAGTATTTTCATTGAATTTTTCTCTTATTAGTTATATAATATATTTATATAATTAAATGTCTTCTTAGATATTATCTCAGTCAATTTAAAGATCTCAGTAGACAAGTTATGATGGACTTAATGTTAGGAAATATTAAAGCTGATGCTATGTGGTATGTATACTATATACTGTATTTATCATTCTGTCTGACTTTTGGGCTTTAGTATAATTAAATTAATATAGAATAAATAAATTTATAATGCTATTTGTTGTTCTATATTCCATTATTAATGATAGTATTATTTTCGTAATTTATTTAGAAAAGATCATTTCTGTTATAAGTATTATTTTCTAACAGCTTATAATTATGCTTGTTTCTTTTTAAGCAATTCTACTGCTGATTTATTGGATAAACAGGAAGATGCTGAAAGAGAGGCTGAAAATTTACGAAGTTTTATAGGTCATTGCACCAAAATGTTCATTTGCGAACCAGAAAGCATTGAAGGAGGCTGGGGATTTATAGATGTTGATCCTGGGTAATTTACTTATTCCATAATTTCAGCATTAATGAATTAAATATTATATATATATGCTTTATTCATTACTTAGAACGGGTGATCCTCAACAAGATGACATGGACGTGGTCATTCTGCTCTCTCAGCGTTCAATTTTCGTTGTTCGATACGATGATAGAACCGATAACATTTCAAAGTCTCAAGAAATTTTTATAGAGGATTTGCTCAAGGTTGAAGTTGGTTAGTGAAGTCTGAATAATATTTGTAAAGATGATATACTATCATATTTATTCTTTATAAACAATAGGAACTCTGAAAATTCGTTCAAGTCCGATCGTTATGAGATTATTTTATACGAGCGGAGATGTTGAATATTTTTATACCCTCCGTCCTGCAAAAGTACGATTATTTAACAATATCCATTTAGTAATTGACACAGACGAAAAAGCACTAGAGGCCCTAAAAGTTGTTACTGAATGCTTACAAGCCGCTAGATCTAGATTTAAACATGACATTCCAATCTTGGAAAATAGGAGAATTGAAAGAAAACGCAGTCCTCCACATTATCTAAAATGTAGAGATCATACAAGTGAAAAAAATTTGTCCCTTGTTGAATGTCCAATGTCGAGAGATCCTTCATACAATGACTTAAATAAGAGAATGAATGCCATTGAAGAGCAATCTGTAAGTTATCAAATGAATGAATCTGAAGATTGCTCTGTCCAAATATCTTTGGGTCCAATTTCAAGCTCAACTGATAGATATACTTCCAATCCTGAATTGTCAAGAAATGCAGGTTTATTAACTGCTCAATCTTGTCATCCAAATTTAGATAAAAAAAAGTCTGTGTCTACAGATAATTTAAAAAATGAAAATACTGAAGATGATAATAAAACAACTGAGAGTGAAACTCAAGAAAGCTCAGCTAACAGCTGTGAGAATAACAAGAGAAAAAATTTGAATTCCCCGCTAATTAAGGTGTCTCATAGCGAGAGTTCATTAAAAAGCCATACAATACAGACAAACGAAGCAACTAAATCTATATTACCATTCAAAAAATTAGGATTATCTTTTACCAATAACAAAGAGAATAGACAACAAATTTTAAGAGATATGGCAAAAAGTAAAGTTGAAAAGTCTCAAGAGAATTACAAAGAGCTAAATTGCAAAGTATTATTGCTGTAAATTTGACACCTATTGCTTATTTTGTAATTGATAAGAGCCTGTTATATATACGAGCTATATAATAATATTGTTAATTATGAATTATGCCATTTCAAATATTATATATTCATATCTTTATATTACATATCTATTTCTTTCATAAAAATTTATTTTTATTTTAAGCTACATATTTCAATTTTCATAGTAGCTTGTTAACTGAAACAATGAATCTTAATGATAAAATAATCTACTTTTTCAATTCGTTATAATGAGAGAAATTGACTATGTACCACATATTTTTTGTTGCAAATAAACAATTGAAAATGTGCTTATTCTAAGATTCTTAATTCTTTTTTGTATACTTTAACAATAGATATGTAAACCTAGTAGATATGTAAAAAAAATAGAATTAGAGCAAGAGAGAGAGAGAAGGGGGCGTTGTTTCTGTTTTATCTATCTATTATTATCCAGCTATTCCAATCAGCATTTGAAAAAAACATCTATTAACGTACTTAGTATTGGATAGATAGAAAGGAAGTTTTATTACTTGAATACATTTTAGAAAAATTAAGAAAAAGATGCTTTTTTTAAAATGTATTTTAGTAATGAAACATTCTACATTATGCTTCTTTTCTTTTTTGTTAAAGAAACAATTAATTCGAATTAATTATTAATACTTTGTATACATAGATAATTGCCGATATTAATGAGACAAAGAATAGTACTTGGAATGATAAAAATAGGCAATTTAACACGAACAAATAAACCTTCAATTTAGAGATTTATTACAGGGAATTGTTTACAATGTACAGATTATAATAAATATTTGCTGTTATACAATTTAGCAATAAGCTAAAAGAGAAATTTCACTTCAAATACTGCTGAAGGTAGCTTTTAGCAATTATTTCGTACATTTTGCTTCTTTATGGAACATAAAACAGTCCGGTTAATGAATCAGCTAAATTCAACTTTTTCAAACCGCCCAGAACTAGTATTACTCTATTCTTTCATAAAACTAATAATTGAGTCATCATTCCAGTCAGAACTTCTATGAGAAATGATTAATTTGGCAAATTCATCAGTTTTTCCGTTGAATAATCACAATTTCTCAACAATAAAGGACACATTAGACTGAAATTGCATACTTGGCTAGCTATGTATTATTTCTTTTTTTCCTAGTATATTTGAGGGCCTACACTGTTAAATTGAAATAAGTTGTATTGACCTATTTGAGAAGAGATCTAACAAAAACCTTTTAATCCTCTTTAAATATTCCGTTTTCTAAATTTAAAAATCAATCTGATAGCATCTATAATATTTTAATTATTTATATAAATGACTTTATTTGGAGTCGTATTAATTAGCTTTTGAAAATAAAAATAGGTTTAATCTCTTTTTTATTCTTTTATCATCCTCCTTTAATGTCCTTTCTCTCGTCCAAGTTTGAAACAGCTATCTTTACCTAATATGATCAGCTGAACCTTTTTTCTTTTATTTCTTTAGTATAACTTTGATTTTATGTTACGTTTACCACATTCTTCTTGTTCTAAGACATGTAATGCAACTTTTTTACAACTTCCTAAAAAACAGATAAAAGATCATTGTGAATAGATTATTGTCTTTTGTTAAACTTTTATTTAATACCTGTACTATTTGTTCTGGAAATTCATCGGTATTCTCATCAACGCATGTAAGGCAGAATGTTTTTGTATAGAAGATACCACAATCCTGTAGATTACGCAATATGGAAGAATTCATAATGAAACTTTTAAATAATATAGTTTACCGATGATTTGCAAACATTTTTATCACATCCAACACATTTAGCACCGATTACGACCATTTTTCTGCCTTCGGTAAACGGATCTCTCATAATAAAAGAATCTTCTTTAAGACTACGAAATTAAAATATTGTACGAATATGGGGTTTCGGTTTGGAAAAACTTACTTTAGAGACTTACAAAAAGGTGGTTTCATTCCATAATAATCGTAAGGTGCTTGAAATGAGCACTTGTCACATTTAAATACCTCACGGATGAACTTTTCTTCATCTTTTTTCTTTTCTTCGACAGTCGGTTCATTTTTGAAAGTGGACTCTGCCATGATTTTAGTAACACATTCGAACATAGAAGGCAATTATAGGTATTGACCAATTTTCATTGTAGAGCAACCCACTGCTCCCCCTATGGATTTCAAGAAAACAAGACTAAACAAGCCCCGGATGAAATTGCAACTCAATTCAGCAGTTTTCTCAAAATTCTTTAAAAGGTCGTCAGAGCAGTAGAATTTTCTCAGTTACGAGTTAGCAATTGCCAATAATGTCTTATTTGCCGGCTGGAGTGGATAACCTTTTATTATGCACAGATTCTTATAAGGTTGTTGTTTGACTATTTCATTTAAAAAATATTAAATATTGACTTATGATCGAAATATTAATTAAAGTTGATTTTTTTTTTATAAAAAAAAGGTCACTCATCATCGACAATATCCTACAAATACTACAAAGGTTTATTCTTATTTTGAAAGTAGAGGTGGAAAATTTGAGAAAACTGTTTTCTTCGGCCTACAATACATATTGAAGAGATGGCTTGTTGGTCAGGTTGTAACCAAGGAGAAAATTGCTCAAGCAAAAGAATTATACCACAAACATTTTGGTCAAGATTATTTCAATGAGGAAGGTTGGACTTATATTTTAAAGGTATGAAAAAGTCTTTATAATTAGATAATGTCTTTATCTATATCATGCTACTTTCACTTTCGATATGATGTATATACTATATATATATATATATACACAAATTAATACCATTTATATGTATATGATGCTATAATTATCTATTTCAAACATGTGTTAATTATCGCGTAAAACAACTTAAATCATAGAATTTCGTTAAAATAGGTCATAGAAAAAAAAAATGAAACTGTTTTGAAAGAAAAATATCTGCTCTTATTAAATTTCTTTTCTTATAAAAGCTTCATTTTGTCAGTAAACTGAATTTTCTAATACTTAACTTTATAGCTAATTGTTTAACGTAAAAGCTCCTATTCTATATTCACGTAATTCACCGTCCCATACCAGGGAACCTATTGATTAATTGATTATTCATAAGAGCCTATTTTTCTCTTTCTTTTTTTACTGAATATACGTTTTATTTTATTTTTTTTTAAAAACCAATTAAACAATATTTTCAATTCTTCTCTCTCTCTCTCTCTTCTTTTCATGATTTTCCCAAAATAATAATTCAAAATGTTTTTAATTACCTTTGTCGAGTGTTTCTATTTTTTTTCTATATTTTAATAAATTTTCCAGGAACACAACGGTTATCTACCTATTGAAATCAAGGCTGTACCTGAAGGTACTGTTGTTCCCGTTAAAAATGTTCTTTTTACGGTGGAAAATACTGATCCCAAGTGTTATTGGATCACAAATTACTTAGAGGTATTATATATTTGTCGTTTTATTTGATTTGTAGCAATATAAATGAGAGTGGGGAATAAGAAGGAGTTAGCCTTTATAACTGTACACTGTAGTTCTTGTTTAATCACGTGATTTTTTTCTCTTTTGTACAAACTTCAGTTGAACTATTGTTTACTGATTGCAGAAAGTAACACGATCAATTTCTTTCTTTGTTTATTTCGTTTTCGTAAAAAAAAAGTATGAAACTAATGTAAATTTAAATGAACTCTTCCATTTGTTTCTAGACCATCTTTGTTCAAGTTTGGTATCCAATGACGGTTGCTACTAATTCGAGATATCAAAAAGAAATAATTGCCAAATATTTAAATTTAACATCTGATTCATTAGAAAGTTTACCATTTAAATTGCACGATTTTGGTTTTAGAGGCGTCTCATCAGTAGAAGTAAGTTTTTATCAGTAGACTTAATTCATCAAATGCAAATTGCATGTATAAATTATATTTATACATTTTCAGACTGCCGGAATTGGTGGCGCAGCACATCTTGTAAACTTTAAAGGAACAGATACAATTGCGGCAATATGTACTGCAAGACAGTATTATTCATGCGATATGGCCGGTTTTTCTGTACCAGCTGCTGAGCATAGCACAATTACAACATGGCAAAAAAGTGGCGAAAGAGAAGCGTTTAAAAACATGTTGGACCAATTTCCAACTGGTACAGTTTCCGTTGTAAGTGATAGTTATGATATCTACAATGCTTGTGATAATATTTGGGGAAAGGAATTGAGAGATCAAATAATAGAAAGAAGTAAAACGAATGGTACATTGGTGATCAGACCCGATTCAGGAGATCCCGCTACAGTCATTTTAAAAGTATGTTTAGTAGAGTATAATACTGTTTTATTATTTTTAATATTTCTATTTTACTTGAAAAATTAAGCTGTTGAACCTTCTGGAAAAGAGATTTTCAACCACAACTAACTCCAAAGGATATAAAATGCTCCCATCTTATTTACGAATCATTCAAGGTGATGGTATTTGTTATGAAACTTTAGGTGATATACTAGCAGCTTTGGAAAAAGCCAAATGGTCCTCGGAAAATTTAGTCTTTGGTTCTGGCGGAGCTCTTTTACAAAAACTCAACCGCGATACTCAAAAATGCGCTTATAAATGCAGCTTTGCAGAAATAAATGGAAAACGAGTAAGCGTTTATAAGCAACCTATAGATGATCCGGGAAAGAAATCTAAAAAAGGAATTCTGACTCTTCAACAAGAAGGAAATTCATTTGTGACTAAGGAAGAAGGTCAAGGTGATTCATCGAAGGTAAATAATACTTTATTCTTGAGTAGAATTACGTAAAAAACAATATTAACTCGACCTATTTCTATATTATTTCCCTTATTCATTTCCTTTCAGAATCTACTCATTCCAGTATTCCGAAATGGAAAACTTCTAATTGATTATAATCTCGATACCATCAGGAAAAATGCCGAAATTGATATCTTGAAGAAATAAGTTTATTCTATATCCAAGAATACTTAATAGCTTGTTATATATGTATATTCTCATTGTATTTTGAAAATCTTGAGACTAGAACTGTGAGCTAAAAACTGTATAAAATTTATACTTTTTCCTTTTTTGAAAATTTATCTAATATTTAAAAAAGAACTAGAAAAAACAAGAAGGGGACAGAAAGAGAGAGAGAGAGAGAGAGAGAGAGAGAGAGAGAGAGAGAGAGAGAGAAAGAGAGAGAAAAGGTGTGAATGTTTACGCTTTTAATGAACTTAATATATCGAACTATTTAACTAAAATATTCTGTAATAATCAATATGTTAACGATTTTTGCCTCTATGATTGGAACCGATCTGACAGCCAATAAGAAAATTAAAAATTAAAAAATCCTTATCGTTACTTTTTAGAAAAGTAGCTAAATAATACTCAATTCATTTTCTCTTATAGGATATTATTAGAAACTCTCTTTAATCAAGCGTCAATTTAAATATTTCAACTAAACAGAATTTATAACTATAATTAGTTGATTTATTAATATAGAAGGAGAAACAATCAAAAATCTTTCCATCTTGTTATCAATTATTACAAAAAAATGAAAAAACTTTTGTATTTATTTAGTAAAGGGTGGTAAACTTTGAAATGTTTACTGAACTTAATAATAGTTTGTTAAACTGAACTGTGATTATGCAAGGAATAAATCGTTTCCTTTTATTCTTGTCGATATTTGTTATTTATCGTACAAGCTATTATCGTTTTTTTTCTTTTCTATATTTTCTATAATCTCATAAACGTGGACCATTCATTTTTCTCTTGTTTATCATTTTATATATATATATATATATATATATATATATATATATATATAGAAAAAGAAAAGAATAAATATATTATTCATGTTTCCTTAATAATTATTTCAAATAATAACGATTTGTTCATAAACTTTACTGTAAATAATACAGTTTATTCTTTATAGACTGTATTATTATCGGAGTTAGAGGGCGTTACTTTACAACAGTGTAACTTTCTCTCTTTTCTTTTCGTGTATGCATTGAGAAATAATACGAATTGAAAATTGGTCTATGATGCTTTTTATATCGTTTAAAGATGAATATTTGTATAGTTTGTGTAAAAGAGTACTAATATCTATTCACGATGAATTGATTTATAACAAGTATCTATACTTAAATATTGATTTGGCTAACAATGTGCAAATGAAGACATGCACATTGAGCCTAGAATGTTTAATGTAGTGTACATTATGCACCAATAACTTCTTATTTTTATTGACATTTTAACCTAATTTGTTAATATATTTATACAAAATTAGACTATAAATTTTCATATAGATATTTTTAATTCAAAGTTCATCCCTTTCTTTAAGGGCCTTGGCTGCGTCGGGTGCGTATGTTGGCATTAATTCTTTAATTCTTGATACGAAATCGGATTTTTCTGTACAGCCTTTGCATTGTTCTTCCCAATCCGATAAGATCTTCTTCAAATCCTTTACCTTTAGTTTCTTAAAGTTCACTTTAGTCAAATCAATTTGCTTTTCTAAAATGATAAAAATAAAATATGCAGTCTTTATTAAGGATAGTACTGAGAAGAAGATTACAAACCATATTTCAATTCACAAATTTGAGAGTCTTTTCTTGTGAGTTGCTGACAAATTTTTTCAGAGGGAACTCCCCATGTAACCCTTTTAGTAATTTCTCCAAGAATGCTTGTAGCTGATTCTTCCAAGCCTCCTACGTAGTAGCACTATTGAATTTGATTATTGTAGTCAATAAATAGCATATTTCTTTAATACGTACAAAACGGTTTTCAGTTTTCTTTAAATTCTTACAAAATTTCATAAGTTCACTATGTACTTTCTTCTGATCCGCTTTATCTTCGCTTTTAAGAGAGGCTACAAACTTGTCGAGAACAGTTACACACACTGAAAAGAAGAAACGACTACGTCAATTTCTATAGTTCATAATAAACGAGGGACACGTGTACTAAACTTACCTTCGCAATTCTCCTTTGTAACTTCTTTAACTGACATGACAGTCGGAACTAAATAAACTAGGAATAGAATATAATAAAATGAGTTCATGTTTAACGTTGATGATGGCGTCAATTGAAAACTTGAATCAAAAAATAATAATTTTCTCAGAGTTAACGAGCTGAGCAGACGAATATCACGCCGAAATATAAATGAACTGGTTTAGTGTTCGTGCTCTTTATATATAGAACACTCTGAGTAAGGAATAAGGTATTTTGTAAAACAGAATTATACCTCTTTCCGGTTCCCGTTTCTCTTTTGCTACATACATTCTCATCGTACTTTCTCAAATATTCCTTGTAAAATAGATCATTCTGAAAGTTTATCGTATCAAAAATGAAAATTTATGGCGTCTATATAATTAATAGGGCGGGTGGTTTAATATTTTCCCGTGATGCCAGTCCAAAAATTGAAGTTGAAAAGACATTTAGCTATCCGATTGATATTAAATTCAAGTCTTATGACGAAAAAATTGTTGTTGCTTTTGGTCAAAGAGACGGAATCAAAGGTTCATATTTGTTCTTTATTTAAAACAAATTATTGCAATGTATTTTATCCACAGTGGGTCACGTAGTATTATCCATAAACGGCGTTGACACCGGATTTCAGGATGAGGGGAGGTCATATAATATGACCAAGCTTAAAGATGGTAGAGAAATATTAAAGATACTCGACGATGAATCCTCCTATCCCTTGAGTATTAAATTTGGACGATTACGCATGACTGCCAACGAAAAGATAATGCTACTTAGTATGTTCCACTCGTTCGTATTTTTCTTTGATATAATAAATATGAAAGCTTTAAGGGAATTTTACAATTTTTTCATGTAACTCAACAGAATTTTTGCAATGTCAGTTCAATTATCTCCAGTTCCAAGGAGTTCTGGTATTGAAGTATTAGAGGCTGATACGTTTAAATTACACTGCTTCCAAACCCTTACTGGTATAAAATTAATTGTGATAACCGATCCCCGGTGTTCAGATATGAACATATTCCTCAAGAAATTATATGAACTATACGCGGACTATGCACTTAAAAATCCATTCTATCAGAATGATATGCCAATTAAGTAAGAGTTTATTATATATTAACATTTCGATATAATATAAGTTTATTTTTTTAAAGGTGTCCGCTTTTTGAAGAGAAACTTACTCAAGCAATCGATACAAGTGAAAGAATTTCAAACTAAAAGACATTGCTAGCTATACTTAATCATTGAATAGTTTCAATTTCCTACTTTGTCAGACTATATTTTCCTGAATCTAATAGAATTTATTTAAAATTGATTTACTAAACATCTGAAACAGTTTCATCTTCAAACATATATGAATATAAACGTATTGTAAAATCATTACGCAATCAAAAATGCTAATTTTCCTCTGTCCTACAACAGAACATGGTTTCTATCCATATGTAAAGTTTATTTTATTTTGAATGGTGATCCAATTTCGTTTGATAAACAAACTATCACAGTAGCTTAATCTTGATAAGATTCTTTACAAAAATTTCCAGTCTTTTAGTATAGACCAGTCCATCAACAAAATCTAATCAATTCTCTATTGTTGCCAAATCTATCAAAAACTCCTTCAAGAGGTCTCAACGTTGGATGAAATATACTCTTTAGACTATCACTATCATCTTATTGATAATAAGATTTACTATAAATCTCAAAGAGAATATTATCAATGATTATTTTATACCTGTCTAAGAAGTTTCAGCTTACTTGATTGTTTTTTTTCTTTTAATATTTGAGTTAATCCTAGGGATAAAGTTTATGACCTATATCCAATTTAAAGGGTTGGATTTTTTTGTCTATAAACAATAATGGATTCGATTTAGAGAAGTTTTCAAGCAATAAATAATAAAGCTTATGATTTAATGTTAAATAACTTTTATTAAAACTATATTGCTGTTGAAAACATTCAAGTTATATATACAAGTTTTCTGTTTTATGATGCCATGGAAATTTCAATTTTTGTCTTTAATTGCTTAATTAGCGCGTGATTCATGAATAATAACAATCCGTTGGGTAAGAAAACATCTAAAATTGATTTAATTCTATCGGGCTTCAACAGAGCATTTGATGGCTGACTAAAAATATTGCAATAATCTTGCATATACTTTATCATTATTTTCATATTGTTTTCCGCTAATATTCTATTCTCATCTGGATGTAGTACGAATAAAAGTGTAGTATTTATAGCTGAATTCCAAAGGATAATTGGTTTCGAACGACGAGTTCTTATACTAAAATAACCCATTTGGGTTGTAGGGACAATTCCATCAGATGTAAGATTATTTAAGTCTTTTTCGTAAGTCTTAACATCGCAATTTCCCACTTCTTTCTTGGCTTTTTCAGCAATCTTTTCAAAGAATTTGTCTCTTATACTTCTTGTTTCGGCATCACTTAAGCTTTCAAGTTTTTGAGTATAAATGTTTTTATCTTCCTCTAATTGAAACATAGATTGATCTGCTGTGAAAGATTCCCTATACAGAATTCGACATTCTTTTCCAATAACTGTCGTTATCAAAAATGCGAGCACCATCATAAAGAGCGATATAAAAGAATAACATAACGAAGGAGTATACGGACTTTGCAATTTTGGCTTACAACTGGGCCTATATTCGCGCAGATATATTATCGTTACCTCTGCAAGTGTTTGCTATGAATAAGCTCATTCAAGCTTTTCGCTCTGCACCAATCCGTATTAACTTATCAAAAGTTTCTAGTAAGTTATTAATTCACTTACCTAACAAGTCAATCTAGATTACCTAACAAAATAGTAGATTTGATAGACGATTAATATCAAAATAAAAATTTCAAATGTCACCCAAAAAGTGTAAAATATCTGTTACCTGAGCGCTATTGTCCTTCGAGAAAGGAACGGAAATTACAGTCGGGTTCCAAAATAGAATACTATTATTATTTTTGTTGTAACAAATCAATCTTAATACGGAACGTAAAGATTTCTAATTTTGAATTTTTTCCCAGCCCCGTTAACCTACTATTCTACAAAGGAGTCTTCCGGTAAAGGTGGCCTTAAAAAACCTACTACACCTGTTGGAAGGTTTGATGACCCAGTAGAAACTAAAGAGGGAAAACTAGAGCCTCAAACTCCTCAACCTACAGAAGACGATCCCTACGCACCCTTTCCAGGAGGAAAAAATCCCGTAACAGGTGAAATTGGTGGACCTAGGGGACCCGAACCAACAAGATACGGAGACTGGGAAAGGAAAGGTCGAGTGATTGATTTTTAAAACTTGTAAGTTCAAAGCGATCAATACTGTAGTTGCTAAGGTAAACAAATCAATTATATATGGAGTTTTAGACGTGCCTTAATTTCAGAAAAAAGGATATCCACCAAAGTCGCCATTATGAAATTCCTTATTTACTTTATAGCAATGATTGTTTTCCACCAAGCGTACTCTAAAATTTGTTTAAAGTCTCATAATGTAATCCTGCGTGTAGATACACGCTTGTCATGGCTTGAATATCTGAAAAATTTAAAAACAGCATTACTACCAGTTGAATTGGATCAGACTATTTCTTTTTCAAAGGAATGCGAAGGGTCGCCTTTGAATGCCATCAATGATTTCATCTTTAATTTTCCTTCATCAGTTAACGTCACCGGAATTCGAAATCAGCTAGAATTGATATCATCTGAGGGATCTGCCGAGTTAAGTAAGACGAGTTCCCAAAATGCTTTAAGAATATCTTTAAAGATTAATCATCGTCAGTCCACACCAAGTGTTGTAAAATTAACATTGAAATGGAGAAATGAAATTAGACTACGAAATCAAAGGGGAGACAAACATTCATTCGACGCTTTAATTGAGCAACTATATCCAAATATTGAGGTAATAGGAAATTCTTTTAGCATTAAACCTTCTACACGATTTACTGCAAGCGTTGTTCTACCAAGGCACATGTCAAATATCCGTGCAACTGCCGTACCTATTTCTAATGGGAATGAATGGAAAAAATATCCTGTAGCATCTAGGAAAAAGAATGCCACAATATTTATAGTTAACTACGAAATGTCGGATGCAACAAAATTAGCAGATATTCAACTGAAAGAATTTTATATTAAAATGTCTGTTATATTCGACATGAGCGGAGTTCTTAATTATCGAAAAGTAACGGGCTATTGTAAGGATTTGATTGATACTCCTTATTATAATTTTATCTGGATAATTATATTGTTTATTGGCATCTACGTATTTTTGAATTTCTTCTTTAGTCTTGATGCAGTTTTTATAACAAAAGAAATGTATTTTTTCCACTGGGTAATGTGGGGCTTTAAAGCAATTATACTAATCGTCAATTTATTACTACTTATAGCAAACTATAATAATGCTAAGATAGGAGCTTGTCATGCTCTGTTCGGCGGAATAACTTATCCCTTTTTAGCTTATTCGTTTTGGGCTCATGTAACGCCTGTCTTCTTTTTAGTTGTATTTGGTTCGACGCTTTTTAGTATTGTGGGTAATCAAAAATTGGATTTAGTTGAACAGGCTGTATTTAATTTGGAAGCTGGAAAAGCCAGAACACCTAAAGCACAGCAAGCTACTAATTACATAAAAATTCTTATTTCTCGAATTTTTTGCACTTGTTTATTTATAGGTTTAGCTATTTTGAACTTTAAAGTTTTCATTGTTGATGCTGATATTGTTAATTTTGCACGTGCTTGTTCCGTAACGTTTTTATCTATGTTTCTATCGTATTTCCTTAGGCCTTTATATATATTCGATTATAAAGTTTTTACCCATGCAAGATCTATTCTGGGTATTTTTGGTGGATTTTTTGTTGGATGTATCTATAGATTTATGTATTGAGGTGAATTAAAAAAAAAATACAGATGGCGTAAGTGGTAGAGAGAAAATTTAATAAAAATAGAGAAAAAGAACGCTTTGTCAATAAAAAATGACTAAGACATCCCGTCAACGCGATAGAAATCGAATTAGTCGAACGAGGATCGAATTATCCCAATTTTTCCCGCCCACCACCTCTTCATTCTTTCCTTTTCTCCTATTGGCTCTTCTCTAAAACATTGTATAGAAAAAAGAAAAGTCTCTCTTTCTGAAGGGTCGGAAAATAAATCCTTCCAGCCCCAACTTAATCCCACTAGACGTTTGGACGTTGTGCCGAACAAAAGCAAACTTTTTATCTACCTAATCATCCGAGCCTAGACATCAAAGGGTATCGGCGGGAGAGCTGATCACGTGACCCGGCCCAGACTAAAAGCCGATTGGTTAATGTTTGTATACTCTAGTCAAGCTAACTAGCCTCACTCCCCCCTGCCTTCAATCGTCCGCTTGCAGTTTTCTAGTTAACATCTGCTGTTATTTTGCTCCGTTAGAAGAGGGTGAAGAAAGAAAGAAGAGAACGAAGGATAATATTCTCATATAAAGAACATATTTTTAAAGGTTGGTATGTAGTTTCTTTTATTTTCCAGAAAGAGATAGCTGAACAAAAAGGGGAAAGAAAAGAAAACGAATAGGAGGATGGACAGGCAGAAGATATGAAGAGATACAGATAGAAAAAAGGTGTGGAGGAAGGGAAAATAGACAAAAAAAGGATCAGAAAGAATAGACAAGAATGATATAAAAAGTTAAATTAAAGTTCCAAATTAACCAAACGCGCGCTTTAACATAGTTTATGCAAGCTTTAAGCTGTTAAGGAGCCAGCGAGAGTTTTTCAGCAGCTAATTAACGCTTGTGTAAAAAAGGTGCTAATTGGAAAGGATGTTAAAAATAGATCATGCGTTTCTTGAAAGAGAAAATATTTTCTT
This sequence comes from Dimorphilus gyrociliatus, assembly GCA_904063045.1. NCBI lineage: Eukaryota > Metazoa > Annelida > Polychaeta > Dinophilidae > Dimorphilus > Dimorphilus gyrociliatus. Next base: position 1,386,206 of record CAJFCJ010000003.1, read on the forward strand.
TCTCTTAAAACGGTAAAGTGTTAAAAAGAGAGATTTCTTCACTACTGTATCGTTCTTCTTTAAAGACTCCTACTCCGCACCGTTTATCATTCTTCCGTTATCGCAAAAAATTCAGTGTTGTATTTATGATTAGATAGTATAATTCGTATAAGGCTTTACTGTTATTTTTCGACAGTGGTGTGATAATGTACTATAATGGCGTCTATCTATTCCTAACCGTTCTAATCATCAATACCATCCTCATCTGGTCCAAGAAGCATGGAGGTAAGCGTGATATCTTTATATAAAATGCATGCATTATTGTATTGGGAAATATCGAATCAAGTGTCTAACAATAAAATTAACAAGGTCGTAAAAATATTAATCGCACCGATTGTATAACCGTATGATTCCTTGTTTTCGACACATTCTTTGAATAATAGATAAAGTTATAATAGGCGTCATTTTTGCGAGAGTATCTCTCAATTCACGAGAATGATTCCCAGTAAAACAACATTCAAAAGAGCGGAAAGAGGCAATTTTCCCATAGCATAAAGAAAGAACAATAATGACGTCACACTGCATAACAGAAGGTGGAAAAAAAGGAGTTATAATCGGTAAAGGTAGGAAAGAGAACTATACTAAAAGTTCCAAAAAGAAAGCTAATCCTTGCTGACGGCGCTAAATAGGCCTATGAATATAAATGGACAAAGGGCTTCGGATAACCTGACTTTACTTAGTCCTATACGACCCTTATCACGCCTTTAACAGTAATCGTAGATTCCCGTAATCGAACATTAGTTAAATACTACATAAAAAAGTGAAAAAAAAATGATTTAATCGAGAAAAAGAGCAATAAAAAATGGATTATATAGTGACGAAAAAGGGGTAAAATTGATTATTAATAGGGCCGAGTCGATAAAAAGGCAGGCTGCTAAAACTCCAAAGTAAACAAGGTCGTTGAAAGCGCCTTGTCTAGCGAAAAATTCTATTCTATACCCTCGCAATGAATATTTTATATAGGCTATAGGACTAGCACGAAAAAATGGAACAATAAGCGCCTTGTTGAACTTGTTGAATAAACTACGCCGATAATCCATTAGCGAGCTCAATTATCAAAAGTCGTTATCATATGCGATATTCTCATTTATTTTGACTTAGACATCTATTTTTTTATATATATATATACATAAAATTCTTTGTATATATAGTCTTATCTTGTTTTATGAAGAAAAACAGATTTATACAATACCCTCTCTATTCTTGACAGAACCACCAAAATTAAAGGTAAATTCTCAGCCCATAGTGCATTCAAGAGTTGGTGGCTCGCTCAAATTAAATTGCCCAATATTAAATTTTAAACCAAGAGGAGATTTCGAATGGTTCATTAAAGAAGAAGGAACTTGGGTAAGTTAATTGCTATTTATTCTGTTTGTTTTGAAACTCGTTAGTTTTATAACAAGAAATGTTAAAGAATAGATGAAAAAATTTGTCAGCAGTTCGAGAAGAGTATTATAAATGAGACCATTGTAAAGTATTAAGTGGAGAGGGGCTAGGCGGAAGTTTGGATTTACTTTTAAACGATAACATACAGATACGCTGACAGTTGTTTATCAGAGTATTCAATCGCATGAAATTCAATTCTTGGCCAAATTTTTTTTCAAACAAAAAATCAAATATCAACATAGTTTTACTATTATTTTATACAAGAGAAAAAAATCGATATCTAAAACTTATTATCTTACCCATTACATGAAATAATTCGTTGTAGAAGGAATTATGTAACATTATACATGTTAAGTATAAAGAAAGGAATTTTTCAACTACCTCTTTCGAACCGACTCTGATAAAAAAACATATTGCTTTTTGGATTAGCGTATCTTACAAAGCATTAAAGAATAAAGGAATTGCTGTAATCTTCTTATTCTTGTTTAAAGTTGCATTTATAATTTTCAACCGTAAATATTCACCATATTTTGATTCACTTTTTTATTTAAAAAGTTCTGTTTACACTATTAATAACAACATAGGAAGAGAGAGAGAGAGAGAGAACAAGTGCATAAACGTAAAATTTATACCAGCATCCTTTCATTGTAATGTAATACTGGAGTTTATCAACAAGTCCGTACAGTTTTCACTATTATTCGATATTCAGTTGGAAAAGTAAAAAAAAAACTAACGACTGCAAAATAAAAAAAAGAAAGAAAATAATAAAAACAGAATATAAAAAATAAAATACCAAAATGATTTCTACTGCAAATAAATGAAAATATAAAACATTTACCAACAGCATTCTAAATTGTATAAAAAGAGAAAAGTATTGGATTTTATAGCTTATTAATAATGTAATTATGAATCAAAGTATATAAGTTTGGTAAAGAAATAGGCCATTTATGCATTGGGGGGCATTATCACGGTTTTACACGTTAATAGGAAGCTTACCTTGACTAAAACCGATTGATATATTGCCGGTCTCTTTTTTTTTTCGAACGCTTGCGCTCTTCTTTATTTTTATAATGCGATTATAATTTGTTGTTTTTTTGAATAAACAATTAATAGTGAATATATCCTGTGGTGAAAACAAAACCTGTTAAAACACTTAAAATCCTTTTAACTCTTTAAACAGCTGTTGTATGACGAGAGGATTAAAGTTAAAAAATCTCAAATACTTATAAAGAACCTAACAAGAGAAGATGAGGGAGAATACAGATGTAAAGCCACGAATGGTTATGGTGCTCTTAGCTTTACTTACTACGTCTACGTTCGAGGTTTGTATATTATGCTTTACTTAAAAAGAAACGCCCAAAAGCCCCAAATGCTTTAGTTCTTTCGGGTAGGGACAGCTGCTCTCGAGCGATAGCTATTGCTAGTAGTTTTTACTAGACTGATGAAATTATTATCGCATATACCTAAGTAAATATTATCCATCAAAGATAGAGACATTCGTATCCATCAAACACTTTTTGATAATTTAATAGTATATATTTCATAACAAAATAATTCTTAGATGTTATGATGTATATCTGAATTGTATATTATTATACAAAAATAAATATACATTGTATATTTATCTGTAATATACATCTAATATGTACAAATAACTTAATGTATTTGTACAACTCAATATAGATGTTTTTTCTTTCATATTCTCTGCTTTTCACCTAATTATCCACATTTTATATGCTAACTTCTAGTCAATATGCTCGTATATAAGTGTGATCTATACTCTCTATATATACTAATATATATTAGTATATATATATATATATCAGGAAGGAAGACAGTGTCCCTCTTCGGGAATTGATGCATATAGATATGGCGTGACCGGCGACGCTGACCGACGAGTAATTTACTATAGGCCTACGTACTACTTCCGTTTCCATAGTGACGTTTCGCGGAGAAGATTTCGCAATTAAGCCTACCGCCCTTTACGCTTGCGAGTTATGGCGATTGATCCCGCCGCCAGCCCCCTAGGCCTACGCACGTCGGCGTTGCTACGGCAACGTTCTTATTCATATATAATTCTTTAACCCGCACTTCCATCTTCATACCACCTTTTCGCTCAATTGCCGAATAATTGACCGTTACGTGCTGAAATAAATTGCGCAATTAATACCCGATATCGGACAACAGAGAAGCCGACTCATTATTAAGTGATCATAGCTGAAGAAAATTACGAGATGATAAATACTTTAGAAGCAGCTAGAACGCGAGTTAGCTGTCATGAGAAGATTTATGGTGTACGACCGTTTTATGGGCGTAAATGATCTGTTCGGGGAGGAGTGTTGCAATATTGTACCGTTTTGTTACGGGTTAAGAGGGTTGAGGAATGCCTTAGGCGGTAATAAGTTTGGTCAGGTGACCCGAATGTAAATAATGGGAGTATGGTGAATTATTTACCAGAGGGATTTTCGTAAAAACAGTCTTTAGTCCTTCATTCCCTCTTCTCTCTTTCTTAACCCCTCGCCCCATCGTTTCCTTTTTACACTCTTGACAGGTGTATTTTCTCGATTTTAAGATAATAAGCAGTAGATTAAAAAAAACCTTAGACGGGAATTGAAATGAAATAGGAGGACCAATCGACAAAAAAGTAACCATCCTATCGTATTTCTCTCGGCGTTGGAGAAAATAGATTGAAAGCACAGATAAATACCCTTTAGATATTCAACTATGTTTTTTTTAACTGCCATCTGTCTAAAACGAGAAATAGGAGGTAGCACTAGGAGAGAGGATGAGGGCGTCGTCACGTGATGCTGTTACATCATATCGTCAATCGAGTTTTTTTTATTCGTTTTGTATATTCAAAAAACACATTCCAGTCATGTTGAATAAGAGAAACTTTGATAAGGGAATAAGATAAACACGTTCCATAAATTTGCAACTTTTCCCCTCGCCATCTGCCTATATGATTTTGTCGTTTTAATACGACGAGAAGGCCTATTTCAGATACGTCACGCAACGTTTTACGCTTTTAGAAATAAAGTTAATAAAATGATCTATTCGTTCTTTCCAAATATCTTTATCTTATAAAAACATAAACATTGAAATAGATAATGAATACCTACGGTAAATATGTGCAGCAGATATATACGCTTATATTCATTTATATATGTTTAATATAAATTCGTTCGGACGTGTGCACGGCACATATCACGTGATACGTTTCCCTCAGCGCTAATTAAATCATCACCCTATTCATCGTACGTTACATACGCGAGGACAGATGTCTCATACCCTTTCCAAATATTTTTTTTAACTATTGAAATTGAGGGCATGAAGGGAAGAGGAAAGGGAATAGAATGAAAAAAATCACGAATTGCAGAAAAAACCCTAACTACCTGTCGACAATAAAGCCCTGAAGCAAAGCCCTCAAGGGAAATTGTTTCGTACAAAAGTATAGGGCGAAGCCTTTACAGAAAGAGGAGAGCAATAAACGTAAGGCTGGTGAAAGCTGATCTTTTACAAACATTTCATTGCGATCTTTAAGTGAAAGAAAAAGAAATAACAGAGGGAACGAAGGCCTTTCGGTTAAAGAATCCAATTAGAAAAATCCCTTATTACGCAATAGTTGCCGAAAGACGGCGTTAATCAGACGGATATCCAGCCGTTTCCAACTTGTTTATTCGGTAAACAATCTACGGGAAAGGGAATGGGTAGGGGGGTAAAAACTCCTGCAGTGTGTCAAAGGGTCACGTGACTTATTATCCGCAGATGAGTCCTTACGATACGCTTCATACCGTCTAATCTTTCATCGTCTGGGCTCTTTCACATAAAATGTTCTTATTTTTTTAAATCGTTTTTTTCATTGCTCCCCTTTTATGTTTACAGATGGGACGAGCGCCTATATGAAGAGAATCTGTAAGTGTCTCTTTTTTCTGACCAACAGATGGCGTTAATACAATTTCAATTAATTTTCATCCTTATTGTATCCTCTAGCCTCGCCCAAGTTCATTAACAAACAAAATAACAAGACAAGAAAAGTAAGGGAAAATCAATATGTTATGCTTGACTGCAGCACAAGAGCTGAACCAAAGGCGAAAATTGAATGGTATCGCGAAGATACATTATTGGAAGAGGAAAAGGACGAGGATTATCTTAAACTAGAGAACGTTAAACGGGAAGACTCCGGAAAGTATAAATGCAAAGTTTCGAATGTTTTGGGTAAAACTGTAAGAAGTTGGTCTCTTCAAGTTGGACGTAAGTAACAACAAAGTTAATTTTAAAAAAGAATCTTATAAACATTCTCAGTAGTAACATTCTGTTGCAATTCATAAATAGACGATATTATTTACAAGTCGTGTTTTTCTTCTTTCCAGCTAATTATTTTCGAAACGAAGAGCTCGGAGACATTAAATTCTTGGCTAGTGAACGTCAATTGTTCGTTAATCGTTGGGAGGACGCCGAATTTAAATGTCAAATACGATTAACAAATCCCAGAGCATCGAAGCCGAAAATGGAAGTAAGTAGTACTTTCCGGTTAAATAGAATACTTAAAAAATAGTTTATTTATCTTTCTATCGCTTCCTTCCGTTGTAGACCTATATACAGTTATATATATATATTGGTATATATGTATTGAAATCATTAAATTCCTGCAATTTTTTCAGTGGGCAAAAGTATCTTCAAGGACGATAAATATAAATAGCCCTCGAGATGCCATACTCTCTTCTCCTATAAAATTATGCAATACGACTTTGTTAACAAGAAAGAATAACGTTTTTATGAATAGTTTACATTTAAGATCTGTCGACTACGAGAATGCTGGATTTTATGCTTGTATTATTAAATTGGGTTCAGCTGATATTGAACTTCAATTATTCGAGTTGAAAATTGAGCAGGTAAATGAAGATAATTCAACGAGAATTATTCTAATAGCAACTATCTCGGGAGCCGTACTCTTCCTTCTCATATTCACTTTCGCTTGCATTTATAATAAACATCGCAACAAGACGGGTCATCCTTCGAATAGAAGTACAAAGAGTTCATCTAGCGGTTCAACTTGCGTTTACAAAAAGTGCACGCCAACTCCACCACCACACCAGAATATTATGTTAAACTATTACAAGCAACAGCAACAACCTGATTTTGGACTTATATCTTATCATACAATCAGTAGTAACGATGGATCTTATAATTCAAGGGATAGAGGTATCGGATTTAGTGCCCAGCATATACCTCCAGCTCCTCCCCCTTCCGCCCAATTTGTTTAAAGAAAAAACAAAGACAGCTTCATTTTTCATATATGTTTTATACAGGGTAAAATGTGTGTACAGTATATCAATGCATTAAATAATTGTTAAGTATATATTCTCAACTATTTTTTCTTTTTTTTGACATTTTTTTTGTTAAGAGCCTTATTCTGGGATATTATTTTGTAATACTTTTATCGCTTCAAATTTTTATATTTAAATACAAAACTCGTTTATTTAACAATCTCTTTCCCGCTTTTTCATTATTAATAGTATTGTATGATTACTTAATTAATAACCCTTTTCCCCATGCCCGAAAGGGATTGACTTCGTCGAATACCAATAACGCCATCTAGTTGTTCATTAAAGATACGTTTTATTTTGAAAAATACGAAAATGCGCAATAAATATGGAGGCGAATTAGAACCGCATTCGATGTAAATTTTAATTTTTCATCGTATATTTATAACTGTAAATTATGGCAAATTCCGATAATCATATAGAAAAAATAATTCTTCAACTTTGCCTTCAAGTTTCCGGCCTAAATAAAGGTTAAGAGAACTTATTATTTTTTGCATGTTTGAACAGAGATATTCGGCTCTTTTACCCTTCTTAATGAATCAATCGTGAATGATCGCTAACAAATAATTTCTTAATTCTTCAGATAGTATCGGAAAATTATATTCTAACATTTTGGAACAAATACAGAAAAGGTTTGATAAATTTATTAACAGATATGTGTGACCTCAATTTTTTCTTCTTTTTTACTCATTGACTTCAGTCAACAATTGGCATCGGATACAAATGAAATTCAGGTTGTTGAAAGAATAAAAAAGAAATGTAAGTTGATGTTTTAATATAAAAAAACAATAACCTAGATATGAATAATACGTTTAGAATAATTACTTTATCACTTTCTTAAACAGTTGTCAGAAAATCAAAGACAAGAGAAGCGAGCAATTTTCAGGATTTTTATAGAAAACTTCGAAATGAGGTATAAAATAATTAAAACCATTATATTATAGTTTAATTCTACCAATAAAACGACAATAGACAACGATTAAAAATCGTGGATCTCTACTCTGCTTTCTAGAATGTTTATCAAGACTATCTGAGACTACACATTCTCAAAAATTTCACTTCTCTACTGGAGTCCTTTCAAGACCGACGTCAACGCCAAATCAAAATCCAAATCTGTTTAAAACACCAGCTTCTGTGAATCAACATCAAATTCATTCAACCCTTAGTAGTGGGATTTCCAGCATTGGAGGAAGAACTAATGAAACTACCCCGACGCCCAGGTCACATCCCCCGAGGTATATTAAAGATTAAAATAGAATAAAGGGATACCTTTTTTTTTAAATGACATATTTGATAGAATTACGAGTTCAGGGAAAACCTTAAATTAACCTTTCCTTTCATTATCTAAAGTTATTGGAGAACGCCCGCGGCTCAACAATTTCATGGTCAAAATCCCACCTTTCAATATCGCTCTAGTAGCGATCATTATACAACTCAACAATTAACCTTCGGATCAACTCCTGGAAATGCATCTACCAAGGCAGCTGGTAAGCATGAGATCTATAACTCTACTGCAAGTGTATTTTATCTTCTATTTTTTAAAATAGGCGATCCCTACTATGGATCAAAGACGGAGGAAACGACTACTAAGGCTCACATCGAAAGACCTAATAAAAAGAGCGGAGATTGTAATTATTTACCTGAATGTTCTTTTACCAATACTTAATTAATAATTCTACAACTGTATCAATAGCAAGCATCATATCGGAAGCTGCTCTCATTAAAGATCTCATTTATAATCTGCAAGGTATAGATGGGAAATATATTAAATTTGATGTAAATGCCGCAGCCTTCAGACCTTCTAAAATTGTGAGTTATTTTTCTTTAGCCCCAAAGGTCTATAACTTGGCTGAAATATTATGTTGTTTTACTAACTGTCTTAAATTTCCGTAATTTGTTTATATATAAGGCGGACATTTCTACTTCGAGAAAAGATATCGTATCAAAAATATCTGAATGCGGTTGGCTATACTTGAAAGTTAGAAAGTACACTGACTTAAGAAGTTTAGAAAAGAGCTTTGGCCTAGTTGGACAGGTTCCTATTTATATATCTGCGACTATGTACGGAATTAATGATAATTAATATTTCATTAGTGTTTTTGTGCTGCCTTAAATAACGAATTGACAGAATTCTATCACTTGGTTGCTGTTCTCGATTCTCAAGCTTTACAAGATGAAGATCAGGGTGTAACTGTTGGAGAAGGTGTTCTCACTCTCAGGAGATTACTATTATGGTCATATGAACCGTTAGTCCGGTTACGTTCCTTAGCGGCTTTAGTTGATGTGTGCCAAGGAAAGAAGGGGGGAAGTTTAGCCAGCATCATTTACTCTTATTCACAACACGGGGATGTGACAATAAAGTGTCTTATGGAATATTTATTGATGAAAGTAGTACAACCAATTTTTGTAACAATTATTCGTTGGATTTACGAAGGAGAGTTGCAAGATTCATATAATGAAGTACTATATATTCTTTTTTCCGTTGATTTAGTTCAATTGGTGTGTCTTTTCTTTTTTACTACAGTTTTTTGTATCTTCTGATCCGACGGTGAAAGAGGATAAACTTTGGCACGAAAAATATTCTTTAAGAAAATCTATGATTCCATCATTTATTCCCATGGAACAGGCGCGAAAGGTAAGAGGATTTATTTTCTTGGGTTATTAGCTAGAAGAATATGGAATTTCTTTGGAGACTAAACATTATGATGAAATTACGAACGGCCATTCTTAACTAATTTGATGATTGTTCACCCACCTTCTGATAAACCTTCTAAGAAATCACTTAGCCTATATACTAAAAGAAAAGAAATTGATTCATACAGTTTCTCACGAATATTTCTTTGTGCTAGATTCTTTTAACCGGAAAATCCATTAACTTTCTACATCACGTTTGTCACGATGAAACAAATGTTAGAGAACTCGAAGCTGTAAAATTAGCAGAAACTCACCAGGGTAAATTTTATCCTATTAGCTGTACATCTAACCTAACATTGAGTAATCAATTTTTTCCTTTACTATTCAGTTGAAACTATATTTAGACAAGACTCTAATCAAATATTCGATAGAATGGTTGAGACGGTTTATGAAGAGACAAGCACAGCTTTGTTGGAAGTTTTACAAAAACGTTATAAATTCCTTGATCATCTTCAGGTTTAGTTCAATTTGGCTTAAAAAATCTTATAAAATAATCCATCTTTTCAAACAGGCTCTTCGGCGATATTTACTCTTAGGTCAAGGTGATTTTATTCGGCACCTAATGGATTTACTCCAGTAAATAGTATTCCAAAATCGACGACTTTTATTTAATATCAACTTATTTTGCAGTGACGATTTATCAAAGTCTGCAACTTCCCTTTATTTACACAATTTATCTGGGGTGTTGGAGACGGCAATTAGGGGTACTAACGCTCAATTCGACGACAGTGACATACTTAAACGATTGGACGTTCGTTTGCTAGAGGTTTGTAGCTTTAGATGATATATTACTTAGTTCTAATTGATAATTTTTTTAAAATTAAAAAGGTATCCGGCAATGAAGTTGGCTGGGATGTCTTTTCGCTAGACTATAGGGTCGATGGACCTATATCGACTGTATTTACACCAGAATGCATGATTATTTATTTAAGAATTTTTAACTTTCTTTGGAGAGCGAAACGTATGGAGTATGCCCTGTCAGCTATTTGGAGAGAACAAGTAGCAAATGCAAGACTTTTACGGAATATGCCAGGTATTTATAAATTATAAAACTTTCCTTTACATTTATCATATACAAAGAGAAGGAAGTTTATTGAGTGTTTCTTTTTTCCAGAGTTAACTGAAATATTGCACAACAGTCATATGCTTTGCTCACAAATGATACATTTTGTTCAACAAATGCAATATTACATAAACTTTGAGGTAAGTTTACTGAATTAATCGTATTACTGCTTATCTTTTATTGTTTGTCTTTGTACTTAGGTGCTGGAATGTTCGTGGGAACAGTTGCTTCTTAAAGTAAACGAAGCAAAGGATTTAGATCACGTAATAGCTGCACATCAAGAGTTTTTAGATACGATAACTTGTCGATGTTTATTGGATGTAGAATCATCTAAGATACTTGCCGAACTTAGAGCAATTTTCGATCAGATTATTATTTTCCAACTATCTCAGCGTAAATTTTACGAGAAAACTAAACACGAATTGCATCTTCGAGACTTGTTTGAAGAAAATATGAAAAAACGAACTGCTCTTAATGAATGGGGAATAACAGAAGCTGAGGAAGAAGTGGAAATGAATAGACGCAAAGAATTTATTGAAAAAGAGGTTAAGGTCTCTAGTTCGGCAGTTATCGTCTTAGCCAATTCATATAGAGTAAGTTGAGGAAATTATATTTCAATATTTTCATAAAAAATTACTATTGTAAACAGTTGATGGTTGGAGGTTTTCTCTCAGAATTAGCATCTCATAGTGATCAAGGCTTAACATATTTGAGTTTTCGATTGAATTTCAACGAGCATTACAATTTGAAAGAAGTGGAAAACCTAATTAGTAAAACGGAGAGATAATCTTAGCTTACTTTAAAAATTTTGACCGTTTCTATAATACTTTTTGGTCATGTAATTACTGCAGTATCCTGTTTTAATCATGTAGTATAGCTATGTATTTGAAAGAAAAATATAGAATTAAATTGTGAAAAATCCAAACATTTTCATTTCTATCGTTTCTTAAATTTCTTAAACAAGGGATGAACATTTTTTCTTCTTGATTCCAAATAAACAGAATCATCGGCACCTGACATAGAAGCCATATTACCAGGTCTTCGAAACACTTTTTTCGAATTAATAAATGCATCCAGAGGCATTTTTTCTTCCTCCGCGTCGGCTTCATTTGCTCTTTGTACTTCCTCCAATAATTTCAATTGTTCATCTCTCGTTCCATATGATAATTGTTCTTCCTCCATACCACTTAATTTAGTAATGACTTTATAACTATATCCCTGATTAATTAGAAAACGCTGTCTCTTTGACTGATACAGCATTTCAATAGTGTCTTGTGAAACCAAAGAGTAAAAGAAAGCATTGTACTCGTCTATTGGAGATCCTTTTTTTGCTCTTAAAATTCTACCCAGACGTTGGGCTTCTTGACGTCTTGAACCACCATGAGAAGAGATTTGTATCAGAACATTTGCCTCAGGCAAATCAAAAGAGTTATCTGCTACTTTTGATACAAAGATTACATTAACTTTCGGATTCATTTTGAAATTATCCAGGATATTTAATCGCTCTCTTTGGGCAGTAGGTCCATACAGAAAGGGCCTAATATGAAAGGAAAAAAATCATAAATCAAAAAAGAAATGAACTTAAGGTTAATCAATGGAATCGATTAATGCATACTTGCTCATCTTCACAGCATATTTCTTTAATGCAAATACATTATCGGAGAAAACGATTATTTTATCATTTCTTCTTTCGTGGTACTTAATAAGATATTCGCAAGCGCGAAATTTATTTGGATTTGTAACGTATAAAAGCAGTTGTTTTCTCGTTCTTGTTCCTAGGTATTCTTTAAAGAATTCAGGTGTCATAGGACACCATACCTCTGCACACTGAACCCTTGCAATATAACCGCCTTGCTGTAATTCCAACCAGTTTGCTTCATACAGTTTTGGACCAATTAAAAAGTTTAAATCAGTAATTTTGTCGTCCTCTCTCACGAGGGTCGCTGTTAAACCCAATTTTGTGTGGCATTGTACAACAGATAAAACTCTTCTGAACATTTTGGCGGGTATAAACTGAACTTCATCCAGCAACATTAAACCCCATTCTTGATTTTGAAGCCATTCCATAACCCTTTCGGCTTCCCAAGATCTTTTATTGGAATGAGAAATCATGGAATATGTACTAATGCAAATAGAGCATCCCGTGGGCTTGTCTTTAGCATCAGAGGTAAATCGACAAATAAGTTTATCATCTACTGTCGACCACATTAAGAACTAAGAAATTTGAAAGACATTACAATTAGTCAGTTTCAAAGGTAAATAATATGTTTCCTGACCTGTGATCTCCATTGTTCGACAGCAACTCCGGATGTGCACAAGACTAAACAACGCTTCTTAACGGTACAAGCTGCCGTAACGCCTACTAAAGTTTTACCTGCACCGCAAGGTAGAACAATAATTCCTGAGCGCGCACGTCCATTTCCAAACATTTTTCTTAAACTCTTTTCCTGATAAGGCCTCAAAGTTGTACTTGGCTTCAAATTGATACTAAATAAAGGAATATATATATATATATATATATATATATACTGTATATAAATGACATATTTCATGGATTCTAATAAGCATATTTACTTTATATCAGGGTTGATAGTGTCATTCCGAAAATCGTACTCGGCCAGCAAAGGATATTCCAGCTCAATACATCTCATTTAAGAAAGGTAATGAAAAAAAAACTATTTACTTTCTTCGTGAAATATTCAACAAATAAGTTGTTTACCTTCTTTGAACATTTTCTAATGATTCTTGTTTAATCTCAAATGAAACAGTTTTTAAATCTTTATCATCTTCGTCTTCATCCTTATCCATTTTTTCAAAGAAATTACTTATATCATCTGGGACTTTAGAGGCTTCATTCCCATTTTCAACCCCTTCTTTCTCGCCCTATTAGCAGATAAAAAAAAATAACTATTTTGTGTGATAGGTATATGATGTTCCAGTTTATAAATTACTCCTCAATTTACGCCAAGGTCACTTTGCGAAAAGTTTACGGAAGAGCAGAATATTGCAAAAAAAGTCTAATAATAAACTAACTGGTAAATAAACTTTAGAATTTGATTTTTTTTCTGAATTTTCTTCCTCTTTCAAGTGACTTTCTTCTTTGACGAGACGACAGGCAGCAATTTCTGGATCTCTTAGTAGTTTTTGTAAAATTTCCTAAAGTTAGAATTTTTTTTATAAATAAATATTTTCCAAATTTGACAATAAAAATTACGTACCGGATGTCGACTCTCAATAAAATATTTATTATGTTTTAATACCATTTTAACCTTTCCATAGCTCACCGTACACAACTGCAAAAATTCGATACTTTCGTTCGTACAAAATATATTAAGTAATCAAACAAACCTTTATAAATTCTACTATTCCTTCAGGTAAAGTAGTTTTACACAGTCGTTTCAAATATTCGATTATATCGTTCGTTTGTAAGCCAACAGAAACGGCAGCATATAAGGAATAAGCTGTCAATTTATATTCGTGAATGTGTTCCGGTCGACTTACTGGCTGTTAAAATGTTTTTTTTAAAGAGAATTTCTTAAATTATGAAGCAAAAAGTAAATTTACTTCGGATATGGCAATGAGAAAGTCGTGGGCATGTTTGTAAACTGGGGAGAAGGATTCCAGGAAAATGTGACCATTGGGTGCCTTAGAGAAATATTGAAGTTATCAATAGTGAACTAAAAGATGATTATCGATTTGCGTTACTCACAACATATAACGGTCTGGCATTATGATCTAGCTTTAACTCTAAAATACTTCTATAATCCTTAGCGCCAAACTCGTCTTCAGCAGCAGTTGAAATTTCTTTATCCATATCATTTTTTGAAGCGATTTTTGGAACTGAAGATAATTACATCAGACTCATTATTCATCAAAAGCTATTTTCACCCACCACTTTGAGGATCCTCTGGTTCATCATCAATCTCATCGTATTGGCTATCTTCTTGGTCTTCTACAAACTTCCCTTTTTTCGCCTTCCGCTTTTCTAAATAATGAAATTAATATCTAAATACTGGCCTAAATTGGTAAAGAGTTGCGGAACAAACCTTTGTCTTTTCTATCTCTCTTATGGTTACCCATGTTGCTTCTTTAATGTAACGATTAAATAATTAAATTAACTTTTGCTATGAAGCTATAATTGTAATAAGCTGAATCGGTAATTGAGAAACACTCCGTTGTTACCAGTTTCTACCGGAACTACTAGTTTACCAATCAAGAATGGGCTATTCCCCAAAAGGGATTCCCTTGTTTTGGACGTTTTAAAAGCATTTTCGCTGTTTAACCATATCTTATTATTAGGACAGTAAATATCAACTTTAACATAGACAAGAAGGTAGGGGGAAATATCGTAAGGATGCCTTCAATGAAGTTGCTCTCTAGCGATGCGATCACTCGTTTGATGAGTATTCTGCTCAAAGTACCAGCGTTGTTTATCGCTGAAGCTTGGTACAGAACTAATCCAGATGATCTTACCACGGAGTATTCTAAAAGAATTCAAGAAATGAACATTCGACATTCTCATGAAGAGTTATTTGTCATGATTATGTACTATGGGTGTAAGTACTATTCATAATACGTTAAGTAAACAATTTATGATTACATAATGATCAATGTACATAATGATATCTTCGATTTATAGCCCTTTTATTGGCTGCTGCTGTTCTTATTCTACCATTGAAACGACTAGTCACACTGTACAAGCATATTGCCAGCGCTTTATTGCTCATTGCCGCACATTTTTTATCCCAAATTTATGTGCAGGAGGAGCAGACATCCTCAATTAAGAATGTACTTGATGATATTAAAAGTTTGCAAAGAATTGGTGTACACCTGATGGGGCAATGCTGTTTAGCCGCAACAATTTCTTACCTAATTCAGTTGAATTCTGCGTTTCGTATCAGTTTGCTGGTCTACGCTCTTCCTATTGTTGGTCGAATTTTGGGATTCGAGACGAATCAATTGCAGCGTTTACATAATTCAGCGTTCATTATAGCAATATTCTTGGTTGTGTCTTTTCTATTCAATAACGTTCCGAAAGTGCTTGATAAAGTTCGGCTTGAATTAGCTAGAGCTTTTTTAGCTGTTCAAGTAATTGGAACGGTTCCATTTGTTATTGCCATGTTGATGCAGTTGCTAATTCCAGTTCAGTTTCTCACTTTTTGGCTCTTATTATTTGCCGTACAAGCCTATAAGTATGTAGGAGGAGCTTGGCTGATTTCCAAACGATGGCTAGTCCTTCTTTTAGCTAGTGTTGTAGATTCTTGTCAAACGCCTATCAGTCTTGTTGGTCTATGTATAACCATATCGTATGTTTCATATCTTGTTATAACCGTTTCGAGAATGTTTTTGCAAGGAAATAGAAGACCAATAGCTGACAATACTTCTTCTAATGGATGGACAGAAGGACTTACGATGTTTCTCTTAGCCGTTCAGACTGGAATGATTGAGTTGAAACAACAAGAGAGAGCATTCCTTATGGTAATTATTTTGTTTATAGTCTTATCTTCGTTAATACAATCAGTCTACGAAATGACCGACCCTCTACTTTTGACTCTGGGAGCGTCTCAAAATAAGTCAGTGTTCAAACACGTGAGAGCAGTTGCACTTTGTACAATTTTATGGTTAGCACCTTTATATATGACCAGAGCAATTTGCAAACAATTTGACCTGGATTTTTGGTTATTAGTGGTTGTGTCGAGTTGCGTGTTGACTTCCGTTCAAGTGTTTGGATCCCTCTTTGTCTATGTGTTATTTATTTACGATGCTATACGAGCAAGACCAATGGCAAGTTTAGACGATGTCGTCTATTACGCGAAGGCAGCTACCAGAACTCTGGAATTTTTGGTCGCAGTCTTTGTTGTTGCCTACGGAATCAGAGAAACTTTGTTCGGAGACTGGAGTCTTGTTAATACGTTCATACTAATTATACATTGTTATTGCAATGTATGGTTGAGATTGCAATCAGGTTGGAAAAGCTACCTACAAAGAAGAGAAGCTGTAAAAAGAGTCAGCTCCTTGCCAGTAGCTACAGACGAGGAATTGGAGGAGTTCAATGATGTTTGTCCAATTTGTTATAACAAATTAACCTCTTCGGCTTGCTCAACTCCATGCAAACATTACTTCCACGCACTATGTCTTAGAAAATGGTTTTACGTGCAAGATTCCTGTCCACTGTGCCATTCCAAGATTGACATAAAGCAATGAGAATTAACAAAAACTACCAGCCAATATGTCAGTGTTTTTATCCATACTGCTCGTAAAAAAAAGCGCATTTGTTTCTTTCTTTAATCATTTTTTTTTTAATAATTTATTGCATAAAAACGAAAAATTTATGTTTGAAAACTATTATTAATTTCTCTCTAAGAACAGATTGACAAACTTTAATAATAATCAGAATAAAAAAAACCACTAATTATATGATTTATGTATAAAAAGTTGAATAATTTGTTTTTTCTTATCTTATACTATAAAATAGAATCAGTGAAAAAAACGTTGATAATTAATAACATCTCATATTTTCATTTTAAGTCGGTCGATATACAAATTGATAAAAAGTAAAAACATTGATTAAATAGATAATATATCAAATCAATTTTGAAATTTAATGCGAATAACATCTAGTTATAAATAAATAAGGAATGCTAACGATATCTGTATATACAGAATATATACTAATATATACATATATGGTATATATATATCCTGTGTATATCTAAAACACTTAAATATATTTTATACGATATACATACTTTCTTTTTAATACAACTGAGAGGTTATTACCCTTTTACTGACATTATCTATAACGATTTATTTTAGGTTTATTGGTAAGATTTTCAAATTTTCGACATTTTACTAAACTGGTACTTTCCTTGGCAATTATTTCGACTTATGTTGAATATAATTGGAAAAAAAACACTGATCTAAGAAGGATGACCTTGTATAACAATTTTATATACCAATAATAATGAACCTATCTTATGAATGATGAAACCTTTTCTTCGAACTTTCTAGTCTTGTTTATTTTTGACATCTGCGACATAACAAATCCGATTGATTTGACTGAATTGTAAAAAAGACAGAAGTGAAAGGTAATGAGTGGAAAATTATAGGAAAGAAATTGATTTTCTATTTCGATATTAGAACAAAGAGAGAACGAATAGAGTTGACTTTTGTTAACTAAAGAGACTAAAAAATAGTCTTATTTGTATCTGATAAGGTGATTCTATCTGCCAAGCACCAAGTCACGCTCTATAAGCACATGTCTAGCGTTCTATTACTAATTTCTGCACATTTCCTCTTACAAGTTCTTGAGAAGGAAGAGTAAAAATCTTCAATTAAGACTGTCCTCGACCGCTGTAAAAAGTTGACAAATGATAGTAGCATGTATTTATATTAAAGTATAATTGGATTGTCTTTATAATTCTAATATTTTTCTTTCTATGTCAAATACTGTAATAAGTATGTTTAAAGAGAACAGTTTATTATAGGATATAATAGAAAACTGCAAACTATTACGTATTAACCAATTTAATATGAGAAATAAAAATCTGCTTACAGCATGCAGCACATACAACGTATATACAAACTATCCATTTACAATCTTAGCAATTCTGTCTTTTCAGATAACTTTCAAATTCAGGTCAATTCATTTTTTTTCTCTTTTATATTATTCGTCCAACTTTGTTGGTACTTTGTGCATCTTCAAAAGACGTTTGGATCTTGTTTTTAGCCAGGTTCTTGTAGGATACCTATCAATCTAATTGGATCTCTTGTAAGTAAATTGTAAGTAATCAGTTCGGTAACAATGCCCTTGAAAAATGATTATATGAGAGAATAATATAAGATGATTTGAGAAAGTAAGTCACAAATCTATAAATAGAAGGACGAGTGAACCCCTTTGTTTTAATATTATTGTTTAACTGTAGATAAATTAAGAATAATAATTAAAAACTAAGATCTGTCAGCTAAACTCATCATTAAATCATCTAGTAATTATATAAAAGACTACTATTGTACATATTGTATATAGTACAAAAGGAAAACTAGACTTTTTTTGAAGATCGACATATTTGCAGTTAATTTTTCATTAGAATTTTGAGATAAACATTAATTAGGAGAGTAGTAATGTTGTATTCTCCTCTGTTTTTGTTTAGCTAGAGTAAGCAAGAAAATATAAAATGACCATTGTAGGAGATATTCTTATGCTTGAAAAGAGGAAGATAAACTATTCGGAAAGGAGTAATAATGCGGTAATACTATGCAACTAGTTTCGATTCCGAACAGGCGATTTTGGATGAAAAGACCTGTATAAATGTAAATAATTAAAATAGCCGCCTGACATTTCTACTAATTCGGCTAACAACTACTAATCCCTTCTTAAACGAATGTCAGTCCGGCCTTCTTCTTAAATGGCGCAACTAATAGAAATTGCGTACGGTTTAGACGCTCGTTTGATGTTCTCTCTAATCTTATTCTGAGGCAAAGAGCGAACTATAAACAAGATTTTCTTTTTCATCCCAAACAAGGAACATGACGACAGTAGCTGCCTTTCTACAGTAGTTTTCCGCCGTGACTAAGTGACTTTTATAAAAACGCATTCCTCTATCCTTCAACGAGTAATACTTGTATAAAAAGAATAAAATTGGTCTTACTTACCTTTTCTGTCGACGAAAGGTAATTTTGTAGTTCGTTTATCCGTCTCAATATCCTATTATGTGGTCAGCTGGACCCTTGTCCATTAGCTATAAATAAGAATCTGTATTTTATCACCAGATTCCAACAATCCGAGCGTATGAAAAAGAAATAGTAAATATCCCTACTATATAGTATAGAGTAACGCCTAAATTAAGGTACAGAATATAGTTACTATATATATCTATACATTAAAAATACATTGTAACTTGTAATGAACTATATAAATAATAATAATTGCAATAAAATACAATCAAAAGGAAAAAAAATACTTTGTCTAACTCTTTTAATTGATGGTAATTCTAACATGTAAGTCTATTTTTTGAAAGCGTAAATTGCCTATTATTTCTCATGGTAGCGTCATAATAGTTGAATAACAGAGTAAGAATATTCACCCAATTTACTCTGTGTTATTATTTAAAGAGCAAGTAACATTTTTTTATTCCACTTAAAAAAAATTTTTTCGTGTTGTTTTTTGTCTGTGTTTTCTTGTATTATCTGGAAAGTGTTTCCTACTCTCCTTAAATGTATATATATAGTACAAATATACTATATATTTCTCTCTCTCTCTCTCTCTTTCTCTCTCTCTATATATATAGACGCAGATATATTGCTTACGTAAAGAAGATGAGTAAAAGGTAAATTAATTAATGAACTTAAAAAAAGATTATAAACTATACAATAAAAAAAATATTTTATTGAATGAAAAAAAGAAAACAAAGAGAGAAAAAAAAGAAACAAGAGGAAAAAATAATAATAGAATAAACGAAGAGATCTTTTCTCATTCTCCCTTTTTCTATTAATAACGTATAATTTATTATTGAAAATAGGAATAATGACAATAATTTTTTGCCTTTAAAGGTATATTAAAACATTTAAAATGTTAAATTGTAACGATACGCTTGATAGCTAAAATTTCTGCTACATCTATTTATGTGAGTGTGTGTGAACCGACAGTTATTTCCAGACTATATAAGAGTTATATTACAAAGCAGCAGGAAGTGCGTGAAAGCACACGAAAAGAGCGATAAACCTCAGACTTTTTACATAACGTTACCTTTTTACTTCTTTCGTTTAGTGTGAATTAGAAAAGGATTAAATTAATATTGGATATACAACGAATATATTTTTTACATAGATAAGTTATTCCTATTCATTGATGACTAAAAATATACCGACACGACTATATTGTGTATAATAACGGAAAGTACAGTTTTTATTTAGTATATATATATATATATATATATATATGTATATTGAAGATATTTACATTATAAATACATTGCATATTGCACAGAATAAAATGATGACACTCCCTGAAGAGAATTAGAAATTGAAAATCCTTAGTTTTCTCGTAGGAAATGAATATACCTTATGTTAAGATTTATTGATTAGCATTATTATAGATTAATGGTAAACATTTATTATGTTCTTGTTTTCATTTCGCCTATTTTTCAAAATGAATGAAATAATAACTACAAAGGATATGCTAAATACCTGTTTTATTGATAAAAAAAGCGTATTGCTATTCGTATTATAGCTTTTTCATTATGTATATAGTTTTTAAAAAATAATCTAGGCGTTTTGCAAAGATTTCTGAATATAACTTTCTCTTTTTCATCGACATAAAAGATAGTTAGGAAAGTATATAGGCCTACCTCTATTTATCTGTCGCGTTAGGGGGAAAAATTAATATTTCTCAACACCCTACTCTCTACCACCAGACGTCGCTTGGAAGACGAGCGTCTCTTACGGAGTTATGGAGCCAACTTACAGCGTACTATTCTATTCGAATTCCACTCAAAACTCTACTGAATGGCAAGAAACGCCTGTCTCCGTTTTCTCCGTTGTTGCAGGAATCTTACTAGCTTTTATCATAATTGGAACACTACTGGGCAATTGTTTAGTTGTCGTGGCCGTCTGTTCGTTTCCAAAACTGCGAACGACTACAAATTATTTCGTCGTCTCCCTCGCTGTAGCTGATATTACTGTTGCTATACTGGTAATGCCGTATAGTTTGGTACTAGTTGTTCTACAAAGGTGGTTACTCGGATGGTTGTTTTGTTATTTTTGGATATCGTGCGACGTAACCTGCTGCACTGCATCTATCCTGCATTTATGTGTCATTTCAGTTGACAGATATTTGGCTATTACAGAGCCGGGACGTGATTTAGGAATATTTAAATTACATAAATAATTTTATAATAGGGTTCTTGACTAACATGTAATAGTAGATTAGTGTTGCGTTAAACTAATCGTTATTAAACTAACGATTCCATAAATTAGGTATCTAACTTAGACTTTATAGAGAATTTATTCCTCAATCTCGTCCATTAGCTCACGTATAAACAGAAAATGTCCAAAAGAAGAGCACTAGCAGGAATAGGAATTGTTTGGACGGCCTCTTCAGCAATATCATTTGTGCCAATATATTTAGGTTGGTTTGCTTCAGAAGATTTTGAGCTTTACGTTGATAATCCTGAATGTGGATTAGATGTCAACCGTCCTTATGCTGTCATATCTTCCTTTACAAGTTTTTATGCGCCTCTGCTCGTTATGGTGGTTGTTTATTCAAAGATCTTCCGTATAGCCAGAGAACAGGCTAGAGAAATAGCAAAACTAGAAAGGTTTGGTAATGGAGACAGATTAAGAAAAAAATCAAAAAAAATTAGCAGAGATGCTAAAGCTATAAAAACTTTGGGTACGTTAATGGGCTTATTTTGTATTTCTTGGCTTCCATTCTTCATAATGTACGTTGTCATGCCGTTTTGCAAGAACTGTCCTATGCCAGATGAAGTGGAGATGTTTATTACATGGCTGGGATACGCTAATTCTCTGATAAACCCTTGCGTTTATGCTTTCTTAAACAGAGACTTTAGATACGCTTTCGCTACAATATTAAGGTGCAAACGATTTTGCGATCGTCGTTCCGACGTAGGACTGGTATTAGAACATCGTCATGTTCGTTTACCAACCTCCGATTGTGCTGCAGAACTTATGGAGGAGAATCGAAGAGAAATGTCCTCCTAACGCTTATCGCCAAAACCTCCAAAAGGATTATGTGGGAGCCTACGGCGAATTTGGAACTCTTTCTTCTTTCTGTGTTTTGTACCTCAAAAAAATGGACAATTAGTTTAAGTCTGACAAGTCCTCTTTACCTCGATCTAGAAAAGGTCAGAGACGTTTTGCATTTTAGGAAAGGTCTATATGACTGACTGCTAAAAGAAGTTTATAAGGAAGAGGAGAAGGATAAGGAACCTACTATCGTTATTAGAGTCAGTACAATCCAAAATCCATAAATTTATAGTGCGACTTAATTGTTAAGGGAGACGGCTCTTATATTTAACCTTAATAACTACTCGTTTTCTTCTCTCTTTTATTCCTACTTCGTTATACAGACTACAGAAAGCATGCATATGTATACATACATCAATTTTTATGTTATATAAAGTTCCATCGTTTATACTAATTGAATAAGCAACTCAAACGAGAGGAAGAAACTTCTGCAGATTCTCAGGAAACTTTTGCAACGATTATCGTAAAAGTTCATCCTAACTTTTCTTTCAGTTTCCAAATAAAAGAGAGTAAATTTTTTCTTTTTTTTGGTGTTTTCTAATATGAAAATTTATAAGAAGAAAGAAACGAAATGATCAAAAGTTCTAACAGTCTTTCCTCTTACTTTTGTAACAAGTTACGTCAATATAACGAAAATCAGGCGTAACAAAGTTATCGGTATCTTTTGAGAGGACGTCATGATGCTCTCGACGAAACACGTCTTCTCACTTGGCTCATCTTGACCTAATTAGACCCGTCACTCGATATCTAGGCTCTCGTATGCACGTACGTAATTAGCCTTGTCGAAATTAAATGAAAATACCGCAATACGCCATAACCACATTTATAACCGAAATGATTCGATTACAGCCATTGAAATTGTCTAGAAAAAACAAACATTCATTGGAATTAATTATTTATGCATATATGTTTATGTATATAGTGTATATATTCTATATATATACATAAATAATTTATAGGATAATCAAGCTAGGATCTGTAAAAATTAAGCGCCTTTTTCAAATATCATGTTGCCTCCTCTACTTAACAGTTGAGTTTTCATCCGTCAATTAATTGCTTCAGATAGAGAGAGAGAGAGAGAGAGAGAGAGAATAAATTAAAGTCTCTTACTTTTCTTATCTTCGTTTGTAATTGTTCGACTGTATAAGTGAATAAAGTTAAGTAGCCTACACTACCAGAAAAATGAAGAAAAATTGAGTCACGTAAACGTTAGTTAATCACGCGTCGTTAGGAAGCCCGCTTTCGACGCTGTGGATTGTTAGGCCTATCCTAAATAACGTTCGATACAATTTACACAAATAATGACGAATGTTTCTCCTTTCTCTAATCACTCGGACGGAAGACTATTTGCTCTTTGATCTTCGTTCTCTAGGTTTCTTTTTCGGAATACAACTTTTCTGGAAAAAAGTTCTCATCCGCTAGGCCTACCTTTTCGGGAATATCCGCTAAAAGCCAGTAGTCGAATGGGAAAACCGATATATGCCCCAGGGATATATATTGGCTTTTTATGAGTGGCGGAAGAGATTGGGGAAGGAAAAATTAGATTGAACAGTTTTTTTTCTTAATTTTGCCTCCTTCAACCAACTTGACTAAAGAATTGTTTCATTATTTCTACAAAGGATGAAATCTGTTCGTATTTCTCTTTTACTGGCTTGTTTACTATAGAAAATATATTGAAAAGCTTCTGGAGGGCAAACTTTGATGAGCAAAATCATTGGACAAAAAAAAACTGATTATGATGGAGTACAATTTGCTAAACGTTTGCCAATCGAATAAGTAATAGAACGCATGCGTCAATGCCTAAATGAACCATAACTGAACAATGAGAAAAGTCATATTCCAATTCTTTTCAGCTTTTTAGTCGTTAATCTAAAAAAAGAAACTCCTCATTATTGCGATTTCAAAATACCATTTAATTAAACAAAAGTTATCTAGAAAAATGATAGAAAAAGAGAAACAAATATACAAAAAACAAACACCCTGCTGATTAGCACTTACCGATACAAACCATGTCGGAAGCTTATTACAATTGCTATTCCACTTAAATAAACGAATTATATACATGCTTATATATAGATAGAAACGGTTAAAAGTTGGTTGCAAGCCGTAAACGAATCTAAAATAGTCGATTTATTTATCAAACTGCATTTAATTAAAAGTTAACACTTTTAATCAAAGATTAATAATGACGAAGAACATACCAGGGAGCTTTACTATATATAAATATTGCTTAGAATCTGTGGATGCTTACAGGAAGAGTGTACAAAATTGTTAATCTGTAATAATTAAACCTCATTTAATACAAATAATTCATGTTTATTTAGCTAATGCTTATAATTTGTGTAATTCAGTTTTAATTAAATTTGGAAGATCGAGAAATTAAACCAAGTGCGAACAACTTTACTAATTCACATTAGTCATAGATGAATCCGTCAGACTAGGAGTTTTCAAAAGACTCCTTTGTAAGATATTATTATGGGTATTATCGATTGCGTAATCAATCGTGTGCAGCTTGGGTATGACGAATGCAGATTGACCGATATTGTAAGGTCTACTATTTTCAACGAAAGAATGAAAGGATGTGTAGACATTCTTTAACTCCTTTTCAACCCTCTTTTTGCTGTCTTTTACTCTCTCTATCTCTATCTTGGTTTCCTCGGATAGCTGCCTCTCTTTATCCAGGATTTCCTTGAGCCCTACCAACTTTCTATCCATTTCTTCCTTCAGGCATTTCAGCCTGATTTCCGCAACCGCCTCCTCCTGTACTCTAACTGAAGTGTCTGTCGCCTGCAATTGGTAAAGGTACTCTTCCTCAAGATTTTTCAATTCTATTAATTTATTTTTTTCAGCCTCTTCTAGTAGCTTCTTTGTATTTTCTTCTGCTGCTCTATACAGGTTAACATAAAGAAGATGCTTGTTAGATGGGCCAAAAAAAAGCTTGTTTAATCTTATAAAAAGGCCTATACTTTCTAACTTAATCGTATTTACTTAGCTGCAATTTCGGCTTTCTGGACAGCCGCTTGCCTTTCTTCTTCTCTTGCTTTTAAAACTGCCTTTTTCAAATCAGCAAGCCATCTGTCATGAAAAAGAGAAAGTTAACGAAAAGTTTTAATTGCTTTCTATTTCTTCATTCTAAAGGATTACTTTCTTTTAAAAAAAAAAAGAGAGAAAATTGAAAAAATTGTCTGCAACGCATGCGCAGTAAAAAACTTAATTAAAGTTGTTGGCTTAAGTGAGAAAATTGAAAACCGTAGGATTTGAACAGAAGTTACAGGAAAATAAGTGGATCAATTCGATCCACTGCATTCGCTATTGGGTTACAAATCGAAGCTAACGTTCGATATTAAGTTGCTGTATAAAAATTTCATTGTTCTTTAAACGAATGCACGAATTATAGAATAAAGAGAGTTAAAGAAATCTTTCCTTCTTAAATGTAAATAAATTTTTATTTTGGAGGAGTTAAATTAACCTTTTATCAGCTTCGGCAACGGCCTCTTTTAACCTTCTTTCCCCATTGACTTTCTCTTCTTGAACTGCGTCAGAGATGGCTTCTTCTATCCTAGCTTCAGCTCTAGCTACCGCTTCTCTTACCTTGCTGGACTGTAGCTTTTCAACTTTCTTTAAGAGTTTTTCGTATTCAGCTTTCGTCGACTCAATGGCTTTTTCAACCGCCCTTATACGAATCGTTTCCGCTTCAGCCCAAACGGCTTCTTCTGCAGCTCTAACGGCATTTTCTCTGGATTCCTCTTCCTCTGCAGTCATTTTCTCTGTTAAACTCTTTCCCAAATCAACAATATCCTTATGTGTAGCGTCTTTAATTCCGAAAGGGATCCGACTGTGTTCGTAACGTAGTGGAACGCCATCATACACAGTTCTGGGACCAATCGTAGATAACCCAGTTGGTGGGGGTGGGGGAGGTAATTCAGGTAATTTACCTCCAATTTCTAAAGCAATCTTAGTATTCTCTCTTCTAGGCGTTTTTTTTGACCTCTTTGTATTTTCTCTACCTATACATATCAAAAAATTGACAAAGGGTTGATCAGGTCATAATAAAGCAAATATTGGCCTAATTATGTAATTGACAAAGTATAAGATAATTAGATAAGATATTATACTTACTGTAAACAGGTAAAGTTGACGATCTTCCGACTTTGAGAGGCATTTTCTTTTTGGGAGTTTGTTTTCGAAACCGATCCTACCGACTTGTTCGACTATTGATTTTAGATAATCCAAGAGAGAAAAGCAATAACATTACAATACTTGGCTATTGAGAAAACGATCTACAATCGTTTAAAATGCTACAGTATTTACAATTATATAATAATTTACTAAACGGAGGGAGTAGGGAGGTGGCGAATCAACGTGAACAAACCCCAATGTTAGTCTTTCCGGAGAGGAAGGAGCTTAAGCGCAAAAAATATATAATAAAATAGGAAAAGAAAAGAAAGTCCTTCAACCTTCAACTCGGTAAAAGAAAAAAAGCCATATAAAAGTATCCAAGTCTGACTTATCTAGACTCCGTAGCCGGCTGATTGCTTTGATGTTGGCGATATGAAAAAAAAGGCCAGATACGAAAAAATGTATTGGTTTTTTTTAATATTTCTGTGGATTGTTCATATAGGATGAACGACCGATTCGTTTATTGACTTTTTATAATGATTTTTTTCTCTATCTAATTCCCTTTATTCTTAATATTCTACCTCTTTCTCTATCCACTCTCCATTTTCATCCCATAGTATGCCATCCCAAGGGTTAATCAACCTAATCGTATACCACCAATAGACAGAAATTACAACAGAATTTCTTGGTTTATTCGATAGTTTCGAAAGAAAATATGAATTGAAAGATGAGGATAAAAAGAGAAATTACTCGAATTAATAGACAAAATATTTCAGACTAAGAGTTTTACTTAATATTTACTTCATTTGGTTAATTGAAAGATATCCATATATAAATATCAAGAGACTTTTATAGCATATATACTTTGTGTATCTTAAATAAAGAAATCTATACGAATATATATATATGGTATAAATAAGGTAAATAATTGCATATAATTGTATTTTAATAAATAGAGAATAACTAAAAATTACGTAAAAAGAATCTCTTTGACGAGAATGACTCCATCTGCTTTGTAATCGGATCTTTGGTTAAACTGCTTAATTATTAGAGCTTTTTTTTTCTAGATTTTATGCATTAATATACTTATTAACTTATCTTCTAATAGAATTTCCTCTTATAATTTTAACTATTCCAATAGATTCTGAAAGGCATTGTCCGTTTAATTGGATTATTTATTCGAATTGTCTTTTGAACTAATGGAATAAAAACATAAACATATATAAATTTTCTATATATATACTGTATACTGTATATATATATATATAAATATATCTTCTTACGTAAATATCACACAAAAACAAACTACTACGGAGAAAATAACAATATGTTATATAAGAATGATAATGCATCAAGTATAGAATGTATTTCTAATTTTTTCAAACTAGATTTCCATTCATACAAGTTCTTTAAAAATATTTTGTAACCTTCGGGCTTGTCATATCAAGTATTTTTTTTCCAATAGTTATACAGACGGAGAGAATGAAGAAGAAAAGAAAGAATCCATTATTTCTTCGTCCTTATTTTTCCAGTCGATGTAGGTTGTTTTTCTCTCTTTCGATAATAAATGTGATTCACAATAGTTATGCTTGGAGCGTAAATAATAATGCTGGGTTCAGATATGATTTTGAAGGCTCAATATGTACTTCTACTATACTTGTAATAGTAACAAACTGCCATTTCTCCTCTCTTTCTTCTTTCGTCAATCCTCCTTAGCTGAAAGCGTAATTATATTTCTTCAATGGATGCTTTTTGGAAATGGTGTTGAGTAAGCCGACATTGGAATGCGGAAAGAACGTAACCTTTGAATCAGGTTTTTTTTCACCATTATTTACTATTTTGAAAACCTACCCATCTGTCTCTTTTCGATAAGAGATTAAAGAATTTCTCTTCTATACTTTAGTTCCCCTCTTTTAGAAACTGTTTGCCAATTGCAAAACTCCCAACATCTAACCTCTTCAAGTCTTAAGTGTATTAATGGGTGTTGCGTCCCAAAACTAGATCGAAAGAGAATGTATTGAAAAAAAAAACAATTATCATATTTAAAAGCAGTTATCAACTTGGTAAAGATCATTCCCATAAACTTTTCCAACCTTTTCATGCCATAGAATTTAGTTTGTTTTGAAATTAAAGCCCTTTAGTACTATAATAAAAAGAGGCCTTGTCATGGAAGACAATAACTCTTTGCCTGATGAATAGTGAAGAATTTACAAGTTATGCACTGTTAGTCGAATGAAAGCTGTAACGATCGATTATCATTTAATACCTAAATAATTCGTGTATTCTTCCATCACTAATAGAATATAACTAGGTACAATAGATCAAGGAAAAGTTGGGTACCATTTAGGGTATAAAAATAATGTTTCTATCATAAACAACGGTGGAAGATAGCTTTTAATTCTTTATATTACGGGTAACGTTGGGAAATAATTGCTTCTAAGAGCGTGCAAATGAAAATTTGTAATGATTTTCTTGATAATTTCAACTAAAAAATATTGTATTCCTTTTTCAGAAAGGGTTTTGTGTCCCCTCAGACTATAAAAGGAGCAAAACGGTTTTTCTTTTTCAAAGGATTTTTTTGGTAATATAAAGGATGAAGGAATTTTGTTAAAGGAAGAATATGAGGTAGGGTCATAAGCTACTATAGATCTAAAATAAATTAATAAACTTAGGAAATAGATGATCAGAGAACTGATCCTATGTAATAATTAAGCAAATTAGTCAAATTATCTATGTAGGAAAAAGATGTATTTCTATATCTTGTACAGCTTAAAGAAAGAAGGAAAAAGAAACAACTATCTGATTAACAATAAAATCACAGGATTCTTTTTCTCTAGTACTTTTCGATGTTAGAGGGTGCCTTGGTAGCTATCGGATCCGCTAGAGAAGTTACGGATATCGAAAGTTGGGGAATCATCCTCGGTTCCATATCCGCTTCCATTTCCGTCTTCCGCGAGATTGATAAACTCTCTGTTCCGCGATCGTCCAACAGCTGTTCCTTTCCTCCTGTTGGCGTGGAAATTTGTATGAAGCTGACAGCCTTTCGAGAACTAGACAGTGACGTTCGTTGTTCGCTACTTAACGATACCGACGACGTCCTTCTCAACCGATGCCGTCTGCTGTTATGTGAAATATGATGTTGTTTTTAAAGAGATTTGTTTTTTGTTGAACATCAGTCTTTTCTCCGATATTATCAATATTATTATTTGTTAAAATATAACTAATTATACTACAAATTATATAATTTTAATAATCAAAAATTCTAAGCTAAACAGCATGCTAAAAGCTCTTTATTTAATATACGATATAGTTTTTTATCCCAATGCACAAAAATGCACTAAACTGACCAATATAATAAAAAATAGCCCAATCTTGACTATCCCTTTTTTTAAACCAATCATTATTCAGTTCAAAGCAATTTTTATAAAGATATTTATGATAAAACGAGAATGAAAAGCAATAAAAAGCTGTTGACGTAGTAGGTTTAATTTATGTCAAGTTTAAAGACAAATCTAAATAAAATGGTCGTCTATGTGTTTTACTTTGAGGGCTTCAGGTAAGGCCAGCACCCAAGTGCCAGTCTTTATAGAGAAAAAAGTGATAAAATGAGCAAATCGATGACAGATTTTAGATATTAAATGACACCTTAATCAAACGCGTCAACTTGTTAACAATACACTGCTGCTCTCCTTAACATAAAAACAATACACAAAGAAAAAAAGAACTAAATAGAAAAATTAAATTAGATAGTAAATTATATTTAGATATATCCAGTACATATATATATATATATATATATATACAAATATATAAAAATACCCCAATATCTTTACTATAAATCGCTATATACGGTATTTGTTATATATAGATATTGCCGTTAAATTCTATATATAAATCTATGCGTATCACATCGCATACAGAATATATAACTATATAATATTGAATATATTTAAAAGCTATATTTGATAAATATTTTAATTCAGTACGCAGTATCAATTACTTGAAATTTTAGTCATCAATTTCACACTAGCTTAAATTTAATAACTTGAACTTTGGCAACTATCACGCTATATTTAACTTTTATTTCAAAAAATTCCTAGTCGCGTTGTAACCGAATATCAATTTTTTTATAGTTGGTATAAAGGTTAATAAATAATAGAAAATGTTTCGTTACCTAAGAAAAAATTGCTTTTAAACGCATAAAACGAGAAAAGAAAGATTTTGCAAATAGTATGTATATTACATTGACTGGACTAATAATAGGGGCTTTTTATAATGCAAATAATCCATCTAATATTACCAGTAGTCTCTTTTTCATCTTTTAACGATATAACAGAATTCTCTATGTGAAAGAAACAGCTCTATATTAGCAAGCAGCCCTAAATTACAACTATTTAGTAGTGGTTAACAAAACTAAATAGATTAAAAAAACAATGAAAGGAATAATAAAAAGGGGGAACGAAAGGTTTTGAACGGAATAGTCAAGCATAAGTACCAAAACTAATTAATATATAGGATTCAAGGCAAACAAAATCGATCCATGTAAAATAAAAAAAGATATATATATAAAAAAGGAACCAAAACCAACGATAAATCAACGAAAAAAAAAGCATTGCCATTGCACTCTTACTTAAAAATCATGCACCGAGGAAAGACTGATTGTTTCCAATTTTATCAAATTACTCGAATTTCACTTGATTTTGACAAGGCGAGCTGTTTCAATGAAGTAAAGATTTTCACAACGATCATTCCACAGAACCACAGACGTTATTTTATATATATATATATATTGTTTGATATTCTTGGGAAAATATGAATGAAAAAAGTATATACATAGATATTCTATATATATTCATATACACTATATGCTGTTCTGAAGAATATAGGCATGTTATTTTTATATCTTTCGGTCTGAGTGTTTCCAATTAGGTATATACAATACCTTGTATAAAAATATAAATTATAAAACATTTCATAAGAAAATTA
The DNA here is from genome assembly GCA_904063045.1 of Dimorphilus gyrociliatus. Lineage (NCBI taxonomy): Eukaryota > Metazoa > Annelida > Polychaeta > Dinophilidae > Dimorphilus > Dimorphilus gyrociliatus. The sequence continues at coordinate 1,417,583 of CAJFCJ010000003.1, forward strand.
GTTATAATCGATAAATAGAAGTTTTCCTTTGTTTTGTTGTGACCGGTAAGTTACAAAGGACGAAGAAATAGCCGAAAATGTGGGTGGGATAAAAAAGTATATAAAAAATTTGTATAATACGGTTAGTTACTTACGCGCTGCAAACAATAACCAAAGTTGCGAATGAGGCTGATAATACAGTGAAGATGGCTATAAGTATTCTCCAAACTAACTTTGACATTCTCCAATCAGGAGATGCCAGCTTCGACAAGTTTTGAATTTCATTTGTAGTTACACTCTCAATTCCTGCGCACCAACAAACAGAAAACAACCAACTTGCGTCAACCACGTAGACGTTTGTTGAAATATTATTATATTTATAAGCTTTAAGATCTTCTCCATATCTGGATACAATATGCTGATAATTAACCAAATCTATTTTCTTTTCTTTCAATTCTTCAACAGTTTGATATCCACTTTTTCCCTCTCCAACTAATGTAAATTCAATTGGTTTTGAAGTTTTAGCAGATTCTAACCACCAAACATTTCTTTTGGGAAGTTTTGAATTTTCAATAATTTCTCTAGCTTGATCATTGAAGTGTATGTCACGCATTTTCGTTTCTTCACTTGTAGCGTTCTTCCCATCACAAGCAGTTGATCTATTCAAATCAAACAATATACTCACATTTGCCTTTGTCGCTAAATCGACTAAATCGCTTAAGCGAGGTATCTTTTGTTTCCTAATTTCCGCTTTTTCAACATCTGTTAAAGAGCTCTTAGTGCGAAAAGGATCTTGTTCCAAAAACCAGGAACCTGCATCCAAGGTTTCAATAAATGAGTAGTTTAATGCGCAAGGTTCAGTATTTTTAAATTTTCCTCCTTCAATATCTTTTATATTGGTAGTTCTACGGAAAGTTTTATCGTGCAATAAAATAAGTTCGCCATCCGCTGTTTGAACGACGTCAGATTCTAAAACGAAAGCTCCGTGTTCTAAGGCCTTATTAAAAGAGTATATGGTATTTTCAGGGCCTATTGCTGATGCCCCTCGATGAGCGACGAATCTAGGTTTGGCTGATATCTGGGACGTAAAACAAGGCGATTCGATTCCAATAGCAAAAAGATAACAAAATAGCATGATAATTGCATATATAGTCACTAAGGCTGCTTTATGGACTTTTTCTTGTAGCGTAACGTATTTGTTACCTACAAGCCAAGAACAACCAGTAAGAAAGACAACCACCAACATCCATACGAAGGGTGCCATTGCCATCATGGATTGATTAAGAAGGGGGTAACCCTCCTTATAGATCTTTGATAAGAGAATCACAAATATTACACACATTATAATTATCAAGGTGAAAACACCTCTATGCAGTATATGAATATATAATTGATATCCAAGAATTAAGTGACTAATAAGGAGTATTGCTATTAGTAATAAATATGCAAAAGTTGTTCCCGTAAGGGCTAAAACAAGTCTGTAAACGTCCAACCATTTGTGAAGTTTCTCAAAGACATACCTATAAAAGATGAGATTTTATTAATAATTTGGAATTATATTATACAGATTAACAACATGCATCGTAGATAATTTGGTATTTAGTGTTGACGCCCTAAAGTTGTATACCTACATAGTTCTAACAAATCTATAGTTCTAGGTATACATATTTCATCAAAGAGCAAATATCTTTTTATACGATATAAGAGTTTTTGCATAAATTATTCTCGAATTATTCTCCTACCACCCCCTCTTTCATAGAAAATAAACTATTCTTTCAATTTCAATGATATATAAATATATCGTTTTCAAGAATGCACCTAAGGGAGACACATTAAATAAGAGGATATATTTTTAAACAAAAGAAAATACAATTATCTTGCTTTGTGATATTTACATTGACCTAATAAAGATAATTATAGTACATTATTTATAAAACTTTGTTTTGTATAACTAGTTTACAGTAGCATAAACATAACTAAGGGTAATATAGGACATTTGGGTTACCAAAGTGAAAATAATATAACCTTTTAGAAAAAGAACCAAGTCAGTTTACACAAATAAAAATATAGGAATAGTACAAACTAGAATTGTCTTTGTTAAATAAACTACTAGATCTGATTAGATAAGAGAATCGAAAACTGATTGTTTTCATTGTTTCGTTTAAGAATCAGTAAACCAATTAATGTTCTTGGTTCACTAATTTCAAATAAGTACCGTAAACATTAAAGAAATATAGCAAACATTAATCAAGCCAGTTTAAGTGTAAATTGCTATAGCTATTAATAAACTGCCATATTTATAACAATTTTTATGTTATAACTATAATACCATTAGTTTCTAGGACAATCGGTTGAAGGTTATTGATCGGCTATGGAATGTATTCAATAACTTTGGCCTCTACATATTATTCAAGTTTACGTCCTATATTAACTTACCAATTAATGTTATTCGAATCATTTTTGATAGCAATCCAATAGAGGAACCAAAAAACAATAAATGCTAGCGTTACCAAAAAGTATATAATCCATAAAATGTGTTCCCATCTTGTGGCATGTCTAGATTGCCTATACCTTTTCCACCTACATCCCAAGCAACCAGTTATACATTGACTAACGTAATGATGCCTGTAGCCACTTTGAATTTTCCTTTTTATGGATCCTCTCATTTTTCGTAACAGATGACTAATCATGAAAGGAATGTATTACTATTGTAAATTCATTTCTTCTCGAAGCGACACATTTTCTCTTTAACAAATCTGATTCCAGCAAATGCACAGCTTGTTGATTAAAATAAAAGTGTGCTTTCGATAAGAATCGGAAAAGTGAGGTAGGAGGATATGTTTCGTCGTATGATTCGGTGTTAGTTTAGTTGTCGTCTGCTAAAACGGACTATTTTTTATTGATTAACCAAATTTTTTTAAATAATTTTTATTCTCTAATTATATATTATGATATATTTTTTCAAACTGAAATAAATATATTACATGTATTAATTTTCATTTGTAGGTGGCGCCCCAAATTAGGGTAACGTATTAGGCCTATTCGGCAAAGGTAACGCTTGGCGCAAGAATACACGTTATACGGTTAAGCAGCCATCAGTTACGTGGTGGAAGAGAGTTAAATTAGCGTTTTAAAGTTGTTTAACGATATTAATAAGTTACGTAATAATGAAAAATTCTCGATAAAGTGTTCAAAGATAATTATTAAACATGGAAACTATGCAAGCCTTATCGGATCGTGGAGAACAGGGCCTCCAAAAGAATCAGGTACAAAATTTTAATTGACTGAGTACTATTTTTGGTTACGTCTTACTAATTGTACTACTAAGAGTTGTTTTATGGCAAGTGTAAAGTTTTATCTAAATGATGCAATGTTCTATAGGTCCTACTATTTCAACAAGATACAAATGAAGAGTTGATGAAACTTTTTGATGTCGTGAAGGACATACATTCTAATCAAGAAAATGCGTCTTGGAGAAATAAAGTGCTACCAAAGTCTTTTTTTGATCCCACGGCACATAGACGCGATGCCGAATGTCAAGGCCACCACAGGCAAAATTCTGCACCTGCCCTTCTTGACAGGTCCAGTTTATCAATAGCGCCACCTGTTCGCCACCAAAAACAGACTTCTTCGGTTAACGAAGAAACTTGGAACTTGAAGAACACGGCCGAATCGAATCAATGGCAACCAACCCATCAAAAAGCCAACAGCAGCCCTTCTCAACTTACCCCTCCAGCCGGATACATAGCTGCATTACCTTTGGGTTGGGAGCAAGCTGTTACCCCGCAAGGTGAGGTCTACTTCATAAATCACATGAAAAAGGAGACATCTTGGTATGATCCAAGACTGCCGTCGACACTTCAAAAAAGTGGTATGACGGAAGCGTTTCTTAAAGACCTGCATAAGAAAGCAATCGAATCTCAGAGACAACAGTCTATTGGAAAAGAGTTTATCCGAAAGGAAATCGAAAGAATAAGTGTTCTTCGGCAACAGGTGTGTACTTAATTTCAAAAAGCTGTGTTGTATTTTCTGTTCAAATTTTTAACTAAATCTCTCAAATTATAAAGATTCGTAAAAGAGACGAAGAGCTTGCCAAGGAACATGAACAACTATTACAGCAGTTGAAGATAAGCGAACATAGCAATGAAACTCTGGTGCATACCCGTCAAAACTCTGCTGATTCTGGTCTTGGAGGGGTATACAGTTTACCGAAACAATCTCTCACCGAACAAACTGAGATGGATAGCAAAGACATGACAGAAATTGCGTCTAATGATGTGCTTGCAATGGAACATGATGATATGATACCGGTATATATAAAACAAGTATAATTTATGCTTTTTGACAAAATGTATTTTTTTAGGCTGAACTATTGAATTTATCAAATGTGGATGATGTCGACAAATCAACATGGCTTTAACGAAATTTTGTAGATTCATATTGGATCACGTGTTCAAAAAAAACAAGATTTAGTGAAGATTTAGCGTTTCATCACCATAATTTCTACCTCCGTCAGATGAACGTTTGTCTCGTTTTTATTTTTTTTTTCATTCAATGCTCCCAGTTTGTTTTTTTTTTGTTTTGTTTTATTTTTTGAGATTTATATATAGAAATTATTAAATATATATAAATATATATTCATACCAAATACGGATTAACTTTTTTCTCGCCCAAAGATGAGTATTGCCCAATGTGCAGAAAAACATTTGGGCTAACTAGTTTTGCTTTCCAATTTTCTCTCTCCAGAAAGTCGGCTATAGCCTTATCTTTTGGATAAGAGAGGCCACATTTGACATTTTGGAGGAATTGAACAAGGGCCTTTCCACCTGCTCGACTGAATAGTAAAGCAGGTGTACAACAGCTTGGTGATTTAACAAACCTGTTCATAATATTCAAGTTAAATAGAAAATCTGTCAATTTCTATTACTTATTAAAAAGAATAGATTAATACCTATAAAACTGAGGATGTATCCTTAGAAGTTCCAGTAAATTAGCTCTCCCAATGCACAGTAGCACCAGCATTGAATAAAAAGTCCAAAATATGTAAATTGTTTTGATATTTGATTGCTTAAAATATCGCTTAGTTATTAGCGTTATAATCGCAGAAATAAATAAGCCTGCTGCTAGCAGTTCAGGCAATCTGTCTGGTTCATAAGCATTCAAATAATTTAATATTCTGTCTGGATGATACAATTTAATAAATGCTAATCTATCATCAGATTTAACAAGTTCTCCCAGCGAAAAACTAAAGTTATAACGGTATTTAATAGTGTAATCCAGAACAGGTAAGAAGTGATCTAGGGGATAAGCATCATCTTCTGCAAGAAGGACATACTTTGCAGAAGTTTTTAAAGCTGAATTTAAACAAAACGCATAATCTTCTTTCTCTTTCTCTAAGATGTGTTTCAGAGAAAGGTTAAGGTGTGAAAACCTCGATATCACATTCACATAGTTAGATAACATCTGAACATCCTTATAATTTTCCGGGTCCATATCCACGTTACATATAGTTATATTGATATTCAAATTAAAGTCTTTCTGCTGCAGAGACAGAAAAGTGATTGAAGAAAAATGATATATTTGAATGATATAATATTAAGTTAATACATGAAAAACTAATGACTTTCAATCACTTTCCTGTTTAGCATCTTGTAGCAATTGCAGATATTTAGCTACCACTTGTGTTAAGTACTTTGGTTCATATTTTCCGATTTGATGATGACTATTTCTTGCAACGGTTATGATTGTTATACCTACGTCTGTGGACAACCCATGCCTCCCTGTTGCATCTAATAAGCCGTGAAGCTGAAACGAGTTAATATTTTCAAGGAACTTGTATGAATCTTTAAGCCTCTTTGTATTCTCATTTTCGAGATCCCTTGACTTTTGGTCAGAAAATATTTGCAGGTGGTAAAAAGAATATTGTAAATTGAACAACAAAATTGGTAAAATTATTCCAAAGGTTAAGCCGTAAAGCAAAAGACAAAAACGTCTTAAACGCAGATTCCAGATGTACAGCAAAAATAACTCAAGTCTTGTTAGCATATTGAATTTATAATGAAAGAAATTGTTAGTAAAGAGACAGAAAGAGAGACAATTCTTGTTTTACAAGTCTTCTGCATTTGTATTTGAAGGATAGGGGAACCCCTCTAAACTGCTATAGACAAATCTCCCAAAGTAACGTGTTTTAACAAAATGTCTCGTATAGGCTAAAATGGCAGTTCTCGCCGATAATATGCGCTATTCTTATTAATGTAAATAATAGAAAGTACACTGTTATAGAAAGATACCTCAAAGGAATTATCAAGTAAGTAATGTTTCCACTTATTTACCTTTTCAAGAAATGATCACTTCTTGTATTTAATGGGAAATCATGAAGTTATTGGTCACGTGCCCCGGGTTGAACCACGTGGCCGTTGATTAATCAGTTTTTTGTCAAATTTGGATGAAAAGCGTGACGAGTACTTTATTGTTTCAGATAATTTAGGAAATTTCTATCGTATTAGTAGCAATTACACCAATGAATAACGCTGAAATAAGTATAGAAGAGGTGCTTTCATCCGATAAGCAAGTGAGTCTATAAGGTTCAATGACCGTAACCAAAAAATAATATAATTAATTTTTTTTCAGCCTACTAGTATTATTATGGATTGTGACATATTTGAAGATCATCACTTAAAGAGGTATGCATATCTTACAGGAATTTCTAATAGTGTCAAGAAGGAAAAACATGTAAAATAATCACAAACATAATAAATAGCATATTTTCGACTGATAAATAGACTAATTCCGACAATTTGATTTGTTAATTGCGTATTGTTAAAAGAAACAGTAATTTTATATCATTTTTTAAAATTAAACAATGAAGCTTTATACCTTATTCAAAACAGAATGCTGTTATTTAGAAACTGCCATTTTATAAAATCAATTTACTTACTACAGTACTATTAATTTAAACTAAAGCTTGCCTATATATCACCTACAGCATGGATTCTTATGGAATAGATGATTTATCCGCTAATAATCTTGATAATATTTCAACCAATGGTAAGTATACCGGTATATAAACGAACTCAATAGGTGTTAATTTGACAACATAAATTGAGTTAGTTGAATTAAAGTGTATAGCACATCAAAGTTGAGCATTACAAAGGTGTCTTTTATTTCAGGTGAAATACAAGCGTTCGACTCGGAGGGTTTATTAAATCAATTTGAATCTTACTGCAATACGAATACATTACAATGGTAAAATCGTGGTTTAGTAGAATACAACCTGATTTTCCATTTGCTATATTACAGCATAGATAACAACAAATTGACTGTAACCAAGCCCGACATTAATGCTGTTGTAATGTTTGAACAACCCCGAGCCGTGTCACTTCTGCAAAAAAGAGAAAATTGCAAAACAAAATGCATCATACCAAAAAGGGCGAAACGAGAGGTTATCGTAAAAAAGGCCAACTATAAAATATTGAAAGATGCTCTTTCAAAAAATTCATTACCTTACCAAGATACTGTTTGTGAAACAGATAGTTATTTCGGTGATCATAATTACTCTCTCCCACCTTGGAAGGATTCTAACCTTTTATTTCTGTGGGGTAATAATCAGGATGACAATGTAAACTACATAGACAGCTATAAAGATAATAAGGAAGCCATAACTATGGAAGATGATAATATAGAGAATATGCATAATATGGATACATCAATACTTTTTGACCAGAGGCTAAGCTACATTGAAAATAATGATTTTGAAGAATCATCGGATATTGTAGATAATTCATTGGTTGATAGTAAAGAGAGACTTAGAGAACTAATATCTCAATGCAATAGCACGAATATTAACGAATCTATGCAACATTACGATAAAGATAACAATTCTGTCTCAGATAAAAAACATAATAAAATTATTAAGGAAGAGAATATTAAATCAGATAAAACTGCAGAAGACTTTATAAAAGAGCTTTCGAAAGAAAATTTAGTGCGTAAAATTCCTAAGAAAATCAAGAGAGCAACATCTGCCGATACTATTATAGAAACTAACGAACAAGTAGAAAGAAATAACAACTCTGATAGTTCTAATAATGCCAGCAACAAAGATGCTATCAGAAATATCAAATTAAAGCTAAATAAGAAACGTAAAAGTTCGACCGATTTAAATATTCCTAAACGGAAACCAATTAAGAAACGAAGAGAATCTATTCATAGATTTAAATCGTTTGAAGAAAAGAAACATGAAACAACTCGTGTTCGTAGAATTTCCAAGTCAGAAGAAAAGACTCTAGATTCTAAAACATTTTACAATCATAATAAAAAACTTATATCAAAACGAGAGAGTAAGAACGTGAGTAAGGACGAATTTCTTGCTAAAATCATGGCTCGTTGGAAAAAGGAATCAGTCAAAAGCAATACTCCTGTTGACATGGAAATATGCAGTGATAAAGAAGAAGAGGAAAAAGACGAGAAAGAATGTGAAGAAGTTAGTACTGATGAGCCAATCGGTGAGATAACAACGCATGTTGACGGTACGCCTATTGTTGACGGTCTAAGCGGATGTTTGAAAACCGCAAAGCCGAAGCTAGTAGTATTTAAAGATATAGAACCTTCAAAAAAGAATACGAAGAAAAAGGCTCTAACTTGGGAACAATATAGGGCAAAAAAACAAAAGTCAGGCAGTCAGGTTGAAAATAACAATGGTGAAGACGATAAGAAGTCAGGTGGCAGTCGTCTTGAGACTGAAGTGAAAGAAGAACAGGCAGCCAGTTTAGATTCAGACTTGGAGCCAGGTGAAATTATATGTGATATAACTAGTTCAATGAACGAAGACGTAAATATGGATAAAGTTGAAAAAGTTATTGATAATGACAAAACAGAATCAAATATTTCGAACGATGATAAAACTCGAATTTCCTTAGGAGAGAATGAGGACGAAGCAACTGATGAAGTTGAGTCTCTTGTTAGGTGCTATGATCGTTTACAGGAATCTGAGACCTCGACTACAAACGAAGATGCAAGCAATAAACAAGCACATAATAATTCAGGAAGTGTTTTCAACAAAGTTGAAATTTCGTTTATTGACAAAAAATCATCAGAAAAGAAACATTCTTCTCTAATATTTTCTAAAAGGGATTCTAGCCCAATATCAACAGACTTGCATAATAAACTGCCCGCCTATCATTCCGATTTCAGCAATAGCACTAAATTTGATGAAGATGACTTAAATGATTCTTATTCTTTCTCGAGATCTTGTTCATCAGAGAGTGAATCTTCCTATAGCTCTTCCTCCGATTCGTCTTCGGAAGACGAAAGAGATCGCGAAAGGCGATATAGAAGACGAAGGAAAAGCAGCTACAGCTTTTCATCCGGATCTTCCGGTTCTTGGTCTAGAAGTAGATCTCAGTCTCCAGATATTGACAAATGGCAAAGCTCTGTTCAGGAAGAAAGACGCCGTAAAAAGCAGGATCAAATTGTTCGTCTAAGCTTTTAAAGCTTATATTTAAAATTTTATTAATATTTCATTTTTACTTTAAGGAACAAAGACGGATAGTCTACGTTGGACGATTGCCAGACAGCATAACGAAGAGAATCTTACGTGAAAATTTTGAGCAATTCGGAAAGATCGAATGCTGTAGTCTACATATGAGAGAGTGCGGGTAATGCTTTTTATATTTTCCTTGTACCATAATTAATTATTAATTCTATATCATTTCAAATAGGGATAACTACGGCTTTGTAACTTTCGTTTCAAAGGAAGATGCTTTTACAGCAATAGAACGTTAGTCAATTAAAGATAAATTAAGAATCATATAATTAATTATACTATAAAATTGTGACAGGAGGAAATCAATGTAAAGGAATGGAAAAATATGATTTATGTTTTGGTGGTAGACGACAGTTTTGTGGTTCTCAATATGCTGATTTAGGTAATTTTTCACACAAACTCCCTTACTCTCCCCTAAAGTAAATTATTCTTTATTTATTATTAGACGGTGATAAAGAGGAAGAAGAAGAATTGGCAACTGGTGTTCCTGAATACAGAGGCCCTGTAAGTGCAGAGTCAGAATTCGATGCCTTACTACAACAAGCTCTGGCTAGAACTCGGAGGAAATAGTCAAGTTACATTTATTTACCCATAGTACACAAAAATGTACTAAACATAAATGGGAATTCAGGTTCTTTAACAAATAAACTATTCATTTTTTTGCTATCTGAATAAAAGGATATTTTGGATCGATAATAAAAAGAATCAATGTTTGTTACTATAAATTGTTTTGATATTGTGTTATCTTGTCTAGCCTTGACTTATAAAAAGCGTAAAAAAACATTATTTATTCTTGAAACTAGGTTAATTAATTTAGGGATCAAGTTAACATTTTATTTATTTTTCTAAATAGCAACATCACTAGGGAAATAAGTTCTTAATTTATTGTTTATAGTCGTTTTATTAACCTCTTCGAATGAGACGATTGCAAGCTGTGTAAAGCTTCTTCCAGTTTTGCAGTTAGTCGAATTAAATTTGAAGGATCTGTTTGTAAAATCCTCTCTTCTTCAACACCATTATGATTGAGATAGAATTTCAGTAGAATGACAGGTTGAACTTGTTTTCGTAGAGATCTAGAAGCTATTTCAATATCGAAGCGCCATTCCAGTTTACTATAGGCTGGAATACTTGGTATTAATTCAGTTAACTGAGCATGAATTGATGCATATTTTGATTTGTACAATTCAAGCAAATGTTCTTTAGTTTTTTCTGATAAATTTAATGGAATTAAAGTCTCTAGAAATTCTTTTTCTTGAAGCTGTATTTGTTATTAATCATTAAAAGTTGACAAGTATTGAATCATTAACCGGCTTACATTATATTTTGAACATTTTGCAAAGAGGTACATAAGTCCCTCAACTGCATGTTTTACTATTTCCGGATCAACCCCGAGTTTTTCTGAAAAGTGTATTAAAACAGATTAATATTTGACAAATAGATTTACATCTGGACAGGCTTTATTAAAAATCAACTTACGTGCAGCAGTTGAGTAAACTTTCTTATTTACTCCTCTTCCAATAAATTCAATGGATATCATACAAAAATCTTCCAAAGCTAAATTAAGATATTAACAAAATTATAAATTATGTGAATAAGAAAAATAAACCTGATTGATCAAGATTCTCTAAAAAGGATAGATGCTCCTTGTGTTTATCATCTAGCGATATAGCCATGTTTTTCTACAAAGAGTCCACCCCTTGTGAGCGATAAAATATATAGTTAGTAGGACACCGCAGTGTATGTATATACTGGAAACAAAGTTTAGACGGGAACAACAAAATACATTTCAGAGCGAAGGTATTAAATATCTTGAAAAATGACTACTGACTCCCAGTCCCTCAGCTTGGAATTAACAACTGCTCAAACAAGTTATCAATGTACATTATTTGGAGGAAATCAACACAAATGTGTAAGTTGATTTTATACAATTTAAAATATAAATATTAATAATTAGTAATATTAATAAATTATGTTGTAATAAGAAATAAAGTTTATTACCTACATTAGCAAAGATTATTAAATTACAATTGCATATATTTCTTATATATATATATTTTAAATAAACACAATATTTTACAGAACACTGTAATTGGTATAAAAAAGGCGACAGCACTACTATCCCTGTTAGGAAGGTATGAGTAATGTAGATTATCTCTATACGAATACATGCGAATATATTGTTTTGCTTTTTTTCAGTATCTTTGTAATATGTACAATAATCCTCTTTGGATATTATAAAGTATTTGTCCAACGTTTACTTCTCTATCTTAGTATATCTGGTGTTTTGTTATCAATATCGTATCTTGTGGTAAGTAGAGAAAAGAAACGAGTTTAAAAGAAATTATATTAAATTATAAATATAAAAAAAATCAGGGTGGTATGTATCCGGAAGGTAATCTTTGTAATTTTCAAGCTTGGATGATGACTTGCTTCGGTAACTATAGATATTTTGATGTTTGAAAACTTAAATTTTACACATTCTATCATTAAATTATTCAGAATGGTCAGTTCTCCTCTGGGTTTGCTTAATAACTTTGATATTATACAAGACAGTAGTTTCATTGACTTCCATGGAGAAATGGGAATTGTTAGTAGTATTTACTTTTTCGATTTATTTATTTCCGTAAAATATAACTATAAGACTAATTGTGTTCAAACTTTTAAGGTTATTTTGCTGTATTGGTTGGATATTTCCTTTTGTTATTGCTTGTATTCCACTAATAGCAAAAGCTTATGGTCAAGCTGGAATTTGGTGGTCGGTATATTTATATTTATTAAACAATAACTGATAAGATTTATTACTTATTGTCGATGTATATTAAAATCTTATTACAAGATAATTTCTTTTTATACAGTTGGATAGCTAATGATAAAGTTGTTTGGAGATTCACAATGTAAAGATAAAGATAATTGTTTAATTTATTAAATAAATTTTTATCTAATTTTAACTATCTCTTCCTTTCAGTTGGTATATTCCATTGTTTCTAATAATAGTGTTCCTCTTCCTGATCTATGGATATATATATTATAGTGTCTCTAGACAAGTAAGTAAGAATTTATCTTTATATCAGAAATAAACTATATTTAATCATATTTAGAACAAAACATGGGAAGGTACCTATGATCCTGATGCCGAGAGGAGAAAGGTAAGTAATATAGCGATCAAATCGGTTTTTTATATTTATTAATTAATTCCTTTTTATTTTTTTAATTATAGAAATTCTTAAAAGACGAAGTGAAACCACTAATGGCCTATCCATTTATATATCTAGTACTATCCATTTTTCCTTTGATTAACAGGTAACACTATTGTCTCTTTTCAGACTATTTTTAAACACAAAATTTCTATTTTAATCCCTATCATTTATAGAATTCAGAATGCAATCAGCAACGAACCAGTGTTTGCTCTAATGGTTTTAACTTCCTTAACATCTCCTTTGTATGGAGCTATTTATGCAGTTGTCTTTGGGGTAACTGACGACCTAAGAAAAAGACTAACTTGGTCAGGAATTAAGGTAATTAAGCCAATTTTTTTGCATTTAAAAAAATATTAATATTTGTATTCCTTGTCTGTTTGTTGTTATAGACTGCATTTTACACTCAATGCTGTATGAAGAGGGGCGAGCATTTAATTCGAGAGTACCCTAGCGGCCTAGAACAGTCTGATAATCCAACCTCCTGACTATTGGAAAGTATTGAATGAACGTCTTCGAAAACAATCCATCTTCAGATGTACTCACACATTCGTTAATGTTAACAATATAAATATTCAGGCTAAAATTCATCGGAAGGAAAAGATAATGTACTTTCAAGGAATTATTAATATTTTGTTTCCTTTCTGAGAAATTATTACAATGTTATATTTTTAAAAAATCATTGAAATTTAAAGATGTTAAAATTTAAAGTTTATTTTAATTGATTTTCTTTTTCTCTTTTGCTCAGAGTTTGCCATTTCTATAGGATTTTTTTTTCATACAAAACGGAGATAAAAGAGAGAAATGAAAAAAGTCTTTGAAGTTTATTCTTTCTTTCTTTCTTCTAAAATATAAATAAAGAAATGGAATGTTTATAAAATTTCATTGTATAATAGGAATTATTATTAATAAATATGTAAAATATGGTACAATTATTGCCTTCTCAATCTGTTTAAGAAATCTGATATAAAAAATCGTTTTTATTGCAAACTTAATCACGTGCTAGACACGTTTGTCATGTGATTGAAACGTGCCTACTATGGAAAACAAACAACGTTGCAACCAAACCTTTCCTTCTTCTCCAATTTCTCATTCTGCTCTGTAATGGCCGAATCGAATTTACTATTCGGTAAATATTACTTTTATGTAGCGTTCAAAGATTTCTGAATGTTTAGTTTGTACAAAAAGACTTACAACCATCAAAGAAAACAAGAAGAGATACTACTCAAGATTTAATGGATAATTTAAAAATTGTGAGTTGACTAATGTTACTAGTTTACCGTAATTTTCTATGATTTAACCGCGATTTAAGCCTACAAGATCAGAATCTAAAGGAAATTCAGCGTCAATAGCAGAAAATTACAAATATAACGATGTATGAGGAATACTTTCATTTAAATTTAACAAATTTAAATATATTATTCAAATATTCTTGAATAGAATAGTGACAAGAGCGATAATGAAAATATTGAATTAACAAGCAACGCTGATGGAGATAAGGTAAGGACCAATTTTTTTTCAATAAAAATTATTTATTCTTTTGTAGTCGGAAGATGTTTTACGCGTCGAAGATTTACCTTTGGATGGTATGATATTTCATCTTTGTACTTAGCATATATTTAACATATTACTAGAAGAGTAAACGATTTATTTATTCTCTTTTCTGAACGTTCAAAGGAAAGCTTTGTTTCCTTGTTGGTGCTGTATCCGCTATTGAAAAACGTCAGCGGAAAATACTAAAATATATAAGACAGCAGAACGGATTTATAGAAAAATTGTCTAAGCAGCAGATTAATATACAACTTAATGGATTATTAAATAATTCACATATACCATCCATTCAACCAAATGAAGCTTCTTCTAAAACTGAACTAGATTCTAATTATGAATGTTTTGACTACAAAAAAGCCGATAAAAAAGAAGAAGTTGATCTTTTAGATAAGAGATTATCCATTGACAAACTATTTAAGAGTAAACTGGTAAATAGAATAAACGAAAAAGTATGAAGAAGTAAATTTTTATTTGAAACTCTTCCGCAGAGGGAATATTTAGCGAGGCAGGGAGGAAATGAGGCCAGGCATATTGTTTATAGAGTTATGAAAGCAATAGGAAACAAATCGGCTTGGTGTCAGTTCAACTGGGAAGGCTCTAGAGGAATAAAGAAAGGGATAAAATCTTTACCATCTCTTTTGAAAGTTATAGAAGGTATATATAAAAATTTAAAAGTGAATCATTTGATTTTGCCTATTTTTGCAGATGCTAGTCTAGAATCGGGAAACAATGCGAAACCAAAGCAATATTTAACAATTGAAGAAATAGAAGGGTACATCAAGCAATTTCTCAGGTTTAAGACTCGCTAAGTAGTACATTATGTTGTTAGATGAAATAATAGGATTTATATTCAAGGCAACTTCCTTTCTGTCATAATCCTTTAAAGACATCTTAGCTACTTAGTTATTTTTAGACTAAATGCAAATTTCGTTAAGTAATCATAAATATTTCTCAGTCAAATAAAGATTATTTATATCTAATTAAAATGATGTGGCCAAAGAGCATTAAATATATATTTTAAGAGATTCATAACAAAATTCATATAGAATAAATAATTCGAGCAAACAAAAAACGAAAATCATCCTCCAATCAAAAATTATCATTTGTAGAGTTTCAGAATTAATAAAACATATATAGTAGGCTATGCCCTAACCCATATTTATTTTAAAAATATATAAAATTGGTACAAAAATAAATAAATGACTAAAAAATTTAAAGTATGTCTCGTAAGCAGATTCGAATTTTTCTATTTAAACTATTTCTCTCTATAGTATTGTGTTGATAGAATCTTCTTCTATATTATTTCCTAGATTATCTCTCCCTTTTTCTATATAGGATATCTCTTCGACTTTATTAATATCTTCAGTTTTGGTTAATTTGGATCGAATTTCATAAGATGTGACTAGAATACAAGGTAAAAATAAAAGCCCATGCATTAAACCAAAGGACATAACTAAGAGCATTGTCTTGAAAAAGGCTCTAAATATATAGATATTTGCCGCTGATAAGGCAGTCAAACCCAAAATTGTTGAAATTCCTCCCAACAAAACTGGATAGCCTACTTTTTCAAAGGTTTCTTTACATTTCTCAAAGCCAGTTCGAGATGTGCTTTTGACAAAGGCGTAACATATATGGGCGCTGAAATCAACGCAAAATCCAATACTAATGACCAGGTTAATCATCGATATTGTATCAATATTGACATTCCACAGAGACATAAATCCAATTACTCCAGCAGATATGGAAATAATCGATAAAGTAACGCTCAATACACTAAAGAAATTTGGTATAAAAATAATAGCAATAATGAGAATTGCTAGTGTAGCTATTCCAATATTGGTTAGAGTGTTGGGTAAAACCTGAAGATACTGATCAACAAAGATAAACATGGGTGCAAAGGTTAAAGCATCCAGTTTACTATCTTTAACAACATCTCTTGCCTTTTCTGCAGCAGTTGTTAACTTGTTAGTACCAACAGTTCTATTCTGAAAGATGTAGAATCTTGACGATCGAATACTCTTTCCGTCTTCGTTAAATAGAATATCTCTAGCATAATTTGAATACTCAGGTACTTTTAGGAAATAATCTTTCACCGTATTGCAAAATTCTTCTTCCGTTCCAATGGGCTGATTATTATTCGCTTTAAATTTTTCAAAGTCCAATAACCAATCGTAACCGAGATAAGTGGAATGATAATATTGGGAGTTTTTGATATTATCTCTGACAGAGTTAATAAGGTGTATATTTTCCTGTTTGGAATAATCTAAACGACTTTTTATAACTATAGCTACTGGATTGGTATAATCTTGAAAATAAGCGTCCCTTTCTTCATAATACGGTGAAACGTAGGAGTCATCTGGTGCCAATTTTTTTAATTCAAGACCCGACTTTATCTTTGTACAGCCATAAATAGTAACACCTAGATATGCCAAATATAATAGGCCAATCATTATACGAGACCATGGTTTAAGGAAAACGAGAGAAAAGTATTCCTTAAAGAAATATGTTGGTAAATGGATTGGTTTCTCAACATCTTTCTTACAGTCACTTCTATCAATACCGCCCACACAAAATACTTTATAAATACTTGATCTCTCTTCGCTAGTAGCTTTAGTCTTTGTCGGAACTTTCATAAATGTGAAACAATGGCGATTTGAATGCTCTCTCTTTCCGAAATAAACCATAAGACCACCAAAGAACGATATCTGTTGAAAATGAATGAAAAAAATGTTGAAATCTCATTTCAGTTTTTCAAGGAAATAAATGAAAGAAATGATATCTACCTGATAAACATAATTAATGAAAAGCATCAATGATAGAGTTCCACAAAATATTCTTACACTTGGAAATGAAGTGATAGCACCGATACCAACCGCAAGAACGTCTGTAATAGTTGTAATAGTAATTGCTACAGCAGCCTCTCCGTAACTTTCTTCCATTTTTTCAGCAACTGAAAGCGTTGGCTTTGCTGATCGCCAAGCAGCAACTAACACAAACATATTGTCACAACCAATACTTACAGCCAAAAAAGGACAAATTAATAGAATATCTATGAAGGGTACATTAGCCCATCCCATTATTCCATAGCC
The DNA here is from genome assembly GCA_904063045.1 of Dimorphilus gyrociliatus. Taxonomy (NCBI): domain Eukaryota; kingdom Metazoa; phylum Annelida; class Polychaeta; family Dinophilidae; genus Dimorphilus; species Dimorphilus gyrociliatus. The sequence continues at coordinate 1,434,937 of CAJFCJ010000003.1, forward strand.
AGTTATGACAGCCATAACAGCTGAAAGAATGCTCATAAAAGCCAAAATGGGTTTACTTTGTACCCAATCGCCAGGAAATATCTGAGTTATGACCGCAAAACCGATAAGTACACTGAATAAGACAACAAAAAGCTTAACAATTGCCTGAGCAGCTCTTGATAGCTCACTAGATAGACTCTTGCTACTAAATTTTTCAATAACTAAATTCTCAGCATTATATTTTCCAATTTCTTCAAGAAATTGATCAATCCAAGCGTCATGTTCATCCGTTGAATCTTTAACACCAAAATTTAGACTCATAGCTTCGAACTCTCTGACAAGTCCATTGTTTAATTTGACTGCACCCAATGAATTAGCGATTAAAAATGAAAAGTTTGTGCCAGGCACCTTGAAAAGAGGATAATTTATATCTATTTTATTTACGTTGCTGGCATCATCATTTAATATACCCGTTAGAAAAATATTAACATCACACGAACTACCCCTCTTCGTACAAACATCTTCGTAACTTATCGTTCTGCCGTTATATTTGAAGGAAAAATTTCTTACATAATTGTTTAAATCTATAATCTTTCTCATATATTCCTCCGTAAAAATGTTTGAGCGTTCTTTATTTCGAACTATTAACGATCCAGATGGTCCCATTTCTGTATTTCGAACAGGATCAACATGTGTAAAATTCTCAAAGTATAAACTTTGCACAAATGCTCTATCTTTTTTAGCCTCAGAATTTTCTGGTGTGTACAGATATTCAACATCATTCCTCTTTTTAAATTTGTGAACTCCAGCTCCAAGGGCTATTGTAACTATTATTGGGGGTATAATAAACAATAAAGGCCATCTCGAGACAGTTAGTCCAACCTTTTTAGAAAGATGTGAGAGTAAAAGTTCAGGAACGCCCCAAGAACAACGCATTTTTGATTTCACTCTAAGGTCGATGAAAAGTATATTTTGACATATGTCTAAATGAAATTTTATATATATATATAGTATGATATCTATTTAGAGATATGTAAAAATTTACATTAAGTATTTCAACTTTAGAATTACCAAGCTCAATTACTCATTCTACGTCGGTTAATTTTATTGATTCTTAACAGAAATTGATATGGTCATGACCGATAAGAGAATGACTAAGAAACAAGCCGACTAATCAACTTTTATACAGACATTTGAAACTATGCACTTTATCTTTATATGACCCGAAACCATCCCATAGGTATATAAATTTTTTAGAATATTGTCTGAACTTTGTCCATTCTGAACTAGTGGGTCGTATTTGTTTTGATAGAACAATCACTTACTAAACATGTAATAGAAGGCCATCGAGTGTAGATATATAAAAAAACTTTTAAGATATTATGAACTTTGTCCATTCTGAACTATTGGGTCATATTTGTTTGCGTAGAACAAGTCATTTATGACATTTCTAACAGAAAGCCATTTACATAGATATATACTAATACTCGCACGTGTTGCTCAACATTCAATTTCAAAGTATCAAGTTGCCACCTACCTCCTAGACTCCATTCCCTTACTACAGAGTTTTCTTAAGTTATAGTTTACTGTTACACTGAGACACAGCAGCAAATGTTTGCTTTCGTATCAAAAATAAGAATGGCACTATCTGGACTCGTTACAAACACGTCACATTTAAGAATCTTACATTATCAACGTCAATAAGCCTTTGTTTAATCTAACGAATTTTCCCCATAAATCTCAGATAGTGAAAAAAGCATTTTTCTTATAATTATACAACATATGATATAAATGTTTTATTAGTATAATGTCTTTTAGTTTGGTGGAAAAACGAATATGCCTAGTAAAGTCAAAGTCTAAGTAGAAAAAAAGTCATGTAACCCACATACAGCTTAGATAAGAAAAAGAAAATCTAGTTTTAATTAAGTAATATAATAAAGTAATTGAGTTTTTATTCTCTCTTCCCCTCTCCCATAATCCTTCAATGACAATCAAGATATAATGAAACTTTCCAATTTGTAACAGAGAGATATGAGTGTTGTTGCTCTTTTATCATATTGCTAAATTGTCTTAAGAAATTAGCAAAACTTATCGAGCATTATTAAGTACAGAATGACGATGAAAGCCTAGCGTCTCTGCAGCGTATAGACGACTACGGAATATTTTATATGATATATATCAAATAAATAACGCCCGCATAATTGAAGAACTTTTTGAATTATGTGAAAGTGAAGATACTTAAAGGAGTGTCAACTTGAAAATTGCCTTTAAATTTGATTTGTAAAGGTTCAATCTAAAGCTTAAAAGTCAGAGTTTTCTATTGAATTCTTAGATATAAAGAGACAATAGATTATTAAAAATCTGTTAATAACTTCAAACAAATTAGCATTATGATTGAACTGATAAGGAAAAGTTTTTCTATCAGGCTGGTCAATATTCAATTTCTTATCATCTCTTCTAAATCATTTGTTTATTAGGAAATATGCAATAAACCGTATATTATTACCCTGTTTTTAAAATTATACTCCAAGTAATTGAAGTATAACTGTATCGTTAAAAAGTACTTTTCTCAAGTAATAACAGTAATTAAAATTTTAGCTACTCTTCAATTTCAAATAAATTAGTTAATAGCTTTATTTTACGATTTTTTCCAGATATATTCAAGCAGTTTAAGAATTGAAATATAATAATTAAATTATCAAATGTCTGCAATATACATATATATGGAAATGAAATTGAAAAAATATTGACGAAAAGCACAAAAAACGAATTAATACAAATTGTACTAATTCTTTATAATCAAGATTAATAATATGTAGCTTAATTTAGGAAATATTCTTTGAAAAAGAAGCAAGCTGGTGGTATTTTAATTCAAATAAAAAATGGCGTCCCTTATTGACCAATAGCTGACGAGATCTATTTTCTAGCCGTAAAAATCTTTTTACTTGTCGACCTTATGTAGCAAAAAATGTAATTAAAAAAATAAAAGGTTTTTTAGACAATAGATTTGCAAAGAAATATTCGAAACTCAAAATAAGAAAAAAAAACGTTAAATTTCCGGACGAATATTATTGTTTCTCTGCTGTATTTCCGCTTCCGTTCCTAACAATCTTTCTCTTTAGACTTTTTAAAGTTTCTTGAATGAGTTAATCATTTTTTGATATATTTTATAATTTATAATAATTGTCAACAAATGAATCTGTTACATTTGGAAGACGCTGTCGATGACAACCCACAAGTAAAATGAAATTCTTAATTTTTTTAACTGATTCATACTCATTTGATTATAAGAACAACCGCCCTCTATTAATTCCTTACAGGCCTTAAGCTTATTAAGCTTACATGAAAGAGACTCTCAGACCCTGAAAAAGTATATAGGTGGTATGCAATTTTGCCTCAAACGGGTGTTACAAGCTTCCGAAGAGACAAGCTCATCATTAAGAGCCTTGGCTCAACACTTGCATGCTTTTGAGCAACAACCTTTTCACATAGCTCAAGAAAATACGAGTTTAATTGATATCTTGCATGATATTGCAAAATATTCTGAGGAAATGAGCAGCATATATCAAGTCATGTGCACTCAGATCGGTGATAACGTAACATCTGCAGTAAATAGATTTTTGCAAAACGATCTTGAAGGTTCACCTTTAAAATAGACTTGTAATTCATTGCGACTATAAACTATAAATTAATATATATTTTAACAGAAATGTCGGGCTTCACTGAGATGGTTGCCCGAAACAGAGCTGAGTACGAAGCATCACTCAATAAGTATCTGAAGCTTTCTAAGAAGAGAGACTCAGATAAACTAGTTGCGGAATGTCGTACCGAACTAGAAACAGCTCAACACCGCCTTGAACTGGCATCCTTACAGCATTATTCGAATTTGAATACTTTACAATATTCTCGTTCATCGGCCATATTAGAACCATTAGCTGGTTTGTTAGCTTGTCATAGAACCCATTTTTCAGTTGGTCAATCTACCGCCGAACAAGCAAAAGATATTGCAAATGTAGCTGATAGCGTTGTGGCAGCAAGTACATCAAAACGAAACAACTATATGCAATATACTGCACAAAAAACATCAGCTCTTGAGCAATCGGCTCATAAAATGAGAGAAGCACAGGATGATATTCCACCTGAGACTAATCTTTCTACAAAAATGGGATACGTATTGCAAAGATTTAAACCGTCCGTTTTAAGTGGGGCAAAATGGGAAAAAGGATATTTATCTATCGTATCTGAAAATTTAATGTGGCAGGGAGGAAATGATATAGCCTGTTCCTCTCTTCTGGATTTACAAACCGATGTTAAAGTAACTGCATCAGAAGCTGACGATAGACGATTTGTTTTCGCGGTATCGAAGTCAAACAGAGTATTTACTTTCCAGGCGTTCAGCTACAAAGAACAGTTGGAATGGATAAGCGCCATAAACAATGCTAGTAAGATAGCGAATTCGGGTACACCAGCTCAGAGTCCAGCCTTAAGCGCCCCTTCAAAAACATTCGAACCAGATAGATCAATAGAATTTGAAATTACGGAAGGAATTGAGAAGCTAGGCTCTTCTCTGCCAGAGGAATCTTTTGTAAAAATTGACTCAGATGGCAATTTAGAGAGGTAAAAGAAAGCTTATTTCTTAATCTGAATGATATATAATCAAAGATACTTTCTTCCGTAGAAAAAATCCATTTGCTTCCACAGAAACTGATAATGACGACTATGATGTTAGGTTTCTCGGTAGTATGCAAGTCAATTCGGACGTAGGATCATCAGTAATACTTGAGGCAATAAGACAAGTTATGGCTGCCAGAGCAATAAAAAATGTATTTAAAGTAGCAGAGACAAAAATACGAATAAACATCAAAGGATTCTGGTAATTGTTTTATAGAAAATTCAATATTATATATTTTAATATATTATCCCATTATTTTCATTATTAGTACAATCGAGCAGTCAGATGACTCAATTAGATGTTATTTTCCGCTTTCCGATATTGCCTCTTGGTCAGTTCATCCTGATAATTCAAGAATGTTTGGTATTATAACAAGAAAAACAACAGATAACGGTCGACTATTCCATTGTCACATTTTTGAAGCGAATAATTGTGCTCAAGAGGTATAAACACGAATAGAAATGATAATAAAATTTCTACTTTTTAAATAACTATCAAAATTTGATTTATTTTTCTTCAATAGATTCAAAAATCTTTAGAGAAAAACACTCAAATTGCATATCAAAGAGTTTTGGTAAGTTACTTATATAAAAGAAAAGTAAAATAAAAGATTTAAGATTTACTTATAAATGTCTAGGAAGCTCAAGCAGCAGAGCGAATGAAAGAAAAGGTAAGTTACATAATAATAACTTTTTTAACGTAATTAAGTATAATCCTATAAAATGATAAAAAAAATTAATAAAAGGAGTAATTTATATACTTGATATATATATAAATTTATATATATACTAATATATTAATTTATCTTATTTGAATATCATCATTTTCTCTCTTTTTATATTTTATTATTGTACAGAATGTTTACGGTGAACAATTAAGTCAATAACTGTTTTTATAAAAATTTCTTTAAATCAACGTAAGTATAGAAAAACACTGAAAGAAAAATCTTCTTTTTTTTTAGTATATACTGTATTAGTATGTGTACTGTATCTATATATATATATATATACTGTATATGTACATATTTATAAGCCTAGCTTTTTAAATTAAATTTTTTTTAATTGTATTAAACTTTTACTAATTGAATTACTAAGTTAGTTAACGCTTTTCCATTTATTATTAACTTATCAATCTCTGAAATACTTGTTCAGCTTTTTTCTTATTTGCTATAATATATTATATTTTAAAATGGTTTTTAATTGTCCTTTCAGGAAATTCTTATGGAAAATATTGCTAATCTGCCCGATAGGACACCTTCTGAGCCATCCGAAACTGATCCAGAAATTTCTGCAAGTGAAGGATAATAATCTTCAAACTATATATATTCTATATATATATATAAATATATATAATTTATATATACTTATAAAATATTCGCATAACAACTTTATCTAACCTTTAAAACAAAAAACAACCATTATTTTCACATTCCATTTAAACAGAGCATAACTTGTTTAACGATAAAATTTTGAATTATAAAGATGTACACAATACTTTTTATTTGCTTGTGTATATCTTTTAATTAGTTATTACTAAGTGAATTTCTTTAGAACTACGATACTAACAACTGTTGCTAGTAGAATTGAAATAAATAATGCTATTTTTTCATTGGTCATTCTATAGTAGGCGATTGTTCTAAGTGGGGGACGGAGGGTAGATAAGTTTTGTACTTCTTCTTCTATAAACAATACCTTTACAACTCATAGAAAATTTTTTCTCTTTTAATACAAACTAACTTGTACCAGTTTTCCTATGAGCATTCAAATAGTTGTCACTTAAAGATTTAATAGATCTTCAAATCCCCAGAGTATTCATCTTCCAGAAAAGAGCTTTATTCTCACATAGCTTAATCTTTTTGAATAAAATTCACCCTATTATCATTTATAATTATCCTATTGAAATCTATTTCGTGCTGGGACAATGCCAAGAGGTATAAATGTGTATGAATAGAACATGGAAGAGAGAGGAAGTTGGCGGGAACCTCTAGTGTTTTCATCTGACCTACCCGGATACGTTACGTAACGCTAATAAAATAAGTTACTAGAATAAAATATTTGCCGTTCTAAATTGTCTATGATCAAAGAGACCCCTATAGTGAAACAAGAATATAACTATCATAATAGTCTCTAGTTACGTGTTGGACTATACCGTTTTAAATTGGAGTATTACTGGCCACCTAATGAGTCAGGAGTAGTCCATATCCTCCAGATGGCGGCGGCTGTTCTTCAAAAGGAAGGAGAAGGATGAAAGCAATATATCACATGGGCTTATTGAAAGTGCTTTCGTCATCCCCTATACTCATTTGAACCTAAAAAATGTTATATTAAATAATAAAAAATTCTGTGAAAACAAAAAACAAAATCAATGAATAATAAAGTAAATAGAAACTTATTACTCTAATTAACTAAGCCTATTCTCTATATAATTAATTTATGAATCAATATTAATAATGGATTATGTTTTAGGTTGGATAAGCAGAATTAAAAATTTTACTAATTTTATAATTAACAATAGTATGAGCATCAAGACTTAGATGCCATCTGTTGAGTGGAAAGAAGAGTTAAAGCTTCTAACTGTTCTCTATCCACTCTTTTTCTTTTGCTTATTCTTTATCAGATTGACGGTGTATCAGATATGATCGATATTAGACTGATATTGAAAGAACCTATTCGATATATATCTCTAAATATTTGCCCATTACTACTTTAAAGTAAATTGCTTAGAAGGAGTAAAACATTTTATTTGAAGGACTATATCTAGTCCTCAGAATTACAAGAGTCACGTGACGCCTCTTGGATGTGCCCCTTCTTTTCTTACATTCACTACTTTTCGTCTTTCTTGAAAGGAACCGTTAGCCTAGGAAATAAAGAATTATTGAATATGCAAAAAAGAAATTCGACGCCATCTGTTGGCAAAAATGAACCCTTGAGAGTTTTTTTGAACTAGAAGTGTATATGTTTAAAAATAAAACGTAAAAAAGGTGTTATGGAGAGATTTCTGTATAAAAAAACTAATGAAAATTCAAGAAGCGTAAATTGGCCGGGAAAAATTCGAAAACATCAAACAGACAGCATCCTTCTAAAAACACATAATTAATCGGGTCGATTATCACTTTGATCGCTGCTGCAGAACTTGGCCCGCCCGGATTTTCTTCTAGGCGACGGAACTTTGCCGGGCAACATTTATCTTTGGGTAAATAAGAAAAAAAACTGAATGAAAGGGAACATTAAATATCGGAAGTCGTATTACGGAATAATAACAAAAAGGCGTTGGATCAAAGTAAATCGGGGGTTCATTCCGGCAGTGCGGCACCTGTTACGTAACTCTTCGAATAGTTCTTTCCTTTTTTTAGAAATTGAAAAAAAAGGGGGAAAAATGCACATAAATCAGCCGACCGATTCGAAATTGATTTAAAGTAGTAATCAAATGGAATTTATCTTTAAACCACACACTGTCGAAATTTTCGAGTGGGCGGGATGACACTGCCTCATTCATAATCGATATAGGACGTTTCCCTCTCGGTGAGAAAAAGCCGACTTAATAACCGGCTTCCACAAACCAAATTGACTGCCAGCGGCCATCTTTGTTGCTATTAATGATATTTTATCTATTTTCTACGCTAATATTATCGAGGCGAAACATCTCACCCATGACCTATAGTCGCATTGAAATCTTTCTAGACACCTACAGAGTTTTGACACGTTTTCCTGAAAATTGATACTCTCTTGGAATGTCGATGTTTTTAAACATACACCGCATTTTATGTAATGAGGTCGGTCATGTGACCTTTTGAGGGGTAACGAATGTTTGCGGAGAAGGCGTGAAGAAAGTATAATTGGTTGATTATGTAGCAATTGCGCAATTACCAGGATCTAGTAAACATGACATCTAGTCTAGACACGACGCCTAGAAGGGATATTTATCCATGATGTATATTTTATTTTACAGCTGCTTCCCTATATAGATACAATTATCTAAATGAGTAATTCATCGACCAAAACGGGCAACACGTGTATATGCCGATGACGTAACTATTTTAATGAAGGGAAACAAATGTCTAGTGTAAAAAATATACTTATACACAAAGACACGCGCTAGTTACGCAACAGCTGACAGCACTGTAAAATAAGTTCCTCTTTTAACATTATACTCTTAACATTTAAAAAAAAAAGTATTAATTGTTACGTAACAAAACCCATATTCTACAATAAATTCAATATTCATTTGATAATTTATTCAATTATGCAAATAACATTTAGTTTATAAGAAGAGTCCTTTTTACGTTTTTTAATAGTTTATTTCTGACATTGACTACCCAAAGTTAAATTCCTATCAAGCTACGTTAAAATTAATGTTGTCCTTTCTGTGGGAAACTTCTCTGCCAGTTTACAAATATATATATATATATATATATATATAACATATATACACTATACAAGCCATATACAGTAGAGTTATTCAACCTAGGCCTATATTAAGACCTATAATTAGGTTATTCTATTGTAGATCTAAGGATAAGGATCTCTTTTTTGCTTTATATTCAATTTCTTTCACTCCCACTTCCCTTTCCTATACGCATCTCATTTCAGCTATTAAAAAAAACGATAAGTGATTAGGAAAAAATGATTGAATCGTTGCATAAAAATGAGACTATTCTCTAATGGATATTAACTTTATTTGATGTTTTCATTTACTTGAATTAAAGATGTTTTGAACAGAAATTGAAACGAATTGAAAGAGGGAGGGGGAGGGGGCAGACAGAGAATTGCCCTAAGCCAATTCTTTCGTATTCCCATGAGTTCTTCCGCGTCTAATCGCAATTTAACGCGTCCATCAATAACATAAAAGGTAGAAAATTTACCGAAGTAAGCTTCCGAAACACTTCAATATGTTAGTTAGTCAATTTCCCCTGGAAGAAAAAGAAAGAAAGGATTAATCACCTGACCTAGATGTAAAAAATGAACAAATAGGTATTAAGTGTACAAACAATGGCAGTAGGGGGGGAAAAGGGCATAGAGGTTGAGAATTTTTTGGATTGGTGGAAGAGAAAAAACAACCTGTCATGCAATGCTGTCAGTCCCGACAAATTAACGTCATGATCTCTAATCGTATTCCATAATCTCTCATTAACCGGCAATTATTTAATATGCAATGTCATGCTACACTCGAACTTGTCGTCTTTATCCCGACGTTCGTCGCATGATTCGAATAGTCGCCGTCTCCGTTTTTCTTATGCGTTAGCGCGCGCTCGTTCTATTAAATGTCAATTAGGATACCATGAAAAATTCGAATAATCTCTTCCCTTGTTTTTTATCCCCATTTCATTTCATAATTTTTTATATAATAGAAAATTAGCATCATTAGTATATTTATCTTATATTGTTTATTATATTTCCTGTATGAATAAGTTTGCTATGGGATTATAATTAGAGTTATAAATGACTAAATCCTAATGGCAAATAGCTTGTGCAAACAGAAGCATGACGTAAGCGAATTAACAGGGAATTAATAAAGCAATATTTTTTCACGTGACCCACCACCATGACCTAGTCACACTGTCGTAAGACAGACGTCCGAGTTAAATGGTCCGTTACTGAAAGAAAACGTGAACTTTGTTGGTCATTTATCAGTTCTTCCAGGTGTCACAGAGTCGAAAAAGAGAGAAAAGAAGAGAAGGTTAGTAAAGAAGAGAAGAAAGGAAAGCACCTGCTGCCTCGTCGCGATCTTTTACATTATATACCTTATTTGCGGGCAGCTGTTTTACGAGGCGTTTAAAGAGAGACGCCTCTTCTTTTCGCTGTTTTGACCATCGACAACATTATATAATCTCGCCTAATCCGTCAAATCGAAACGCATCAAACGCAGTTGAATTTTTTCGCTTCCGTATTTTCCACTTTGATCTCAAAAGACGCCCGATTACCTGCATTTCTACTTTACATTCGAATAATGAGCGAACCTTTCGCCCTTCTTTCTCTCTTTTGCGTCACATCAAAGAATTTACGGGTCTAGAAACACGTGTTACTTATGGTTGTTTTTATATGGGGTGCAAAAGCTTTTAATGAAGATTCGAAAGCATTATACAATATAAACTCACTATTTTATGCTAGCATTCTTTTATTCAATAAGTTTAGAACTATTTACAGATAAGTACTATTTAAGATATCAAATTTCTGTTGAATAACAACGGGAAACCCTTAGCTGGGAGCGCCCGTGTACTGAGGGGAACTTGTACGTCAAATGGAGTTACGTAAAATTTCTTTTATCCATTCGAACCGTATCGACGCTGTCACGAATTTTGAGAATCGCTTTTTGTAGTCAGAATAATAGGCGTCTATTCAAGCGTCTATCAGCGTTGGGGAGGCGTATATTTAACGATTAACTAAGCGCCTTAAAAAAGCCAGGTGATGGTGGGCGTGGCTTATTTTCGTGTAATGGTGCATGCGCCTAGAAATGAACACCAACAGCGATAATTCCAGTCTTAAATATTCAAGCACCTGGCAAAAGTCGAGGTGGACAAATGCACGTGAAAAATTGTTAAAAAATTTGCGTGCTAATGTATTTATTAGTTTAGATCACGCATTATACTAATTTGTAATAATTTCTCTATTCAAAAGTCACATTAGAAAACACTCTAATTGTCCTTTTAATACCAATAATTGACGAAAAGCGATACTGTAAAAAAAAAAATATATATATATACATATATATATATATATATCAAATTATATATGTTACGTATTCGAACAAAGAAACACTCTCCGTTTCTCCATATCCAAACACCATGTGACAAATATATAGGGCGTCTAGTGGGCGTCGTTATACGTTTGACCTGTACACGTTACAAGAGTCAAGTACTGTGAGCAATAAATATATTATAGCGTTCAATTTATAGTTCATAACATGTAATTATAGATTATAAAACAGAACACGACATCTTTCCGAATAAACAATAGTACATTGATTACATGGGATAGTGAAAAACAGGAAGCCGGAAGTGTGAACTTCCGCGAAAAGAACCCGCAGAAAATTTTTCGTGTGTCAGAAATTATCTGAAGAGTTTGTAAATAATGGCGATCCGGTTAGCAAGCGACTCTTTTAGATTGATGACATTCATAGGATAAAGAAAAAGGAATGAGAAGAAAGAAAGTATCCTACTTCTTTTATTAAAAAAAGAATTTTGTGTTCTTTAGATATAAAAAAAAATCCGTTAAAAAATTTACAGTTAAACTCTTCAGATGATAAGAAAAGAGGGTTTCTTTTAAAGAAAAAAATAAAAAAAGACATAATAAGCAATCGGTGTTTATAGAAATAGTCTAATCGATCGTAATCAATATTAATTCATTCAGATATATATTCTTTTAATGGTCGATTATGCATCACTAAACGTTTGCATGTCACTGTCAAATGCTCAATATAGAGCTGTACGCAGCTGTCAAACGACAACGATTGATAAACTTTTATATGATTCGTTTTTTTTTTAAATGAATAAAAAAGGGCAGACAACAAACCATAACAATAAACATTGTCTGGAAAAATATACAAAGTCCTTTATTTCTTATTTATTTGAAAGAAAAAAAATTTTAGGGCAATAAAGTATGATAATAATAAAATCAAATTTTCGATATTACAATTTCTCTTTTCACCAATCGACTTCCGCCCCACTCATCCTAATTAGGTTTCGATTTATTAGTTAAAATGTGGGCGTCATCTGCCCTAATCGGTGGGCCGTAACGTCCCAAGCAGCTGTAAAATAGCTAGGGTTGGAAAATAGGAAGAGGAGGAAAAAAAGTGAAACATGTGCACTTTCTTGATCTCTTAAATCGATAAGATTCAGTATTGGTTATTGACTCGTCAAACTACTTGATAATTATTTTAAGAGATGATACATTCTTCTTATTCCGCCTTTCTTTTCTCTTCTGTTTTCTTTTTTCGTTTTCTTTTTTTGTACATATCTCTTTCTTCTTCATCTCTCTTCCTCCGCCCACCTTTCTTTATTTTTTACCCTTTGTTAGTAGAGAATTTCTTTCGCGGAGTTATTAAATATATTTTTTTGTTTGAAAGCGTCCGACCAAGTGTCGTTGACACGCGTCGAGTAGTAGAAAATTGAATCGTTTGAAGTTTTGCCGAAGCCGCCCCAACCCTGATGTGGGTCCGTGCGATTAACAAGACTAGGTAGAGAGTTAATCGGAGGAGGAAAAGAGGCCATGTCCTTAGGCCTAAGAGACAGGCAAATATTTCGTAAACAGAGCCCTCATGCTGGCGTATGGACCTGCATAGAGATGGTACCGATATTTATATATGTTCTCTATAAAACTAACGAACATTTTAACCACCATGTTATTGTGTCTAAGTTGAACGTTGGAGAAGGACTTTCCTAAAACTTTTCTTTAAAATAGCCAACTTTCCTCATTCAGGTTAAGAACAAAAAAGATTGCATAGAGAGAGTATTCTTTTGGATAGGTGAAACGGATAAAGCGGACTGCTTGCAGGCGAAACGTGCAATTTATGTGACAATGTCTTTTACGAAACAATGAATGTATGTGCTCATTTTTATTAGGAGATGAAGTATTATATATTTCTTGTTGTACAAATTAGTTATATGGAAGTTATTAGTAATTAAATTAGTGATAACGTATATAAAGATCTTATCGAAATAAAAATTAAAATACAATAAATGTCAGTCGACGATAATCAGTGGCGATTACGATTTTAGATATATGTATACGTATAAGGATGAAGGTAGATTTGGTCGAAAATGTTACCTAAATATATATGTATATTTGATATATTATCGTATCTGCATAGTCGAGTGACGAGAGAAATAAACGTATATCAAATGAGAGATTTGGGCGTTACCGATCATTCATAAAAAAGGCATTGTACGGGCTCTTGACGTCAATTCGATATTTTATTTAAATAACTTGTAAAATATAATAAAATACTTAATAAAAGAATTGGAAAATTTTTAAAACAAATATATATGAGTAAGTACATTTACAAAAAAAACATCTGTGCAAACATGAAAGACGCCGCCTAGTCGTAAACGCCTTATACGAACAGCTAAATTTAGTGCTTACCCCGCAAAGAAAGACGAGATGAAACGAAACGGTAACAGGTGTGTATTTTTGCAGTCATAGATGTGTTTATGCAGAATAGAGAGAGTTGATGGCAACAGCTTGGCCAAGCATGGGATTATCTATTGATTATCAAGTTGAATCCGGGTTTTGAAAATGTGAAATGTAGGTGATTTGCATATTGAAGTTATATTGTAGATTATACGTAATGATAAGGAAGATGACGTTTTATGGACGTCAGCGAGCGTATTTGTATAAGTTTTACGATGCAAAAAAAGGTTGCTTGACGTTTTTAATACCTTAAATCTGGCCGGTTTCTGGCAAACAATAAGACTACTGTAAAATTTTTTTTCTACTGTTTGCTATATGAAATAAAGAAAAAGTCGATCTCTTTCCAAAAGTGACTTTTATAGCGCATCCCGCCGATAGATGCGGGTCAATTTAAATAGTTAGAACTTTTTCAAAGGTTTCTCCACTCCTTAAATATATATATTCAAGTTTTTCAATCCCAAAAATGTCTACTTTCTTTATTCCATCCTTTCTTTTATTGCACTTCAATATATATATATATATATATATATATTAAAAGATAGACCCTTATTTATACAGTATCCATGTATTTAACATTCAATTTTTTGAACAAATTTCCTTTCTTTCTAACACTGAAAGCTCTATCTAACAAAATACCCTAAGCCCAAAATAAATTATAGCCAATGGAATAACAAACAAAAGGTAAACGAAACTAGAAATATTTTTTACAAACAAAGCATTTGTCTTAAACAAAATCATGATGAAAAAGTTCATTGTGTCGTGTAGCCAAACGACGGCAGGAATGGATTATATTCGGTTACTTCACCAGTTGATGCGTAGCGCAAACTAGAATACGTTGGGAAAAAATCATAGCCGGTTGAAACTGTATTTTGTTCAGGGAAAAAGGATGCTGTTCTGGAACCTTGAACTGGTTGTAATTCAGCGTATGAGGAATTTTTAGCAGCTTCTTGCATAAATGCTGGGCCAAAACTTGGTAAATCATCTGTTTTTTTTGATGAAAATTGAAGAAATTCGGACGGATCGTTAAAAGTACAGCTATCGGCAGTTGAAATCGTTGACGCTGGAGTGTAAAGGCATTCAGAGACTTGGGGAACGGGCGCTGATGGATGAGCGTGAGTGTGGTGAGGTGGAGGAGGGGGAGCAAATGTTGGGGGACAATATTGTTCTTGTGGCAAAAAATCAAAGTCAGAGGGAGGATTTTGGTATTGCCTGAGTGTTGGGTAATTGTGATTAGAACTTTCAAATTCGGCTGCGGGGGTATAGTGTGTTTCGTAAAATAGACGAGGCGTTGAATTGTGATGAGCGGCAGTCTCAAAGGCAGGAAAAGGGCACGGTGATGGAGCAGTTGTTGAAGACATCTCTATTCGAGGAATTTTGAATTGATTGAATCCTGGTGGAGAGCTTGTCGTCGTAACAGCACTTGCAGGCCTCTTTTTTGGACTAGCAAAACGTCTGTAACCCTGTTGGGAGAATAAAAATTCACTTTATACTAATGTCTTTTATTTTGACACCCATTTATTACACATATATAAAAAAAAGACATTTCAATCATCATTCAGCTTTCTCCATAGTTAATTCGTGCATACACGTTACCCGCATATCATTATAGGCCTATTGAAATAACCTTATCCGCGAAATAGTGCAGATTCTAAAAATTAATGAGTTGCAGCATATTAAGATTATTTTGCCCATCCCAGTTTTATTTATATATTAAATATACCTATATATATATATATATATATATATATATATATATAGGTATATATTTATATTTATATGTAAGTATTATTCTGGAATTTTTAGGAAATCTGCAAATATTTCAAGGAAGTGACCGCGCATGGTAATTTTTAACAGCTATCCAAATATGGCATGGTTTTGAATATTCATTTAACATTCCATTATAAAAATAAGGCTCGAATAAAATAGAAAATTAACAAAGGAAATCATGCGAAAAAAAGAATCAGAGAAAAGGGTAAATAAATAAACAGGGAACCGAACACCCACCAAATTAGGTTGTCTATTCTCCTTAGTAACACACGACGAATTATGTCTACGTGCCTCAGCTGAAGATTTTGCTTCTGGTTGAGGGTGATCATGAATTCCTTTTGCCTGGAAGAATATTGCTCCGTTCGATTGCCTCCAAAAGTGAGTTACCGGATAACCACAGTGTCCCCGGCATGCCATCAATTCTAAACGACCATTACATCTTTGATTGGGGCATGCTTTATCTGTCATGGAGAAAAAATAACCTTAAATACTTTTATCTATTTATGATGGTAATGCCGTAAGTTTTCCGTTAAATTCGTATTAGAGGGAGGAAAGGAGGCCTGGGTAGGTTTTTTTTTGAATAAAGTAATCAATCAAAGTCCGAGTGGGCGTGGCTCATGCAATGGACCTATTTTAATCAATTATAGGCGAAGATCGCGCGAAATCGTTCGCGCCGTGCGTCAATTGAGTTTTCGCGTGTTTTCTATTCAATTTCCCAATTCTAAGGCGAGCTTCTTTTATTGCCTGAATGGAATGCGTTTCGAATTCTCTCCCCCCCTTCTCTCCTCCCCCCTTCTATTTCTTTCAATTTCTATTTTTATAATAAAGTACACTCACTTATCTGCTTCTTTCTCGCCTTATCGCAAATAGCTGGCCTCATATGTACTTTTGTCTGATTTTCCAGTACACAACGTTGTGAACAGACGAGAACTCCCAAGCAACTCTTTTTTAAAATATTCACATTGTGATTATTAGTGTTCCTCATCGCCCAACCAGATGAGTGTCGTCTTGCGTCCTCCATATCGGCAGGATATACGTAACGCGAATGTCCATTTGGCCATTCTTCAAACTGATCAAAATCGCTTACCTAAGGAAGAGAAAAAGTATAAAAAGATTGAAATTTGTAAAAAAAAATTATAAAACTTGAAAATAGACTTAAATGAATAAAATCTTTAGAAATGAAGTTAAAAAAGATCACTATTTTTTTGATTGTGACACTTTTGTGCTATTTAACTAACGTTTTTTTCCTTTTTCAATTATAAACATACACAAAATTTATATTAGTTTCTCATACGATTTAGTGTAGAATTTCAATAAAAATAAATGAAAGTAAACTATTTAGATCACCAACAGCGACTAAAGAGAGAAGGTCGGCGGCTCGTGACACCTGTTAAGCCACATGTTGAACTGTCGAAATTACATCACGAGACGCTTCAAAGGCGACGTCGAGCACTTAATAGTATCGCGCTCTGTAGGCGTTGAAATCGCCACTTTCCAACATTTCGCAATCAAGTAAACAACGGCATGACGTCCAACTAAACACTGGTCTCTTTAGTGAGATAAGTACAAATACATGTGCTCATAAAATAAAACATTAACTCATTAGAGCGTAAGTTATAATGCGAAAGTATATGCGGTATATCTTTGTACATGCCGTTTTGCCTATGGGGCAAACGTAAGATGCAAGTAAGCTGACTTTTTGAGCAAACAAAAAACCTGCAGGTGTTTGCTTAAGTTTGTTTTATGAATAATAAGGAGAGAGAAATATGTGAAATAACTTGTTCATATATACAGTATATATATATATATATATATGTATATTTACCGGAGGAAGAGTATTATCATTAACATCCCACTGATGCCGTCCATGCGATGGAGCGAAAGGGCTGGTACGCGGTTCGTGAAGTTCATCCGATAACGTCATCTTTCAAAGTAGCGTTTACTACACTGGCGCCGTTACCTTTGTACATATAGACGGTAAAAATTTCCGATCGGAAATTACTGTTTAGCTCCGCCCACTTGTCGCTGATTGGTCTTTGAGAATTCTGTTAGTTGATTGGCTGAATTCCTTCTCGGACATCTTAGAATTTTAAGATAAGAAATGGATAGCTTAATATTTTTAAAGGTCGCGCGAACATAAGTAAATAAGTACAATATTGTTTGCTGGACGGGTCCCGCATATTAGGCCTTTTTATTAGGTCGCGAGTATCCCGGAAAATTAAAACCGATTTTTCTATCTGATAATAGTGAAAATGTCGACACATGTGGGTCGCGCGTGGACCACTCTTTAATTGGAAAGTCCACGACAATTAAATCGATGACGTAATTATTAATTTACCCTTATTCGGCCGTTTCGCGGCGGATATATTTTTCGTATTATGTAATATAGGAGGCGAGCGGGTGTGTAGTTTTAACATAGGATGCAGGATGTGCCTCTGAAGCCTTGTGAGCTTTGTGGGCATTGTTACGTTTGTTGTTTCATCTAAAGTTTATACGGTAATTCTCCGGTAATACAGCTGACGCCGTCGCCGTTTATTTTCCCGATAATGATGAGTTTAAAATGTGTTACCGACTAATAAATAATTTTTGGATAAACAATTGTGTAGACTTCATAAAATATCATCACTGAAATCAATTTCCTCTCTCTTTTTAAGAGGAACGAATGATTTCACTATTTGAAGTTTTCCTCTTAAAACAATTTTATTGAACAAAATGAATTTTCCGCAGAATATAATGAAATTTAAATTTACAGTTAGATGGTGCTCAATACTTACACAAATTCATACGAAATGCAAAAGTGTAGCTGTAATAAGTATAACCAGCTTGTATTTTAAAGTTTTAAAACTTTTCTCTCGACACGAATCTCTGAGCGTAGTAGACTACCTGGGCCATCTAGTGTTCAAAAATTGAAATTTTGTTTTAGACGCCACCTAGAGCGTATGTACGTAGTTATACTTTTGAGTGAAGAAAGAAAACTTTTTAATTCTTTGAATTATGAATAATAGAAAATAAATAATTGTCCATGTACAGAAGATGTATTCTTTATAACACAAATAAATATAATGGAAAACCGAAAATGATTAAACAAGACTAATTGTAAATTCAGTTTCAAACTTGACCACACGCATATTCAATAAGCTGCAGAATGCGGGCTATTAAAATTATGAAGCGTAGGTGGATTTTATCTTATGTTCATTTTTGTCAACTCCTCTTTAGGCAATAATTCTACCATCAGGTTACTTCTTTCGTTAGGGATGCTCCATTAACAAGCTTGAATAGTTTCCACCGCAATGTCATGAGATGAATATCTTCTAGCCAGCACAAACTGCAAAACAAAAGCATATATTGTATTTCAAAACACTCTAATATACTTAAGAACTCATAAAAGGGTTTGACATATCTCGTTACATGACTTACGGTTACGCCAATATTGTTAAAACGCTGAGCTTCAAATACAAAGTATTATATATCCGAAAATAAATGAAAATTTTTCCTCTTCAGAGATTTTTAGAGGTTAAAGTGAAGCAAAAGATTGTTTTTTTATCTCCCTAATTCGGATAGCATCATATTAAGATCTCGGATGGAGAAGACGTTTGATGTGATCTCATTTCTTTCCTAGTTTATAAATAGGTTTCAAACTTCCACAAAAATTTTCGACGCTTAATAGAAAGATTAAGATAATTTTAATCTTAACTTTCTTCTGTTGAGTGGTAGTCTTAAGATCGTTTGTTGATGTTCGATGAAGAAATATATGTATAAGTGCGAATTATACATTGAAGAATAGTTGTAGGTAAAAAAAAGTTGGCTAAACAGTAAAATCAAAAAAATTATGGTATAATATACAAAAAAAGTTGAATATCCTTCGGTTTGAACCTTTGTTGAAATATGTAAATTTCGCTCTATTTTAAAATTCAGTGAGTATTCCAATTTTGAAGATAGAATGGAAATTAGAGACTATTTGATCCGTAATATAGATGATTAAACAGGCTCGTCGAAAAATTAGAAATGATTGTTTTCGAAATAACATTTTAGGTGATTTTAAGAAATTCGCTTTTTTACTATTTACAAACCAAAACAATCAAATATCATTTAATAAGTATACATTTTTTTAAACCAGATATACCTTCTAGAGCAGTTTTCGTCTGATAAGGAC
The DNA here is from genome assembly GCA_904063045.1 of Dimorphilus gyrociliatus. Classification (NCBI taxonomy): domain Eukaryota; kingdom Metazoa; phylum Annelida; class Polychaeta; family Dinophilidae; genus Dimorphilus; species Dimorphilus gyrociliatus. Next base: position 1,454,633 of record CAJFCJ010000003.1, read on the forward strand.
TGAATAGTTACCGTTTTTCGACCACTCTCCATTGTTCGGATCACCAATAAATTATTTCGTTGCTGGTATCGAGATTTTATAGTAATTTTCTTTCGTTTAAAGTTATTAATGCTGTGACTGAAAGCCTTTGATTTTATCAATGAGTTTCCAAGAAGACTAAAGGGTGCTTAGCTTAATTAAAGTAATTCGAATTAAATAATTAATGCGTAAGCCTCTTTGAAACTCGATGTTTTTTATGTCGTTACGTACTGAAAAATGTTCAATAGATCACAAGTTCATCGTAGTGTTGTGTAGAATGAAATGAATAAAATGTTTAAAATATTTCATTCATTTTATCCAGAATGTATGAGAAATATAATTGATACATTTCTAGATGGTGATCTTTGGTTCAAAACAAAAAAATTTTTTACCGGATCGATGTTCAGCTTTCTTCTCATTTTCAGGAGATTATGCAGAAACGAATGAATTCAATGGTTTATCAACCACTTGTCGGCTTAATCTAAGATACTTACGTAATGCATTTTTATATTATTTCCATTTCAAACCATTTGCCTCTTCAAAATTAAATCATTTAAAGGAAGTTAAACTATATCCTTACCATCCTGAACGTTGAGAAAAAGTTGTTTCGTGCTGTGAATGTTAGGAAGCATTTCTAGCCGAGTCATCAACTTACTGCTTAAAATTTCCAGGGCGATCATTAATTGTTAAATTCAAAATCCCAAATAGAAGGTGGATCCATCAACAGCTATTTTGTATTTATAAAATACTCTAAACGTTTTTTACGAAAATTTACAAAGAAAACTCAGCAAAGGCTGAAGAACAAAACATCTTGAGTCTAATGCTTCATTCCACGGGGACCTCTGAAACCTCTTCCTCTCTGACCTCGACCCCCTCGCGACATATCGCGATAGCCTCCCCTCGGAGGTGATGAGAAGTCCCGTGGTCCTCTAGGTGGAGGGGGAGGTCCTCTATCTCTCCTTGGTGGTGGTGGAGCATCTCTAAAATTCGGTGGATCATCTCTGAAGCGTTTTGGTAAAGGACCTCCCATATCCATTCTGTGTCTCTTGACAGTTTCACGTCTATCATATGGTGAGCGACCTCTGGATGAAGACATGTCTACTCTTGGTCCTCGTGATCCTATAATATGAAATTTTTGCGTAGTTATATTAACCTAAGTCTGGTTGAAAGTTGGCATTGTTTTCATTGGCTGCGGGTAAATTTGACAAATGATTTCACAAACACATTATTCATGACTTCATAGAAACAAGATTTTTCCTCTTAATCCTATGGAAATATCTTTTTAGAAAGATTTTTTATCACATTCCTGTTGTTTTCCCTGCTCTGATTGCTATTTTTTTGTTTTTTAGCAATGTTGCAGAATGATAATTATTCTCCTTGTCTCCGTTAAGAAAATTAAAATTCCTTAAATATTTTTCCGTAAAATTTTTCGAAACTCACTTATCAAAACAGATATATTATCCATTAAGTGAAGACTTCGAATTTCAGAGTTCCATTGATCATCTGATTTGTTAGCGCATTTTTCTTCATATAGATTAGATTTATACTCAACGTGCATAAATACCCCTTACATTTTTAGATATTCATAACTAATGGAGATAATATTTTGTCGATGTAATATCCAAAGTTCAATTTACTCTTTCTGTTGATTGAAATCCTCAGTATTTCCGTCAAAATATCTGTTCACACCTTTGAAATTCTAACTTAATATTAAGAGTCTAACTCAATTATTTTTCATTAAAAATCTAGGTTTAGCGTTGTCTCCTGTCAGATTTGTTTCATCCAAACTATCCATTCATATAAACTCCAAAATATTTGAGGTTGACATTGACAAAAAAAAATAACAGACACATGGAACTAAAAAATGTACTTACTACCCATAGAGTCTCCCATCTGCCTACTTCGTGAATATCCCATATCCCTGTGTGGATCCCTCATTTGACGGTCTGTTTTGAATGAAATATTTCACAAATATTACAAAATTAATGAAATACTTACCAAATCTATCATAATCTCCACTTCTTGGTGCCGGAGGTGGAGACATACGATCTAAAGTATTGAAATTTGAAAATGAGCCAATATTAAATAATTAAAAGTTTACCTCTTTCGATATAATAATCTCTAGAGTTATTTCGTGGTGGTCCAGGGAAGTGTCTGTCAAAGTTATCGTAACTTTTCGAATATTTAGGCGGAGAAGATAATCTTCGTCTATAATCGCCATTAGGGGACGGTGGTCCACCATATCTACTGGAGGGCATAACTATGCTGTGTAACTTCTGTTGGGGTGGAGGTGATCTTGGAGGTGAAGATGCATATCGCCCAAGTGGCATTCGGTCACGATCAACTGGTGGCATTCGACGTTCGAATCTGGGAGGGCTGAAACAAAATGCATTATTTGCAAAATAACTTCTTCAATAATTGAGACGTAAAATGAATAACTGTACCTAGAACTTCTAACATTCTTGTGATCCATTGGGCTACGTCGAGGTGCACGACCTAAAAACAAGTATTTATTAATGATCAAAAATTTGGACTAAAAGTGTACCTCTAAAATTGCCACGTCCTCTAGGTCCATTCTCACCCCTACCATAAGAAGGCTTTTGGTATCTCGTGTCTCGGAATTCGTCTCTGAAATATTGCATATAAGAACGTATGATTTTATAGTTCCATCGATTTACCTTCCTCCTCTAAATCCTCTTCCTCGTCCAGTCATTGCGAATTTTTAATTAAAAGCTTAAATTCTATAAATTTAAAAATTTATAGGTTTTGAAATATTTCTCTCTATCTATTTGATGAATTTTGTTGGAAGAAATCAATTCCACACGGCTTTAAACAAACAGGAAAATGGCGAATGTGGGTAAAATATTGACGAGTCACGTGATAGTTTTCTTTTTCGAAATTTGTCCAAGTCAATACAGTGTCCTGAATTGTAACCGCGCGTTATGGATAAAGATTCCATTTTTATACCAGGTTGAAATCATTTCACTTTTTTTTATTATTTTGGCAAAACCTTATTTTCCTATATTTCGTATTTCTAGTAAATAACTGTATACTGATGTTTAGAACTTTCAAAGGAAATTAAAGTATATTATCGCTCTTACAGGTGATATAATCTGCCCTGCAGATAACAATTATATATCAGGAAATGGAACAGTTACTCGCAAGAACACCATATATGCTTCAATTGCTGGAAAATGCAACTTTCAAAAGATAGAAGATGGAAAAGTTAGTAAATTATTATACTATATTTACTTCATAATCAATATACTTTATCAGACAGTCGTTGAAATTCGCTTAAAAAATTCTCATAATCAGAATATTGTGCCAACTATAGATTGTTTAGTTGCTGCAAGAGTAAGTAACGATAAGTCATTTAAATGTAACTAAATTAACCAGCACCAGACTGATACAATTTATTTTTTTTCGTAAAAAAAAGCATAATTAACTGTATTTAATACGTTTTATATTTTCAAAAGAAATTGTAAATTTGCTAGCACTTAAGAATAATACTGAATCCCCTTACTTCAATCCCAATGTTAACAAACTTTGCGATTGGATCTGTTTAGTTTATGTTGGAGTAGACTTGTCAAATGAAGAATAATCTGACTATTTTCAGATAACGAATGTTAATCCTAGATTTTGCAAATGTGCTATTATCAGCGTCGATGATGTGCTTTTGCCCGAATCTTTTCGAGGGTTGATTAGGTAAGAAATCTTGTATTTCAATAATTTTATATAAAAATAGTATGAAAAATTAATGTCATCAGAAAAGAAGACGCCAGAGCGACTGAAAAAGATAAAGTTGAATTATATAAAAGCTTCCGACCGGGAGATATAATTTTAGCCAGGGTTTTATCTTTAGGTGATGCCCAAGCTTACCTATTGACAACGGCTGAAAATGAATTGGGCGTTGTATCAGCAACAAGCGAGAGTGGCGAAACCATGATTCCTATTAGTTGGTGTGAGATGCAATGTCCAAAAACTTTGGCAAAAGAGAATAGAAAAGTAGCGAGGGTTCATAAGGACTATATTATTAATTCACTTGTTACTGAAGCCGAGTAGAGCCTTTACAAAATCTGTAAAAAATAAGTTAAAGTTACTTTTTCTTCCTATGTTATTCTGTAAAAATTGTATAATGAAATAAAATCGTTATAATCGACAGTTGGAATTCAAAAAAAAACAAGAAAGGTTAATTACTAGAATATCTATTCTTAAAAACTGTAACGTAACACCCATTCTAGAGGAATTGTTAAGCTGCCGAAGGGCATGTTTTTAAATGTTGGTATTTCAGCTAATATTTTTATAATTTCGTAGTCTATTCTAAAGCTTCAATTTTTAAAGTAAACCTTTAAATAACGTAAATATTTATATTGACTTTCTTTGAAAGAAGCTAATTCGAATCTATCACTTATTGTATTAAACAGTTGATTAGCTTTCTTAGCAAACTATTTTGCATGAAAAGACCTCTCTATATTTATTCAAAAAGAAACTTTAGAGTTTGTCTGTGAAAGGATTATAAATGTCGAGCTACAGTGTGAATAGAGTCGTTTTGAAGGGTTATTAATCTCTTACCTTCATATCTAACTTGGCCTTGTGAATCAGCTTCCGCTACTGCTAGCATTTCGTCTACTTCATGATCGGTCATTTTCTCTCCAAGGCTAAGCAACACGTGGCGTAATTCTTCAGTCGTTATAAAACCGTAACCTTCAGGATCGAAAAGTCTAAACGCGTCAATTAAAATGTCTTCATTTTCGTTGTCATCTATTTTCCTCGCCATTAATGCTATAAATTCGGGAAAGTCGATATTTCCATTTCCATCTGCGTCAATTTCGTCAATCATTTCCGACAATTCTTGCTCCGAAGGAGCTAAACCAACTTTATGCATGAAAGATCCCAGTTCTTTCGACGTAATTTGACCGTTTCCATCCTTATCGAATAGATCAAAAGCTGCTCGATAGCCTTCAATTTCAGCTGGACTAAAGCTCTCGAAAGCCCGAACTTGCTCGTCGTTCATCGCTTCAGTTCTTAACACAAGAAAACTTCCTTTTTTTCCTCACTGAAGTTTATATTGTGATATGCAGAGAGTTAATCCTATATACAAATAATATTTTGACAGTCTGTCAGTAAGTCATTATTAGACCGTTTGGTACGAAAAATCCGTAAGCCTCCTTTCAATTGCACTTCTATTCAACAACTTTATTTTAAATGCAATTGTTAATACGTAAGGGGAAATAAAAAGTGAACTTTAACGTAATTAATCACAGGTGGAGCTATTACTCTCTGTCTCCTATAGATGGCGTATTAATACAAAATGGCCGAATATATTGAAACATTTTGATGTTTTATTGCAAATATCATTATGGAACCAAGCAATTTACTCTGGGAGTATTATTTGGAGCAGGAAATGAATCGCTGGCCGACAGAAGGGAAGCATATTTTAGCGCAATACGATAATAATTCTGTTATTGTTTATCAAGCCTATAAACCGTCTATCTCTGATTATGCTGTCAAAAATCAAGTATTCGGAGGGCCTGACTACAGTTTTAAGCGAATGTCTTGGGTGAAGACTAACTTCTTATGGATGATGTATCGTAGCGGCTGGGCTACTAAAAGTGACCAAGAAAGGATTTTAGCTATAAGAATTAGTCGGGCGGCTTTTGAGAATATTTTGTCAAACGCCTATACTGGACAAAAAGAAAAGGTAAAGATTTCACCGAAAGATATATGCTTTTATATGGCTAATATTAAGTTTCAAACCATTTAGGCTATGGAAACCAAGTCTAACATTCGACTTCAATGGGATCCTGATCATACTCCATCAGGTACAAAATTGAATAGACGAGCTATTCAATTGGGTTTAAAGAATGAAGCATTAGAACAATTTGCAAAAAATGATATTATTTCTATAACTGATATTACAATGGAAGTTAGAAGGCAGCATCAGCTATGGCAGACGGGAGGCCTAGAGAGTCTTCAAACACCAATTGAAAGAGTTTATCCTGTACCTGAGCACATTAAACAGCAAATTGATATGAACAACGATTAAAGGAAACGCGATAACTTACAAAAATACCCTTTAGTATTATTTGCATTTTGTTACAAAAGTATTTTTTATTCAAAGAAAAAGAGACGAAACCTGTTTCTAATATTCTGTTTCACTCTCGCACACATAACGCACCGGATCTAAATAGGAACAATTACAACTACAACCAGTCACAGGGCAATCGCTATTCTCTTCAAACCATGCAGTTAAATGAGACGAGTGCCCGCCGTGTCTACATCTTTGACACCAAGTAAACCAGTCACTAAAATTTGATTGCTTAGTATTACCAGTGGTTTGAACAAGTCTTGAAGGAGTTCCCATATGGGCTAAGCAAATTGCACAACGAGGCAAGGGTTTTCGACAAGTAGGAACAGGACAGGCGTTTAATCTGTTCATATTCGTGTTTGGCTTGGCAAAGACAACACACCCAGCAGTATTAGCTGATCTTGCAGCAGATATGCTCTTTCCACAAAAGTTGCATGTTATGAATAATTGCGGACTCGTTTTAGCACTTTTTAAATATATATCCAAATCTGCTCTTTCATGCCACATCCTCCATGAGTCCAGCAGCTCTCTATATTCTTGTAACCATATATCTTTTCTTTTGTCGTTTACAGTTGACATTTGTGAAAGTAGACAAGTCGTTTGAATATCAGATGTTTTTTCCAAGAAAGTTTCAAGGAGATTTAATCCTTCTGTGGATAAACCACTTACAAGTAGACCATGAAGGTTACCTTCACTAACACTGTGATTCATGACAGTATCCAAATAATTTTGTAAACCTCTATCTGCCAAATGTAAGCAAGCAAAGGCAACCCTATCGCCTAAATCCAAATCTTCAGAATGCTGTGAGGATAAAACATTATGAGTACTTTCTGAATTTAGTTTATTTCATAATTACCAATATTTGGTCGTAAGATGGACAAGGTTGACTATTTAGAAAATGGAATATAGCTCGTATATGAGCATTGTTCATCACAGGTGATAGACGTGAGCAAACTTCCTTCCACATAGCGTTCGACTCATCACTAAATCCGCTTATTGCAATTGTTAACAATCTCAAATTCTCCTGGTCTGATTTGGAGAGAATGGACGTAGCAACGTTTAAATTCATGTTCATTACGGCAATCATTGCTGCTCTCTCAGCGTTACTGCCGCATAAATCAGTTAATTTATTTTCAAATTCTGCGCTCTCTCGCTCATTTAAAGAGCTCCACCCACACATTTCAATAATACGATCTCTTTCTTTACTTATGTATAAAATACGCTTCGAATTTTGACTTTTATTTCTACTTAATGAATTTTCGTTGGCCAATATCCAGCTTATGGAAATATTAGTGGACCGACAGCAATCACTAAATAATAGATAATTATTAAATTGTGATAGTGTTTATAGTCTGTTTAAAAACTCACTTTTCATTGTTTATAAGTATAGAATGAGCACCCTTCATAACAGTTGATTTAAGATCAGTCTCAGATGATGTTTTATTCATTCGAGAGATATATGACCATAAAGATGTTAGGGTAGAATCACCTTGAGTTAGTTCTAAATAGGAAGAGACATCACTTTTACAGCCATATCCACCCTTGGCTCTAGCCTTCATTGTCGTTGAGATGTCGCTGTCAATTTGATAGTCTATAAATGTTGTATCACAATTGACTATCCGGCCATCATTTGTCCAAGATAGAGAAAACTCCGGTGACCAACTCTTTTGTAAAGAGATAAAAATTATTGTCAAAAAAAATTCACCTAAAATTTAGTTGACACGTACTACTGACATTCTTTCGCTTATACTGATATCCTTTATATCATTCTGATCAGTTAGAGCTAACAATCGACTTTTATCAGTTGGATGCCAGCTGAAAGACACAACATTTCCCGGCTGATCAGAGGAGACTGGAAAGCAAGAAATTTGAAGGATATTGCCATTATTTTTAAGTATAGTAACAAATATATATTAGAAATTCACCATTTATGACTCTATCCATATGAGCTAGCTCTATCTCATCTGATTCGGAGTTAGTCACATCGTACAGATTAATAACTGAAGAATGAGTGGGTAAAGCTGCCAAGTAACCTTTTCTATAGTGAATTATAAAAGCCATAAGATTGGTTAAGATAAACTAAATGTAAACAACCTCGAAGGACACCATGAAATTCGTAGTATATTTCTATTTTCAGTAAGAGTTATTAATGATTGAGTAATTTTCCTTAAATCCCAGACTGATATTGTTCCCTAAAGAGAAGTTTATAGTATTATTTTAAATTTATTTACGATCTCGCAAAATACTTTTTGGCTTTCAAAACTACAGAAAGTCGCTAATCGATTTTGGTTCAGGGGATCAACAGATAGTCCAACTGCGCTCGTAATCTTTGAATCGGAATTTGATATTCTTTTAATTGTAGCTAAAAGGAAAAAGATTCCAAGATTTTCTGGAAGATAATAGAGAAATACTATTTACGATCTTTTGGCTCTCGAATGTCAAATATTTTGAACTGCTTTTGGTAACCAACAACTAAGTTATATCCGCCCTCAACAAGCCAAGAAACATCCAAAGCAGCTTCATTTGATCCTTAAAAGTAAAATATAAACATTAATGAAAATATGAAAGCTTATAGGAAAACAATAACCTTTAAACTCTCTTCGAATATCATCACAGTCAACAACTAATTGTTTAGCATTTGGCCTGTTGACATCTGTAATAAAAACTGTTGATTGTTTTTGATACTTGTCGAAACCAGTTGCAATCTAAGAAGAAGATCTTATGAATATTCATCATCACTGGTGAAAATCAGTTAACCTATTACCAATTGAGTATGAATTCTATTCCAAGAAAGGCAGTTGCAATGTCTCGGCTGATCTACAACATCTAAAACAATTTATTTGTATAATATCTCAATGTAAATATATGTGTGGTAATTAAATGATCTTACTATAAACATTTCCAACAATACTGTCGACGTCCGCAGACCTACTAAATCTACAATAAATTAAAATAGTTAAAAAAAAGAATTGATCTTTTATACTTAACTTACTGGTGTATCCTAATTTTACCCTTTGCATCTCCAGCAGCAAGAATTTGTTCTGATAAATTCCTGGGGCAGAGATCAAAACACTACAGAGAAATATTAATAAAGTTCAATTAAATAAGATTGGAATACTGAATATCAATTTTTTTTGACTCTTTTAATCCCGTTCTAAAAAAAGAGCATAAATAATAGTGAATTATTTTCACTATATAAATTGTTTATAAAAGTTGACTTTCATAAATTTCTTTGAATGAATGATAACTTTGGGTAAATGGATTAATAGTTTAACTTCTTATTTTATCACGTGATTGTTTATAATCTTCGTACATACTCTTATATCCTCATTCTCGCTACAAGTGTACATCAACTGGGCCAGACCTTTATCAGATATTTTAATAACTATAAAAAAAAATGGAATAGTTTCTTTTGTATGCATATTGAAATAATTTTCAGTGATTTACCTCCGCTATTTTTACTAGTTTGTAAAGAATCACTGCTGACGTTTGGTTCTATCTTATAGAGAGATCTTACAGAATTTTTCAATAATATAAATTTATCATTCATGCACGTGCTCCAGGCTATTGCTTCAAGACTATTCATATTGTCTGAAGATCCTAGGTAAATGTAGAATATTTAAAAAGAGCTATTCAGTAAGAAGTTGATAATCCAAGCAGCTATACATAGCAACCTTTGCAAATTTAGAACATAATTTGAATGTTGCAAAAGGAAACAATGGGCGCATGCGTAGTAAAATATATAGGGTTGGATTTTTTTAGTATCAACTAACATGGACTCTTATCAAAACAAATTCGAATAGAACGATGTCCATAAAAATTCTTCCGGGAACAATAAAATTGCGTAGCTTGTAGAAATAACAATATGAAAGTATTCAATGAAGACAAAGGTCTCAATAATAGTTAAAAATTTGATAGTAAAAAATTACAACTATTTATGCATGATAAAGAAATAGCAGAATTTTTATAGATCAATATTATTAAATTAAATGTCTACAACAATAAATGTACATAATATAGTATAAATGAGTCTTTGACACATATTTCATGTAGAAGTCACATAATCTTTTATGAAATATTAATATAAAACCAGCATAATTATGTGAGCAATATGTTACATTGAAACAACTTGTTGAGTTTGACCGTTTTTTGTACTCCTCTATTACAGTAAATAATCGATTGTCTGCAAGTTTGCTTCAAATTAAAGTGTAATAAAAAGTGTAATAAAATATTTTCCATCTAAAATTTTCGAAATAAAATTCTTGTAAAATAAAGTAATCATAGCAGTTTACGTAAACGAACCAAAGATAGGAAACGGTAAATATGGACAGCGCCACTATCAGATTAGAGAAAACGAAAATAAAACTAACAAAGCATTGATAGTTGTATATTGTTGCATGCGTTTGTGGAGAAATGAAGGAAAGGGACGATTTTGTAATTGATGGTAATCAATCTGGTGATGAGAATGAGTTATTCTATGAAAAATCGGAAAGTGATTTTTCGTTTAAAGGAAAGGTGAAACGATATGAATCGCCAGGTTAGAAAAAGCATGTCTTTCTGTTTAAGCTTTAATTTCATTTTAAACGTATCATTTTAAATATTCTTAGAAGTCTTAGAAAGTAAAGGTGAACTTCTCCGCCTAGGACCCATGAGACTTTCCAACAGGGGAACTTGTAAGACGATATATTAATTTATTAATTTTTAATAAATTAAATTTTGTCCATAGTGAAGAATAATGAAAATTCTGAACTTATGTCTCTAACTGGTGACACTATGGAAGATGTAATTTCCGTGATAAGAAATGTTGAAAGAGCTAATTCTCTATCAGCCAATAGGTCACATCCATACAGACAGTCTACAGAAAATGTTTCCACTTCGAATCAAATTATACCGCAACAACCCTATCATAGAACATTTCCACCCTACAACTTACCAGATCTGGGCAATTTTACATCATTTCATGAGCAGATTTATGACAACAATTTTTTAAAGCAGTAAGTGTACTTCTTAACCTGTGTAGTTTCATCCAGACTGTTGTTCAAATATTTAACAGAATGGACGCGGAATTGAATACTGCTGCTCTTAGAGAGGATAGGAGAAAAAAAGGGGGAAATTGTCTTCACTTCTTGGCAGGTGCAAATTCAACGTTTCGTCTGGAAAAATTTCAAGCTCTACTAGTATATATCTATCACAAACATACCCATTATATCACGGCTAGAGATTCTTTCAATTTAACTCCATGTGACATAGCTAGAGAGAAAAAGTCATGGCAAAAAGCCCTTTGGTTTTTTCAAACTGGCAAACAGACTGAGACTCTGAAGAACCTATTGGAAAAGACTCAAGTTGATGTCGAATTCTTAAGTGTAATCCTCAAAAGTACTCCAAGCTTATCATGTGTACAATTCTCAAATGGGAAGAATCCCCTCTTAACTCTGCTTGATTCCTTTGACAATGATAAGTCTATAGCAGTCGTACTGCTTATCAAATATGGAGCTAATCTAAATGTTAATCACATCGAAAAAAATCTTACTGCTATGCAACTTCTAATTAAAACAGGAGATTTACGTTTGATTGAAAACGTCCTTTATATTTTAGATGGTGAAAGAGTGACAGCATATTTAAACCCCTCCAATGGAATTGAAACTCCGAGGAGTACTCCTTTGTCTACTGCAGTAGAAAATGAGTGTAATTTGGACATGGACAGACTTGAGAATCTGTTGCAAATGCTAATTCATTTTAATGCAAGAAAGTTACCTTTCATAATTGAAAGAGTTCGTAATTCGAATTTTCCTGTAAACATCAAAAATTTGTTTTTTCAGTAGTTAACTATATAAGAAATACATTATAAGATACACTTTAGAATTTCTACTCTTTGAACTCATTTATTTACTTAGTTATTTATTCATTCGACTTTCTTTCTATGCAATTTTAAACAGGTAAATATAAAAATTTAGTTTTCTAGAAAAACCCCTTCTGATGAGTCATTCTCCATTTTATGGGTGAATAAATCGCAAATAAACTTTATATATTTGAAATGTAGTTTAGAAAATGAAACAATTTCTTCAAAATTTCCCCTTTTCTCCACTCTGTAAAATCATATGATAAGTTATCAATAGCGATTAGTTTTCATTTATTACGGTGATCATTGATTTCTTGGGCATTATTAAATAAATAAAGAATAGTTTGAAAAGAAATAACATGCTATCAGCATTTTTGTTTTAATCTATTTGAAAGTTTATATAGAATTACTATATTTAATTTTGTTAGTTATGAGATTGTCTTAAATATAATTAAAATCAATCTCGTTTTAAAGTTGGCGTTAATATATCTACTGCTACTTAGCAGTCAATATATCTGACTAATATATACATTTATATATATTAATACATATTTATCAATATATATATATTATTACTATTGGTTGAGATAACAAAAGAATATATTAACCATGATAAGAATAGAAATAATATCATATTCGTATTGCAACAAATTTATAGCAGTAGTAGCATTATTTTTCTGAAGACGGAAGAAAATAGCGGCGGCCTTAAGTTAACAGAATTCCCATATCATTTCTTCATGACGAGCATAGAAAGAGCAGGGATGAAAGAAATAGAACTTTCGCGGGAACTTAGTAAACTCACTATTAAGTCTCCCAGAAAGGCTGTTGAGAACTCTCTGACAGAGGATGAACTTGAGAGTTGTGGAAAGTTTAAAGTGATATGCGAGAGTGAAAATGATTATACCGACAGTGATGAAGAGGGTTTTAAAAATTGCGTTACAGACAATGAAGACGAAGATTTGAACTCCAAATTTCCATTGGCTTCAGATAACAGTAATATAAAAAATTTTACAAAACAGATTTATAAAACTATCTAATTTTTTGACAGAGAAAGAAGATGAGGTTTTGGATATGTATCCTGAGGGTGGCCTCCCAACTCAAACCAAAAGGGGTTATAGATGATTGATTATTTAAAATATATGTATAAATATGTACTTTATATCAAACCTCTTAACTACAGACCAAATTTCAAGTAAATATCGTAAACCGAATGATGTTCCTTATCCGGAGTTTACCTCTCCAAGTCCTGCTGATCAATACAACACTACAAGGCTATATTCTCCGGGATCAGATTTTACACCTCTGATTCCTGCAACCGTAGAAAAGTTTAACGTGAAAAGCCCTGAGTTAGAGGTCAATTATTACTCTCCATGCCCTTCTGTACGAAGTGTCGAAAACTCTCCAATTGATAGATCCCCATGCTCTTCAAAGTCATTCACCTCGTCTAAATCTATACCATTGGAAAATTTTCGGAGAAAATATTGCCCATATTCAACGCAAAAAAGCGACACAATCTCATGGATAGAAAAAAGTAAGGAGTTTATAGTGGACTCCCCTTTGACTGCACTTTACAACAGGTATGTATTAAGTTTCCAGAATATCAAATGAAAAAATAATACTTAATGTTTCTGGGTAGTAGTAAATTATGTATAAGTAAACAAGTAAGAAATAAGAACTTTTGTTGTTTTGACATTGTTATTTAATAATTCTTCGTAATAGTAATAAATTAGAACACTATGTTGTATTTAATAGTTTTTAAGGGTTTAGATATGAAAGACGATTGTACCCAACATGAAATTACGTGCTATTATATTCGCTAATATGTAATTTGTTTTTCTAGGATGGTTGCGTTATATGCGTTAGACGACTTGATGACTTTAAAAGAAGGCAATAATACTTTCCATACCTCTGTGAAAAAAGCTAATGAGCTGAAGGGAGACGCTGTTGGTTTAAAACGTCAACGAGATTACTTTGCCGCTATGTTGCGAAGAGCCATTCCACAATGTGCAGAAGTAATAGATGCAAAAAATGCAGATGGAAAGACACCATTAGAGTTAGCTGTTCAGAACAATGATTATCAACTGTCTAGATGGTTAGCGGAGAGTGAAAAGACAGATCCATCACATATAATTTTGGAAATGTTAAAAATTGGAAAAAAGTCCGACTTGATAATGTTTCGCTGTCTGTTAACAAAGAAGTATGCTAATTACTTATATGAAGAGATAGATCAAAGTCCCCTTTCGGTGGCATTGGATATTTTTCCAGAGAACAATGACATGAGCTATGCTCTCTTCATATTTGAGTTGGTAGGAAGTGGAGCTGACCTTACCTTTTATGATAAGAACAAAGGAAAAACCTGCATTCAGAAGCTGACTGAGACAAATGATCTTGTGCTTATCGAAAATGTCATGTTGAAAATTTCGCGAGAAGAGGCACGACGGGTTTTAAACTATCAGCACGAAAGGAAGCAAGATAGTATGGCCTTGTACGCTGCACTTCAATGCGACGAACTCAAACGAACTAAGTTTGAGGAATATGTTCACCTAATATCAATGTACATCCATTTGGGAGCTACAAAGACAAAGCTTTGTTCACAATTAGCGAGTGAAAACAAAATTATCGAACAACTCATAAAAGAATGTAAGCAACATCGTAGACCGGCAGTGAAAAAGGATTCGTCCAATTCTCCCAAGCTTTCACCTTCGGCTAAAACTGGAGAAGATACACTATTTGATTTAGCTAATGAAAAGCAACATCGTAGACCGGCAGTGAAAAAGGATTCGTCCAATTCTCCTAAGATTTCACCTTCGGATCAAACTGGAGAAGATACACTATTTGATTTAGCTGATGAAATTCCGCTTAACTTTGAGCAAACAGATGAATTTCAACTAAATGAAATATTAGCTTGTCTAGAGAAAGATGCAAGTGGAGATTTTACGATTAATTTCGACTATAATACCCCCGAACACAAAATAATATCCCAAAACACAGCTGTATTTAATCAATAAAGTATCTGAAATCTTATTGTGAACTTTCTGATCATATGAGCCATGTTGACAAATGCTTATTTATATCCAAAATTTTCCTCCCTGTAAACAATTTTAATGTAGCACTTAATTTCTTTACCGAATAAAGTTTTAAAAGAATCCTTCAAGAGAGTGAGAAAGTGTGTAAACACAAGTTATCGGGTCTGAACTACCCAAGTTAGAAAGCAATGTTTAAGATAGCGAATGAAGAGAAACGTTTTATGATACCAAATTCGCAGAATTTTTAGGACTTTGCTGCTTCGAGACGATAGATTGAGATGTTGTTTTAGGTTTACTTCCTCCAAAGGTAAAATATGAATAAAAGAGACTGCCTAAGACACTGTAAGTAATATTATGTAATATAACATAATTAGATATATCGAATAATATTTGCGCGGAAGGAATTATTTTACCTGATATTCAATCCCATAAAATTTACCCAGGAGAATACATAATCTCCTCCAATAGCCATACCAGCATACGTTACGATCAGATTCTGAAAAGACAAATAATACAGTAAACTTTCGCCATTGAAAAATACGATTTTCGAATTCACCTTCAAAACTCCTATTATTGTGGTAGTTAGAGCGCTATTATATTGCGTGCATAGAACAATTGAATAAGTCAATATAAACCCCATTGTACAAGATGTCAGAAAAGATATAAGAAAAGATATGTCGTTCCAATTTGAGTATTCCATGGCCTTCGATATATCTCCATTTATTATGCACAGGATGATAATTGGTCCAACCATAAATAAAGTATTATAAAAAAGTAAACCGTTTTTGCCCAAATCCTGTTACATTTATTCAATTTCTACATTAAATTAATTTTAAATATGCTTATAAAACCTTAGCATCTAATTTTTGCTTTGTATATACACCATTAGCTGCAGTAAATACGTCATTCAACAATATGAATATATATCCTACAAGATTAAATGTCAGGTCAGCACTAAAAAAATGAGAAAAATTTATCAACAGTATCTTGTTTTAGACAAACAAACCTTGCTGCTATTATAGAACCAATTATCATTACATATACACACAATTGAACCCTCAATGATGCTCTTGTTCTGAAAATAATGCAAGTTAGAAAAGCTAACAAAATTAAAATTATTCTTAATTACCCAAGAACATAAAACTCGGCTATCATTGTAAACAGAATAGAGAATCTTCTTAGAACGGTAAACATTGGCAAACTAAAATTAATTAATTTAAGTAAATATATAAAACTATCAATACAAGTTGAATTAATACTTGAGCTTTTTTGTTCCTCCTAAACCAAATACTAAATTGCCGAAGAAGATTAAAGGTAAAGGCCATACTTTTTTTGGAATGTCTCTGCTAAGATTGGGAAAGTTCACCAAACCAACTAATTTCAATGTTAATAGAACTGTTATTGTTGAAACCATCTGGCCAAGTCCAAGGAATTGATAGGATGGAAATCTGAAAAAAGAAGCATATATGTGTGAGCGATATTTTGAAATTTTGTGAAATTAAATCAATTTACTTGAACGACGTTAAGACAATCTTATTAACAACGGTAATTAGAAAAGAAGAAGCAGCATAAAATACGGCTGACCCAACTCTTTTATATGTCGAATGAACAGGTTGATTTTGTTCCACTGTTTCATCTTTTGACGTTGCCGAGTTTATCATGTTGGAGTACTACCAGTTTCAGCATAAACAAACGGCAAAACACTCAATGTCGGTCACGTGATATGTTTATTCTGCCATATTTATTTTTCTGAACAACCTATAAAGTTTGAAAAAATAAATTGTTACTCTGATATTAAACAATTGATACTATCTACGAAATGGAGGAAGCGGATGAACAGACAAATGATGTGGTCGATTCTATGGAGACATCTGATAAATTAGACAGTTATTCAACTAATAGAGCATTAGATGCTTTCCGGTCTATTTATGAAACTGCAATAATGGATTTCGATGCTAAAAGTGCAGAAGAACGTTTCTCAAAGGCTAATGATCTATTACGGTTAATATATAGCACGATAACAATTTAATCATATCTAAATAATTTATCTTTCAGACCGTTAATTCCCGAAAGCATTCGTCAGTTTCTCATGCGCTCTTTCTTAGTTCATCCTGAAACGAGCTATCTAATGTTTAAGTAATGATAATTACATTCTGTTAATCTTTTTCTTACTTAACAGTTATTATTAAATCATAGGAAAGGCCTTTCTAAACAAGATTTCAAACAATACCTTAATATTCAGTGTAACAATATTCAACCATATCAAAAGACAGATTTCTGCAATAGCTTTATTAAATATATCGAACTTCCAAAAAATTTTGGTAAATAATTTTCTAATTTTCACATATTTATAAATAATGACTTGTTTGACATACAGAGGATAATGATAGTTATGTAACGGCTCTGATCTCTTTTGGGAAAAGATTGTCTGATGCTATGTTTCTACATTATTCCAATCCTGTCATTCAAGAATCAACTGAAATGAAAAGAAAAATTGCCCAACAATCTAGTAAATATCGTCGAACTAGTCGCCGTATAAGAAATAAAAGAGTTATCACACCACCTTTGACTTCATCATCTCCTTCTGTGAAAAGAAAAGGCTTATCTAAAGGACAGTGCCTTTCTCTGATGAATTTGCAATTAAAAATGGTTATAGAAAAATTTAATATTAATGATAAAGCTAGGAAATCTCGTTTAGATATAAAACTTATTAGAGCTTTTAATGACTGTCCCCACCTTTTTCATATTGACGGAAAATTCCCAGAAAATAAAGAACTTGTATGCAACTCTGCATCATTCGCTGTTGCTTTGGACATGATCAATTTAGCTATAGGATATAAAATTAACTTTAATGAAACCATCTTAATCAGTCCTTCGTATGAAAGTCAGGAAGATTTTATGAATTTAGGTTTTATGCAAGAACTAAGGCAAGTCTTGAACGCGAAACAGCAAATTTTTTTCACAAGTACAAAGAGCCAAATATTCGACCCAAACTCTGACAGCGAAAATATCACTGAAGAGCAGTTGGAAGACAGGTATCAATCTCTGAGAAGCAGTTTTTTTGATAGTATTGCAGGCGGCTCGGAGAAAACAAACTTTCGACTCTCAGAAGATGAACGAAAATTTCTCCATCATTTATGCTGCAGCCGAAACACAGTCACAGACTTTATTCGGGCTTGTAACAAACCTCTTTCTAGCCGTCCAAAAAGTAATATCCTAATTCTAACTATTTTCTTCTTCGTTATTAACTAATTATTCGTTTTTCTTTATATAGTTCTTAAAGACTCACCATTCAAATCATGCTTAGATGCTCTCCCTGTGCTTCAATATCACGTTTCTCAAATGAATCAAATACTACCCCTAGTCCAAAATACAGAAGTCACAAGAAATTTTCTAGGAGTCAAAGACATTATTTTACCTCAACATCAATTTGAAATCGACTTAATAAGCGAATCCAGTAAGTCTAAATTGCAGGAAATATTAGGGATGCTCAGTAAAAGGAAACCTAAAAACATTACATCTTTAATAAACAAAACTATGCAGAAAGTCTTAGAAACTAGTATAGCTGAGGATTCATCGAGGACTGTTCTCAGCTATCAATTTGAAAATACTTTAATTAAAAATCGAAAATATATTATCCGAAACGATAAAGTTTTTATATGTCATCATGGTGGTCTCATTTCTCTATTAAATACCTGCTACATGACAAAAAAAGAACAAATGGAAGGAATTTTAAAAGCTCTAAAGAGAAAGGAAAATTCATGGTTGTTTAGGCGTTATCACTTACAACAATCATCAGCCAAATTTGAAAATGACGATGCTTTACAAATTCGAAATGGAATAGCCTATTTTCGGATAAGAGATAAATTTTACTTTTTGGATAGTAAAGAGAAGATGAGTATAAGAATTCAATGCGTTTGCTTTCTTAAAGCAATTAATGAAGAACAAAATGAAAGAATACTGTTTGGACCACATAAAATTGATATTATCCATTCGTCTTCTCCTTACCTCTCAAACGACACTGTGTGCGTACAAAGAAATAACCATATTTATTTGAAAAGATCGGACGATTCTTACTACATGACATCTGCTAATTTAGAAAATATTATGGCCCTAAAGAGAATTTTTATCAGATTAAAAGACAAGAAATCCAGTTCTATATCTTATCATAGACTGTCAAATACACCCACGCAAAGAGCTGAAAATATTATTGTAAAAGAAAATCAAGTTTACATGAGAATAGAGAAAGATATTTATGCCTCATTGAAGTCAACTAATCTAAATGTTGTTGACCAAAAAAGAAAGCTAAAACAGCTTAAGCCAAATATTCAACTTGATTATTTTGAAAGAGATTTAAAGGAGGAGAATATGCTCATGGTTAATAAAAATCTTGATAAAGTCAAAACTTTTAAAAACCCAAAAGTTGCCGTAAGTCTATTCATTTGAACTTATGCCTTTTTTTTAAACAGTTCTTATATTTTTCAGTTGTACACTCCCCAGTCGAAGAATCAAAAGCCGGAAAAAGAAAGAAACTTCAGTCAGAAAATTATTAAAGTATTAAATACTCTAAAATCTCAAAGACTCTTTACTAATTCATATTTTCATTTATTTAAGGTAAGCGCAGAGAGGCGAAAGTCTCGATCCGGTATAAAGCATTTATTGGATGCTCTTCAAGTTGATATGATGGATCGTCAGAGTTATCATCCAGTCAATCCAAAAGTACTGAGGGATCAACTAGAGAGACTAGGGATACTTTTTAACGAGGATTTAAATGCTGTATTCCAAGAGTTCGCTTTGGAATCATCCAACGTTCCTTTACATAATTTTATAAGAGAAGCTGTTAAATTGGCTGACGATACTACTTTTTTAAAACAATTAGACAAAGATATGAAATATGAAGGCGCGAAAAAGATGCCAAAAGAACAAATGATTATGAATAGAATTATTCGAAATGTGCCGCCTATCGTTCCGGAACAAAAGCTACAAATTTTGGCATCTCCAAAAAATAAAATAATAAATACCAAGATGTCTATAGTTGAAAACAGGAATAGTAATGATATGAAAAGAAAGCAAATGGATAAAGAATCTCCTGTCAAAGTTTTTGTCGTTCCGAGTACTTCATCTGATATACTACATAAACCAAAAATAACTATTCAAGCCCCTATTGGTATGACCAACGTCATTAACAAACCGATAATTCGTACAAGCTTTGAAAAGAATACAACACCTTTATCTCCTGCAAATTCCCAAATTCGTCAACGTTGTAAACCTGTATCTGGAATTGGACAACCAATTATTAGATCACCGGCATCGTATGTTTTAAAAATGCCACCTGCTAGTACCATGCCAAATCAAATTAACACAGTAAGTGTATATAACGAAATACTGAATATTAAATCTAATTACGATGTTTTTTTAAAAAGCCACCTGAAATAAAGCAAAGAAAGAGAGGACGACCGGTTAAAAAGGATCCTGAAACCTGGAAAGATGCCGCGATAAAGTAATTTAGCCTATGAAAATCTGTTAACTGTCGTAAATAATAATCAATTTTTTATTAGATTCATTAACAATGTAATTAGAGTGATAGACACATCAGATAAAAGTGAAGGGAGTTAGTATATCTGTTTGCTAATAAGTTGCAAATTTATTTTAAATTTTCTTGTCTACAGTGGTTGCTGATTTTAACAAGCAGTGTTTAGAAATTCGATCGAATTTACAAGTAAATTGTCAATTTCTCTCCATTTAATTAAATTAATTTTTTTCTATAACGTTACAGGAAGGGACAATAACTTCTTTGGACAAGTTTCAGACTGAAACTTCAGAGTTAATTAAGTTGTCAACAAATTTGAAACAATCCTCCCGTACTTCAATAAATCGCATTCACAATCAATACCAAAACGAAGTCAAACCGTTTGTGCCATTGCAAAAGTGATCAAAGGAAGCCTGTCAATGAGTAACTTCTGTACAGTGAAACATTCTGCTTAACCAAATTGGATAAAACTTTCTGCTAGAGTATAAACTCTGCTGTTCAGTCTTTCATAACAAAACAAATATTATGGGTATTTCTGTCAATTATAAACTTTTAGAGATATATAAATTTGCCCTTGCTGACTGAAAGTTACTGTAATTTAATAGTATTGAAGTTGTAGATACATTTTTGTTCAAGTTTTGAAATAAATAAAACAGCTAACTAACAATCGTTTACTTCGAACATTAGTTTTATTTTAATTTTAACACAAAATACAGCTGTTTGAAAGTTGTCAACCGATTACAGTCTCCTATTGTCCTTCTTTCTCTGCCTGTTTCATACCACTACCGACGGGTCCATGTCTTCTTTCCCAAATCATTCTATGTTTCTGTTTCATGAAAGCATCAACAACGGAGCCAGTCATTCCTAAATCTCCATACTTCGTGAAGAAATTTCCGGCAGCTACTTCCCATTGCTCCCTTAGATGTTTGCACTTCTCATTGGCATCAGGCGTATAGGGGCCGTAATAAAATTCACACTCTAATTGACGCTCATGTAGAATATTTAAGATATTAGCATCCACTTGACGATCGCGCTTGAATTGCTCATTAGCTTCATGAATGCAAACTTGATCTCCAACCCGGCACTCACCAACATCAGGTACTCGTTGGTAGCGACGATGGTAATATTTTGGCCTTTCCTCTGATCGCATAGGTTCAACGATTTTTTCTGTAAGATGAGAATGAAAACTATAACAGACATCTAAAAAGAAATTCATTGAAATCATAATAATTTTCAGTTACTAAGATCTTTGTTTTTATTGATTTGATTTAATAAATATGCTGGAGAATTGTATCAAAATTGCATTACAGTAGTTTATTACGATCTATAGCAATATCTTAAAGATATATTGCTAAAATATGATGTTTTTATGTGTGTCAAATACAACTTGCTTTATTATCGTTCATAAGATACTTACCGCGAAACACCTTTGCTGGCTTTTCAATTATATTGAAGATATAATATATTGCCTTATTAAATATACTTCCTTGTTCCATTGCCGCTTTGTAAAGTCTATCATCATCCATTTCTTTAATATTTAACTCTTTAATTCTCCACCGACAAAACTATGACCTTGTGTAGGTTTTGGGTACGTCTAAAAGCCATAATCAAACACTCTCATTAAAATTCGATTTTGGTTCATCTTAACACGCTATTAAGCTATACCCAAAAAGTTTAGCATTTGTTTTAACTCCATTCTTTTACCAGAAATATAAATTATTTTTTTTCCAGTGATGTTAAGTGAAAATTAAAAAAACAATAAATTTTTTTCCAGTTTCAATAAGACGGCATTGTTTATTTCCATATGTGAAAGTTTATTTCAAGAGTTGCCATATTGTGACAATTGTTAATTCACATATGAACAATCAGTTATTAATATCTTATAGTCAAACTGAATAGAAATATTTAGTAACAGAACTTTTAAAAACATAAATAATAGAGACAATTATTAACAATCAACCTATTTTATCTTCATCTTTGACCGTAATCTCTTGACAATTCCTGAGCCTGCGCTAGACAAAGGTGACGGTGAGTCGTCATTCTTTCTACTCATCATTCGAAAAGGGCTTCTAAACTTGGATTTCTTGCCAGATCCACTTTTTTTCGAATCAGAAACTACACGAGGAGAAGAATTTCCAAGACTAGGAAAAAGCCTTTTCGAATTATCTGATAATTTGATAGTTGAAAAATCCGGAAGAAGGCTATCGTCAGTACGCTCCTCGACCGCTGGTAGAAAGGACTGAAACGGTTTGTCAACATTGTGACCGACTGGAGGAGAAACGACAACTGGCTTGTTTTCCTTTTCATTCTTTTGATGTCGATTCTTTTCGTCTGTCTTCTTATTGGAACGTTTAATCGGCGTTGAGGAATCAATACTCATTTGAGTAATATCTGAGAAATACCGTGTTTTATGCAGGGAACTTGTCGATAATGTATCCGTAAGAACCGATGACTTTGTTGAATGAAGATCCGATTCCGCTTTTTCTCTAGCTTTTTCCAGCTCTTCCTTCTCTACTTGAAATTTCTCCAAAGTATGTTTATATGCATATTCCATATTCTAGCAGAAAGAGGAGAATAGTTAATCAATAAATTAATGAATGCTATTTTTATTAAGATACCTGATGTTTCTGGGTTATTTTTTCTAATTGATATTTCATATTCTCGTTTTCTTTCGCTAATGAAGAGTTTTGTTTTCTCAGCTGCAAAAATTATTTGAATAGGAATTAGTCATAGGTTGTGTAAGGGCGTAAGAGCCTCTAACCTCTTGTATTTCGAAACCAAATTGCATTTTAGTTGTCGTCAAATCCGTTTGTAATTCTTGTTTTTCCTCTGTAAATTCTTTGAGGGCAGAGAGAGCATCATCTCGTTTGTTGTTTGCTTCCTCCAATTTATCTTTAAGACTTTCAATCTAAAATAACGACAGATATTATTAAAGATTTCATGTTTGGATAATGACAGACATACTTCATGAATATACTTTGCAATAGCAATATTTGAGTCATCATCTATTATCAGTGTTGTTTTTCTCCTTTTACGCGTTGAATTTTGGCATTGTTCCATCATATTCTCCATTTTTTTCTCGTATTTATCTTCTAGACGAGCCTCTAATTCGTCCATTTCTTCTTGGTGTCTTTCATAGATTTCATTGATTTGTTGCTGGTAACGTTCAGCTACTTCTTCAGTAACTTCTAACTCAAGTTTTTTATTTTTTGCTTTTTCTCTTCGAAGTTCATTTTCTAATTTCTCTATGATGTCCAATAAATCCGCTTCATTTGGACAATCAGCGTCTTCTAGTGTTTTGTCGCAATCAAGATCTTCAACTATAACTCTCTTGGGTGTTACTGGAGCTTCCTTAATCACAATATCCTGTGCTATTGCTGAGTACTTGAGAGCATGAAGAGTTTCATCAAACATAGACGCCCGCTGGTTTATGTTTACAACCATCGCGACTGATGACTTGCCACAAAGGTAACTTTGAAACAACCTTGTAAGTTTTGAATCACGAAATGGAACAATTAATTTGTTTCTAGGGTTAGTTGTCATCTGATTATGTCTTAGAGCTTTCATACAGCGACCAAGGGCTAGTAAGCTACCATTAATGTTACCGGCTTCTTTTATTTGAAGTCCAACAGCATCTGTTTTCGTGTATCTATGGCATAACCAAAAATAATGTACTTACATGAATAACGAGATTTATTTAAATTTTTTACCTTTCAGCACCAGCCAAATCGCAGAAGGATAGGGTACTGACAATAGCTTTTTTCAAAAACTTCTTATCGTCAGACGATGACTTTGGAACGCACACAAGCTTAAGAGTAAAAATACTGTGACTTCTACTTGAATGTTGATTAAGTTTGGTGGCAGCTATGTGCAAATTATTTCTTCCAATTGTAAGTATTTTTGCTGCCTCTTCACTGGACGTTATGAATATTTCTTTTAAGTCTTTGATGTATGGAATTTTTCTCGTATCTTGACCCAATTTTAACGTTGGTCTTCTCTTTTTCCTCAGCGGTAAAGGACTTAGAAGGTCATAAATGTACTCATTGTAAATTTCAGCGTAGGAGACCCATAAAGAGTATGTATACTTCGACTTATCCATTGAAGGATCAAGATCGAAATTGAAAATATTTTGAACTCTCTCTATATCTACTTCTGATCCCAAAGAACTTTTTGAACAACTAGTTGTGGTTGTCGTAATGGAATTTAAAGATTTTGTTTCCTCAGAGTCAGAAGATAGATTGTTTAGCATCTCAAAAACATCTTCTCGTAATTTAATTTCAGCTTGTAATTGAGCTGCCGACAAATAAACAACATCAGAAAACATAGTCGGTCTTATTTTGGGTTCTTTATCAATGGAGTCGTGTAACGTGTTGAAAATGATATCAATAGATCTTGGCAGCAGCCCGGGATTAGTACTATCTCCTTGTATTGTGTAAGTTTTGCCACTTTCGAAAAGGTCAATAGTTAAAACGCTTTAAAAGTTAAACTTTTTACTTTCTCACCTGTTAGTTACACCGTACGTGAATAGGAGAGCATTTCTGCCAGCTATAAATTTTTTAACGGAATATTCTAAAGTAGAGCTGAAAAGTTGGTCTTGACTAGCGTCTTCGTTAAAAATCTTAGAGAAAGCAAATCTATGAATTTGACGACCTCTTCCCCTTTGTGAATTTTTAAAAGTGTGAGATTCGGGTGGCGCATTTGTCAGTAAAACAGTATCTGACACCAACTCCATACAATCCTTAGAAAAAATGCGAATTAATATTACAGAATTTAATGATCATAACTATATCAAAATTACCCGATCCTCGTTATTCACTCTCTCATCTATTGTAAACGGTCGTATTCTAAGGTAAACATGAAGGGCATTTTCGATTTCATTATGCTTTGCAATGGTTTGATTAACATCCAAGAAGTCAGGACTCAAATTTCGCTTAATATCTTTAACTTCTGGAATTCTCGAGTCGTCAGCTTCAATTAATTCGACATCCTCCTCCATCAGAGAGATAGGTCTATTATCACTGTTCATTATCTTGCTAAAGCCTTTTTGAAAAGTGCAATATATTGTCTATAAAACTTCATATTTAGTCATAGAAAATTTCTAAGCAAATAAAGCTACCTGAAGTTGATTTGGTCTTATAATAAATTCGATAAAAACATTAACTCTTATTCGAATGAATAACCGTTACAGGACCCGGAATAAACGTATGTCCAAAAGTTCGTAAATGCGATGTCCAGATTCGCCATTTTGAATTGTCAGGTTGCATTGTCCTAGCGTACAAAAGATTAAAAATACAATTTAAAGTATACTGTAACAATTTACAACAGAACAAAAAAATAAAATATCAAAGAAAAATATAATTAATTTTTATAAACAAAAATTATATTTTCAAGCAAAATTTGATAGTATATGTACAAACGTCCAGAAACCAAAAATAGGTACTGGAGAAGTTATACATTATTGAAGATTTTGTTTAAAAATTTAGATTAAAAGTAGCTATTTATAGTATTAAAGCAAACAAGCACAGAAAGAGAAATAGCAAATACATTGAGACTAGAGAATCTTTTAAGCACAGTTTATAAATAGCAAAGATTTTAAGACATTACGTATGTCTTCACAAGAGAATTTCTGTTTTATGTGTGACCTGTATTCTGAAATCATAAAAATCTACAAAGAATGAAAAGGGAGGGAAATAAAATAAAGTATCTCATAAATACAATATGACTATTCGCTGCGAAAACTTTATCATTTCCTACAAGCAAATTAAATAGATCATAATAACGGAGAAGAATATCTAACAGCTTCTTCAAATGATAAATCGTTCAATGATTATTGTAAAAGCTAATTATTATCAATATTTCAAGTACTGTAGGCACTGATAAAGCCATAATTTGTTTTCTTTCAAAGGTTGCTCTAACAAATAGCTCTTAGTTTAAAATACAGTTGAACATTTGAAAACAAAAATAAAGGTAAAAAACTCTTATTCTATTTTACATCTAATTTGCGTACTTTTATATTATCATTGCAACTGAGGAATAATATGAATAGTTTATTCAAATGATACTTTTAGCTAAGTTAGATAAGAGAGAAGAAAATTAAAGTTTTTAGTTATTAATTGTATGTAAGGGGATAAGCAGGTTACGAATACTCATTATTTGCATAGTTAGGCCTCTCGTCGATATAAATCGACTCAATTTTCAAGAAATATACCTGAATAGTTAGGCGTGAAGGACATTAGGCAACTTCGTGTTTAAAAAATACTATTAGAGTTTGTACTATTTTACTCTATCCTATTGATTGTATCAACAGTGAACTTGTAAGGTAGGTTTTCTTACATTCAACTATATTGTATTGATAAAATAAGTTTTACGATCCATCTATTAAATACATGGATAATGTACCTTTATATAAAACCTGTAACAAAAGAAAAAATTTTTAGGCCTGATCATGGGATTGATTTTCATTGTATTATTCAAAATAATTTTTCCTGGTGCAGTGCACTGTACTGTACGAATCACTAATAGTAGAGTAAAGGATTATAGAAATTATACATCTAGTAATAATTTCATTTTAATTTAATTCTTTTAAATATTGATTACTACACTACTTTATTGACATTCGTATATTTTAATCTTGATTTTATTGGAATATTTTACCTAACTACGCTTTTTTTTATGTTAGAATTTGTTATTCAAGCAAAAAAGAATCTCGTCAATTGTGATAATTCCTGACATAAATTGATATGGAAAACTCTAAACAAATTGGTAAATATAACGTTAAATTTTTTCATTGAGAAAAATCAGGATAATTAGTTCAATAGATTGTAGTTTGAATGACGATATAAACTTTTCTTTTTGAACATTTTATATATTGTACTAAAATTAAAAGTCTACTTTTTCTGTATTTGTTAACGTGTATTATTATATAATAGTTACATTATTTTATTATTGTATTCATTCTCATATATAAATTTATATATACTAATATATATACAGTATATATATATATATAGTATACAGTCTACACCATACATTAATTTATTAGTATATTTTACCATATTTAGTTATTATTTCACTTGTTAAGCTTAATTTTTGACTGATTTTTTGTTTGTTTTACAGTTCGAAGTTATCGACTAATTTGTTCTTATAGATTGATTTTAGCTGCCATAATATTCTTATGTCTTTTGAATCTTTATTTACAAAGAGTGGGAATGAGTGTAGCCATTGTTTGTATGGTTAACCATACAGCTATTAAACAATCCTCTGAAGCGAATGCGTCGACCCTAAATTCGTCACTGTGTCCTGGTTTATCAGTTAATGAGTCAAATCCTACAAAAGACGGGCCTTTTGAATATGATAAACCTCAGCAAGGACATATTTTAGGAGGCTTTTTTTATGGCTATCTTATCAGTCAAATCCCAGGAGGCATATTAGCTGAAAAATTTGGCGGGAAAAAAGTTTTTCTAATTTTCTCTTCTATTTCGACATTAGCAACTATTCTGACTCCAATAGGAGCTCATTTAGGTTTCGGATATTTGATAGCATTAAGAGTTTTAGTTGGTTTCGGATCGGTAACAATGTCTTTTTTATTTACATAAAACAATATTACATTATTTAAATTGTTAGGGAGCCGCCTTTCCAACAATGCACGCAGTATGGGGAAAATGGGCACCCCCTCTTGAGAGATCAAAATTAGTATCTGTGTCATACGGAGGTACTTTTCTCATTAGAACTGTAACAAGAATATTTTTATTTGAAACGAAAATATTCTACAGGTGCAATGATGGGATCAGTTTTGGCTCTTCCTCTGTCTGGTGCTCTTTGCGAGTATGGATATGCCGGAGGATGGCCGTCTATTTTCTATACAACAGGTTCTTAAACCTAACAAAATTTGCATGCACTAACATACTTATCAACGTAATAGTAATACTAATATTAATAGTAAATGCATATATAATAACTTTAAAGGAATAACAACGATCATCTTTCTTATTATCTGGCTGCTTTTCGTTAGTGATACTCCACAGAAGCATAAATTGATTACAGAGGATGAAAAATTTTATATATCAAATAGTCTAAAAGGACAAGTATCTGAAAAATCGAACAAGGTACAATTACATTTTATCAAAAAGAGTTATCAGTAATAGGCTCTATTTATGCAATCAATTGCATAGGGTAAAACACCATGGTTCGAATTTCTTAAATCGCGAGCTGTATGGGCTATTTGTGTTGCAAATTTTACGTCTGATTGGGGATTATATACTTTTCTTACCAATATTCCTACCTTTTTACATGAAGTTTTAAAATTCGACATTGAATCGGTAATCTATTCGAAAGCAGGATTTACTTTTGAAATAGTTAATGCTATATATTTTTTACGTTCCTCACAGAACGGATTATTTTCTGCTTTACCATGGATAGGGCTGTGGATAAATATGACTATATCTCCAATTATTGCGGATAAATTGATTTCTACCTCTAAACTTTCTGTTCAGAATACTAGAAAGTTAATGAACTCAATCGGTAATATTTCTTTCCATTGATAAAACTATCTTATCTTTTATATCTAAATTAAAAATTGTCTTTTATTTAGGCGGAATTGGCTCGGCAGCATGTTTAGTTGGGGTTGCTTTTACGGATTGTAGAAGCTATTTCCTCGCTATAGCCTTATTGACATTAGGAGTAACTTTGAGTGGATCTCATTATTCGGGTTTCTTGGTAAATCACATGGATATTGCTCCTAAATATGCCGGAACATTATTTGGAATTTCTAACATGATAGGATCGATTTCTGGTTTTGTAGCACCAACATTGGTTGGTATAATTACTAAAGATGTATGTATTCGTTTTCTATCAAGTATCTATCAATAAAGTCCTAATATCGCTTAGCAAACAAAAGCCCAATGGATGATTGTATTTTTCCTTTCGGCTGGAGTGCTGGTTTTTGGTTCCGTTGTCTTTATCATATTCGGCAGGGGAGACCTGCAAAAGTGGGCTGAAGAGAAGGAAGATAAAAAGCCAGACATAGAGTTGAAAACTATGCTTTAGTTTATTTTGCATTTTAAGCATAGGATATATCAGTTTGTTTGGATCTTAGAGACTTTTCATTTGGATTTTGTAGAAAAGAGATATAAATTTATCTATTTATTTAAATATTTATTTCTATATATGGCAATATTTTTTCTTCAATTTCCAAAAAGTATACCTTTTTTCTTATGAGTTTGCACGCTGTTTTTTAGGTAAATTATCATTGAATGCTTTTCTTTCTAACAATGTTAAGTATTCAATACTGCAGATAAGTACTATGTGTCATATTGTTTCATGTTTTCAGAATTTTCTTCCTAGTTGAAATGTTGAGAATAAAATAAAATTAGTTGTACCTAGTTAGAGGATTTTAAGATTTTTATTAAATTAGCAATAATGATATCATTAACAAAGAAGGAAGGAAAACCCTTTTTTCCTTAATCAACTACTTAACAAAGTGCATAAGTAATAATTACAATAATAATCCAAAGGAAAACATAAAATGCTTATATTTCGTTAGTTACTCTTCTTTAATTTATTTGAAAATGGTGCAAAATCTTCGTATTCGGAACGTTTGGCTGTTGTTGAAACTTTTTTCATAAAGTATAAAGCGAAATAGCCTGTAATTTAAAATAAATCATTAGTGAATTAACTATTGAATTAGTTTCGACTTGAGTGTTTTCTAGTACCTCCAACAATTATTAAAGTTATTATAAACTTTGATAGAATACTTCCATAGAATAGGATATACCACAGAAATCTAAGTAGAGGTACAGTCAAGACTATGAACCAGCAAATAAAGTTGACTAAATCGTGAGGTCTTCTACCATATGTCCTTTTGTGACCTATTTTAAAGCAACCGTTCTTGGAAAAGTGGTCGAAGATTTCATCCTTTAGTTTGGAGATAATATTGATCAACTAAGAACAGAAATTTAATGTAACCTACTTTCTTAGCAAAAGTCTTATATAACCAATCAGAAGCTTCCTTATCACTATCAGTAGGAATATCTTTTATTGGTATCCGTCTAAAAAATTTATTTCACATTTAGATAAAGCTAGATGTTACTAAAAACAATATGAAAAACCTGCAATATAGCTCAGCTTTAGTAGGCTTTCCATCAAAGATTGATTGAACAGTTGGCGTTGCGCCGTCTTTTCTAAATCCTATTGTTATATCCCAAACTGCATCGACTGAAAAATAATTAATAATATTATTACAGTCTTTCAAGTTGATGAGTTTCCTCAATAGTTTAGCTTATACATTTATCTTTAATGCCTTCCATTGTCAAAACAAATCCCTTTGTTCTGGGAAGCAAAGTATGCTTCAATTGAGGCAGGTTATTTTTCGCTGCAAATTTATTACTTTCTTCTAGTTTCTTTTCAGAAAATCGGGTTCCTTCGCAAAACATCAACAACTAAAGAAGGTAAATAAATGTCTATTTATTATGTAGGATTTGTTAGTAGTATTTCTATCATTTTGAAATGCATGTATGTATAATAACTTAAAAACGAATTAATTGATACATCTCACAAAATTGATAAATGTTTCATATCGTATTATCTAAATTATTTTTTATTATCAAAGGAAAACCTTGATAATAGTAATTTTACATACAGGAGCAAGTGAACTAGTTTTTCTTTAATTCTCTAAATATAGAAATCGAACTCCTAGTTTTGATAAAAATCGGCAGATGGCATTAAAAAAAACACTATACAGGGTTTAGTTTTCAAAAAGGCCTATTTGTAACATTTTCAAAGTATTAAAATGTTAAACGTTAATGATATTTAACCTAGGATTAGATAAAGTCAAAAATCCGATAATTATGGTAATTAAATATTTATCGGCATAACAAATTACTATTTTATGAGTGTATACGTTTTTTTTCTATCTAAAAAATGGTTTTATAATAAACCTAAATATTGTTTTCTCTATTGTGAAAATATTTGCAAACTGGGTCTACCTACCGTTATATTATATCCAGGAGGATATTCGTGCAGAAATTGTAAATCTCTTGTAATAATTTTCCTATCTTTTTCCCATGATCTTTTCAAAAATATTGATTCTGTAAATACCCATGCCCACCCAAAAATTGGGACATATTTCAGTGAGTTCTTTACGAAAACTTTTGTCGTCTGCGGAGAAAGGTCAAATATTTATTAGATGTCTTTTTTAATAATTTTTTACTAATTTCTGTTTTACTAACGGGTAGGATGCCAATTCGTTCGCTTATTATCCATGTCATTAACCAATCAATGTCATACTTGTGATTCATTAGAATCAATGTATTCTCATGTCCTATCGATGAACAGTCTTCTTCATTTTCGAAATGCAATGTCACATCACTACCTGACCACCATTGAGCAAAGAAGGCTAATTCTGTTAAAATTGAGAACGGTGAAAACTCATTAGAGCATGTATAGCATTGAAACTCTATGCTTATATTTTTCAATACAGAACATTTAAGATGTTTAAGGTATGCTCTTCAGTTTAACTAGTAAAGGGATACATGCTGTAAACAACATTGGCCTAATAACGATTCCCCAATATTCTACATATACACATATATATATATATATGTGTATGCGTCTGTGTGTGCGCGTTTAGTAAAATACATGTAATCGATAACACAGTTCATATGTTCAGACTGTAATGTGGCAGAGTGGAAAAACTGGAACACGTTCTATGGACTATAACGAATTAAAGAAAAGTAAATTCATTCTACTCACGAGACCACAAGGAATAGGCCAAATGAACTATGATTTTCCTATATACATTCTCCGATAATCTCCACACGAGTAAATAAGTGAGAAGCATAGCAAAAGTGATAATTAATCCAGAAGTGAAAAATATATAAAAAAATACAAGGTGAACTATGCTCCATGTCTTTACATCACTCCATTTAAGTTTTTTCAATACTTCTTTGGGCTTCAGAGAGATCATAGTTAAATTATGAAAGATAAGATTTCAAGAATTTTTTTTACGAATCTCTACGCCAAAGCGTACGAGTGGAAATGAACGGGACACGTAAAATCGCTAAACCTCTGAGCACAGATAAAAGGTCAAAAATAGGCCTACGATAGTGCGTTCTTTATTGATAACAAAAATAATTCATTTAACATCCGATAAAACAGTTGCCGTCAAAATTCAAAGGCTTCTGAAGGTTAATTTCCGAAGACTTGATCTCGAAAGTGCTTTTGAAATCTGTTTGCTTTCACTGACAATTTCATATGATGCTTCGAACGCTGACGATGAATATAGGCCAAGTCCTTTGCTTTCTTCTTCGCTGTTTCTCCTTTTACGAAAAATTAAAATTAACTTATATTCAGAACGAACTTTGTTTTGAAGAATATATAAGCCTAGGGTTAAAAATTTAACAGAAAAATTATCAAAGTTGAACAGTATGTATCTGATAAAGCCAAAGATGAACTTTCAGCAAAATTATAACATCACACTCTCCTTATGGGAGATAGGTGTCGCTTTAATTAATTAAAGCATTAAAATAATCTTTTTTATGCTAAATGGTGAAATATTTTTTAAGTACACACAGAGTATATTATATACTAAAATGTTGTAATATCCTTTGTTACGCCATCTTTTTTTGTTCTATGAACATTGCAACACTGTTATTTCTTACTTCATGCGAAATTTGCATTTTCTAAACTGATATATTTAGCGTTTTTAGTGCTCTTAATCAAGTAAGTTTACGTGAATGGCTTTTAAAAACTGATATAATAACTTCGTTTAGAATTTGCTATTTCGTGCTACTTTTCTAGTTATTTTTAAATAGTAATAGTGGATTCACCTGTTGTTCCTGTCCATCCCAAAGCCTTATATTGGGCGATAACGTTTTTAATTTTAGACTGCCCTGCTAAAACCAACTGCCTTTCAGGCTTTAAATTTTGTTTGTAGTATCTCAGAAGAGATCTATGACCAATGACTGCTCCAGACGGTAAAGTAATTTCGAAGGCATTTTCCGTATCTAATAGATTCATATCAATTTCTTCTGGGTCTTCATTGTCACCATTTTCAGGATATGATGAAGAATAATCATAATAGTCTTCGTATTCTAGAAGTGTATCGCCTTCATGAAGCATTTTACAATGTTGTTTGTCGGTCATGTGGTTCTGGACAGCTCTCAATGAACGAAAAGATTTGCCGTGTTCACTGCACCATAAACACATACGACCTTCCCCGACTTTTGCTCCTGATATTCAAAATATTTAAAAAAATGAAATACAGTTTAGAGATATCTGAGCAAATACTTTTAGAAAGTAATTTCTTTTAAGATATGAAATAGAGGGATAAAAAATAACGAACCTAGGTAACTTAGAAGGCCCTCCAAATCTGATACATAGTCGATATCAGGTATAAAAAAGTTATGTACTACAGTCATATGCTCCATATTTTTCTCCATGTCATCACAGACCTTTGAGCAAAATAGACATTCGTTTGCACTGAGAGCATCGTCACAATCACTCCATTCTTCTAAAGAAAGGAACATTTAATTATTGTATTATATAGGCAGGATAGAAGCAATGACATACCGTCATCATCGCTCATGTTTTCATCAGCAATATCTTTCGATTTACTCTCCGATGTAGATGTAGATCTTTGACGGTTAAATATTGGATCATTCGGATTCTCAGACCTTCGAACCTCTAAATCTTTGTGTTTCTTAGATTGGATATGATTTTTAAAAGCATTTTCCGAGCTGTCAAATATAAAACATTAAAGAAACGCTAAATGATATCTTATTAATTTATTCTACCTGAAACGTTTGTTACAAGTTTCACAGACGAAGTTGTCGGGTTGTTTTTCCGCTTCACTAGCCTAAAATTACGAATATTCTAATAAGTAAAAAACTTTACATTTTATAGATTTTATTACCTGATTACGTTGACTAACAACTTTTTCCTCAAATGCAGTAGCTGTTACAGGGGGCATCTCAGCCACCTTTCTCTTTAAATTGTATCTGAAAAGGGGAGTGCAAGTTTTACATTATACTGTATATTTCACAATCTTATTTGTTTTACCTATGCCAATCAGTTTTATAATGTGCCCTCTGTAGATCTGGCTCGGGGAAAGCCACACGACAGGTAATACAGGTAAAGGACATTATGTCTTCAGTTGTCTAAATCGAGCAATAATGCTAATCTGAAAATTATGAATAGTAATATAGCACGTTTTGCGAATTATACATTATCGTTTTAAATTTTGGAGGATATAAATTAGAATAAGAGTTTAAAAATACTTTTTAAGGATTGATAAGAAAATTAATAAAAATAAGCATTGTTCAGTTATGATAATAATTATTAACAAATTACCTGGAGATAGTTTAATAGGTTAATTTATCGAATTGCACCACAAATAGAAAACTGTCTGCCGAAAAATATTCCAAGATGAAAAAAGCAGTGTCCGGGGATTGCTAAATCTGTGTATATAAAGAAAAGTTGAAGTAAAGTAGACCAAATAAATGAAAAAAGTAGAGTATTTTATCTTAATAAAACGATGAGTATGAATTAAAAGTGAATTTACATATATTTGAAAAAATGAATTACTAAAATAAGTCCATAACACCTCCCTCACCTAAACTATATTCGGCTTTTAATCCGACCAGTTTATATTTTCAACACTCGTTTAAATTAGAAATCAAACATTTTAAGTGGTAAGTCGATGACTCATTGTTTACTTAAAAAGTCTTAAATCTTCAATTTTAGATAATTCAGCACTGATTACGTTTAATATGAATTCATTACTCTTTTAGACCTAGCCTGACATTGAAAGTACAGTTGCTTGATTTAGTTACGTATCGCTTCTGTAAAATGGCGGAAAAGTTCTTAGAAGCTAAAGTCGTATTATTAGGAACACAAGGTATGTTAAGGATTCATTTAGATAATCCCAATGACAAATTGTAACATATTGTAATCGCAAAAGTGTAACGTATATAAAATTATGAAATCATTTTATTCAAAAGTGGGCGGAATAAGAAAGATAATAATATATACAGTATATCAAAGTAATTTATTTTTGGCTGAATAAATTTGTTTACAGGTGTTGGAAAAACAAGCATTATTGTACGCTATGTCAGCAATACGTTTTACGCCCATGCTAGTCCTACAATCGGGGCTTCATTCTTCACTTGCAAATTGTTTGTAGTTTATTGCGCAATTGCTTACTTTTATCCATATTAACAATATGAATATGAATTATTTGAAACAGAAAATTGAAAAATTGTAATATACGTCTACAAGTCTGGGATACCGCTGGACAAGAAAGATTCAGATCAATGGTAGATAAAATGATATAGAATATAATATAAACTTATACAGTTTATATATTTAATAAATTTTTCTTTAATAATTTAGGCACCGTTATATTATAGAAATGCTAATGCTGCTA
This sequence comes from Dimorphilus gyrociliatus, assembly GCA_904063045.1. NCBI lineage: Eukaryota > Metazoa > Annelida > Polychaeta > Dinophilidae > Dimorphilus > Dimorphilus gyrociliatus. The sequence goes on from CAJFCJ010000003.1 coordinate 1,490,555, forward strand.
TCTTGGTTTTTGATATAACAAACCGTTATACTTTTGACGATGTTCATGTATGGGTTGAAGGTTTTTCTTTATTTAGCATTATTTATAAATCAAACTTAATTTTCAATTAATTACAATCTACAGAGGTGAGAAAAAATGCTACTGGTCATTTAGGTATAATTGTTCTTTTTATTTTTAACTTTCTCAAGAAAAGTGTCAATGATAATCAAAATTTATTTATAGACTTAATTCTCATTGGTAATAAATCGGATCTCGAAGAGGATCGACAAGTAAATGAAAAAGAAGCAGAAACATACGCAAATACAATTGGTGCCAAATATTTATCAACATCCGCCTTAACAAATGAGGGTAAATAAAGTAAGAAAATATACAAGTACCACTTTTCAATTATAATTCTTATAGGAATTTCTCAAATTTTTACCGATATTGGTTTTTGCTTACTTGAAACAAAGCAATCAAAAGATTCAAAAAACACCGAAAATGGTAATACTAAGGAACCTCTAAATCTTAATAATGGAACATATGGTTCAGAGGAAAAAACTGAAAAATCTTCTTGCTGCAAGTGATGATGATGATGATGATGATATATGGATACTATGTGTATAATTTTATGGATAAAGTCAGAATTTTATGGCAGTATTCACAGATTTTTACCTTGAATTAAATATTTAGTCTATTTAACTGAGAAATGCCATTATTTTTATTTCTATTTTTTAAATTACTTTTAATTGTAAAAAGTTACTACTTTTTAATTTCTTACAAAAAAACTTGAATTTTACTTGACATAAATACAATTATAGTTTTATTCAAATCAGTCTTTACATTACTTTTACAATGAAATATATTCTTTGTTCTACTCCAAAAGATATAGTTTATTTGATATTGAAGTACAACCTGCTTTAGAGTATTCAATTCCATCAATCTCTTGAAATGTTACAGAACTAATTATTTGGTCAAGCTTCTCTCTTGAAAGTTTCAGTCCCCTCTTTTTTGCTTCCAAAATCACACATTGAATAGCGTGTTTCTTTTCAAGTAATTGAAAGGGAACAAAGCTGTCTATCATGCCAGAAGACATAAATTCCTTAAACCAGTGAGTTTTAAGCATAATATTTTTCTCAATTTCTGGATATTTAGTATTTCTATCAAATTGTTGAGAATTTTCTGGTTTACTGGTGTCAATAAGGAGAAAAACAGTGTAGTTTATTTTGGTGCTTTGCTTCTTCATTAAGTGTAAAGTAGAAAACAGAGCCTCTATCACTCGATTATCAGCTATTTCCAAGCCGTCAAAAATGAACAAATTTGTTGATCTGTCTTTAACTAAGTCAGGAATTTCTCTAAATGTTGAAAGATCCAAAAGCTTTGCTTTAGATCCAAAGTGGTAAGACGTGACATATAAGTGGACATTAGTTTGCTGAAAGGACTTGGAAATAACTTGAGAAGTGTAAGATTTACCAGTTCCAGTTGGCCCATGCAATAAAAACACTAAAGGTTCTATTCTTTGTTGTTTTTTATACATTTCCATATAGTTCAAAATATCGCGTAAGGCGTCGTCCTGACCTATTATACTTTCTCTAAGATCTCTTGAGATATTTGCTAAATCTATATTCAGATTAGGTTTTAAATCAGGAGTGGTTTGTAATTTTAAGAAAACAAATCCCAATATGGTGGGAAGAAATAAAATTACTAAGAGCAGTAGAACATTTGACTTTTTCTCAATTTTTTTCTCAGGTTCTTTTGAAACATTTGTGGAGCATAGACTGCGAATACTTGATGGGGGTGATATGTCAGATTGCATTGTGCCTGAAATAGCTGATCCAGTCTCTTCAACTTCTGACCTTCGGACTGTACCTACACCAGATATAAGCGACTGTGCAGAATAAATGCTCCTGGAGTCATCTTCAATATTAGAATCCCGTAGCAGCAAGTCATTGGTCGAGCTTCCCATTTTTGAATCTGCAACAGCAATATATCCAAACATATAAATATTTTTATATATAAAATATATAGAGATACTGTATATATCATACTGTAATTAACAGAAAATAATTAGATATTCACATTCAGAAGGGCAAGACGCTTTCGAAATTCCAGTTAGAGTTGACACTCCACTGATCACACTTCTCTGATCGACTTCTAAGTTGTCTGATCGCATAGGAAGCTTTTCTTCATCTAAAAGTATATCATATAAATAAATCATCCACAAAAACAAAAAACTCACTATTTGATGAAGTTGACCACAGAGATAACCCGGTTGCAGGATCTTTCTCCTGTTCTTTATAGGATGAATTATTAGGTGAATTAAAATCGATTTCCATCGGATGTACGGAGGGATGTTTATTCGGAGGGGAATGAAAACTAAAAGTGCTTAACGAGCTGTTGATCAATCGTAAATTTAATCCATCATTGTTTTCTCTATTTTCTTTATTTTCTTTATTACAAGGACTCCACTCCATGAGACTTTCATCGCTCAGGAAAGATTTATCAGGAAAATTTCGAAGGCTCTCTGAATGCTGACTGAAAAAAATAATAAACAAACAGATAGCACAAATGCGAAGGGAGTTTATCAACTTGTTTATTTAACAACCTCATGACCAAAGTTTAAAACTTAGTTTCAGTATCACAACCCCTGCGTTTAGCGAAACATTACGACAACACCCGTTTCTTAGGATATGGACACCACACAATGACTATCATGGGAGATGATATGAATGAAAACATAGAATTATCGGATTTCGTTGAGTCTGAAGAAGAGGAGCAGGATAACCCCTACAAGAGAAAATATTTAACTTTGAAAAAGCATATTGAAGATATTTGCCGCGTAAGCGCAATATCAAAAAAATTTTATTTGAGCGATATTCAATAAAAAACAAATTATTAATGATTTGCCCTTTCAGGACAATAAACGGCTGGTAAACCGTATTCATCACATCAAAAGACTCAAACATCGAGCCAAAAAACTTCGAAAGTATGATTTTATTTCCTTAGAATTAAGTTAATTTTAAGTTTGAGCAGGTATTTGATAAGAACATTGCGGGAACATGATGTTGACATCGAAAGTATTCCCTTACCCTCAGGCTTAGAGGTACAGAGAAGAATGCATTGTATTAAACATTTTTATAAAGATAATTTCAAACTATAGATGTCATTATCAACAATACCAATTCCCCCAATATCAAGTTCTCAGGATGCTTTATCTACTGCAAATTTTCATGCTAAATCTAAAACGACTATAACTGCCGGTATATCTCCAGTGAGACAAGCAAGAAACGGGAAACAGAACAAGTCGAAGGCATTTTTAAATTTTAGCGCAAAGAAGAGGCCACAAATTTTAGCTCAAGTCAATCAGCTGGTACGTTTAATAATCATGTCAAAATAGAATTTGAAATATAGAAAATGTTTAATTTGATTTAGTAATGAATAATCTTTTTAGAGTAGATAAAATATAAAATATTAATTTACCTCTTTTGATCCCCAAGATGAGAAATAAATCTGAAAAGGAAAAGGAAGATGCAGTTGAGGAGCATTTAGCATCTTTATACAAAGCCTTAACCCCACAAGAAAGAAGAAGATTTCAAAATTCTAAAAAAGCCTCCTAAGTCTTCAGATCTGTGTTTTGAACTATTAAAACTTTCTGAAAAGTTTTTTTCACTATTTTCGTACTTTTTTTTGTCTTTGATAAAGTCAATATGGAATTTTTTTTTAAAATAAATAATGTTATTCTATACAAATTAACTGTTAGTCTATCTTTTTTTATTTATTTAAATACTTTATAGGGATATAACAGCTATCATAAAAAGTTTACAAAATTAATAATACGTCGTTTGAAAGCAGTCTGCTATTAATCTAATTACTTCTTTTCATTTCTAATTATGAATTTAAAACATATGTTGTAAATGACAGCTTTTAAAATTTTATTAGATCAATTATTTGTAATACAAAGGAGGAAAACAAATAAAAATTAGCAATAAAGCTCATATTTTTAGAAAATTGACTTTCACTATATGACAATTAGGGATACGTATTTGATATAATAAGGCATCCGCTATATAGATGCGATTGACCAATAAACGAAAAGACAGATCTAGAATACACCTTTTTTGAATAGTTTTTAACAATAACGTGCTTAAATGTTGGGCGGGAAATTTAAAAAAGTGGTTTTCGTTAGCTTCTTTTCATAACTTTTTCGTGTTGACGTAAAAGTTTCCAAATATTCAAAAGAATAACGTTTTAAGAAGGTGTTACCAGCTTTGTCAATTTTATTTGAAATTTTAATTAAGTCTTTATAATTTTATTCTATTCATAATTTGCCGCCAATAGTGATCACGTGATTTTAGTATCGTTCCCAAGCAGCTAAAAACCATGTTCTCCAGCAGAATACTGAAATTTGCCGGTAAGGTAACTCTCATTTCGACCGGAACTGCCATCTTTCTCTATCCGAATATTACTAATGCTGCGGAAGTTGATAAAAGGCAAGAATCAGTCTCTTGGGATTCTAACTGGGACAAAAGAAATCCTGATGTTATGCTGGAGCATTACAAGTTTAGATTGAAGAAGAAAGCTTTGGAAAATGAAAAGTCGAGAGAAGAGTTTAGTACCAAAGCTAGTCGACATATTTTGCTTATAAGACATGGACAGTATAACATTAAAGGTTCAGAAGACGAAGAGAGGAAATTGACGGAAATTGGCAGATTGCAAGCTCATGAGACTGGCAAACGATTAAAGGATTTGGCTCTCCCTTATACGATGTTCGTCTCATCTACTATGCAAAGGGCCAAGGAAACGGCGGAAATTATAGAAAACTATCTCCCAATAAAAATTGGAATATATGATGATAATTTAAGGGAAGGCATGCCATACCCTCCAGAACCTCCAATTATGATGTATCGTTCTGAATATCGGGTAAATCTTCAATATATTTCCAGTTAATTCTAGTCTTTGACATTTTTTAATATTATTAATTAGTATCATGAGGATGGTGCAAGAATAGAAGCCGCTTATCGAAGATACTTCAAAAGAACAGACCCTGGTCAGACGGAAGATTCCTACGATATTGTGGTCTGTCATGCCAATGTCATTAGATATTTTATTTGCCGAGTGCTCCAAGTGTCACCCTCAGCCTGGGCAAGAATGGATCTCAAACATGCAAGTATAACTTGGGTTGTCATAAGGCCCAACGGTGAAATTAGAATAAGGCAAGTTGGAGACTGCGGTCACATGCCAGTTAAACTAATGACTTCTAAAAATAGCTCATAATTTAAAGAAATCAACTGTATTAATTAATATTTAACAAAAAATGCTCTTTTATACACTTATTAAAACAGCAAAATGAATGTTAACTTCTTTATCACAGTAGGAATACTAAGGCTTGTTATCACAATATTCTTTTAATGGTGGTAAACTAAATGCTAAATTTAATATACATATTAGAACGCATTAAGCGACGAATTAACTTGTATATATTTGATATTAGGCTGTACTTCTCCGTTTGCTAACTTTAGCAAACTTTTCCACACTCTTTGAATGGAGCTTAAGTCATGAACATGAGAAAAAACGTATGTGTACCACTGAGGACCATTAAACTTTTCCTGTAGCTTACGCCCATCTAGAACATATGTACTCATAAATTGTTTGTGTTTTAACTTCAACTTGAGTGGAAGTAAACCAGTGATGTAGAAGTCGTCAACCCAGAAAAAAGGAACTGTATAACTTGCATAGTAAAGCTTAACAGCTACGTCGGTACTGAGTGTAAACGCACTACCAGAGCAATATGTTGGATAGTACTTTCCAGGAAACTCTTTTTCGCTTACTGCCCATTTCCCTGTTCTCATTACTATCATCCTACCCCAGACTAGACAAAGTATTAAATCATTTCGGTATGTTCCAAATCGATAGTAACTCGATAAATGCCTTAGCAACGTAAACATATTGACGAACATGTCGTCGTCAGCCTTCAGAACATACTTTGAGTTCCTGCAATGAGTTGTTACCCATTTTAAAGCTGCTACTCCCTTATAGGTTAAATTTTTATAGGCATCCACAAAATCTTCTTGAACTATATCATTATACATTTGAGCTTCGTAAAGCAAGGCCTCTTGAATATTCTGAAAGAAGTAATGTCGGTTAGTAGTAGTATTATTATCAACAATATATTTACATAACAATTTATATCCACACTGCCTTTGTAAAATCTAATATTTGCATTTTGCTTTTTTTTCGAAAATTCAAAGGTTCAGTGAATCAGTTTTAACTTTAGGTCTAAAATACATAAGAATAAAAAGTTTCAAAATGCACACCTTATTATCATCTGCACTCTTTCCAAGAACAAATACGACTCTTATTTTTAATTCATACTGCTTTGGATTTCCCCAAGTTTGTCGAATTACCATCCGTTGTTTAACGTGTTTTATGGCTGTATGAACATATACCAGGAGGAATAAGTCATCAATTTGACATATGCTTTTTGAATTAATGATGTATTTAAATGGGTGAGGATTACGAATTTCAGATTCGTTTAATGTCTCATTAATTCCTTTGATGAAGGAGTGTAAATGAGAATGATTGGCTTTTAAAACAGTCATATTGCTAGCAAATTTTGATAAAGAAGAATCATTGCTTTTCTCAATTGGTTTGAGAACAATTTTCGGTGTAAATTTTCTTGTGGGACTGATGGCATGTTGATCATCGACATGAAATTTTATAGTTGATGGTTGTATCTCTCTTAATTTAAAATCTTCTCTCTCATTTTTTTCTTCAGTGGTATGGAAGCTATCAACACAAGATATAATTAATATTAATTCACTTTGAAAAAAACCCCAGTTTTTTTTAATAAAAAAACCCATAGTAGAACGATGTTTTATTGAAAATTGTATAACGGTCATAAATAATTTACAAAAACATGCATGTATATAAGTGTTCTTACTTTATCAAATATATCAATAGGATAAGCAGCACTATTGCAGTTCCTAAGAGGCGACTTATCCCACGAAATCTCATTCTCTTTCAAGCATCTGTTGGGATAATTACAATATCTCAAATCTAAGATCAATACTGACGCCATAATATTGATGAATCAGTTAATATTTGATCCACGCCTTCAAGATAGGCTACAATTTCAGTTCCTATATTTGACAACAAATTTGTCTATTTACGATAATTATTATTATATACATACATATAGTATAATTATGTATTTGAAGGTTTCTTATCCATCTGTGATTCCTTAATTGAAAGTTATAATACCTCTTTTCTCCGAAATTCTCATTGAAATGATACTCTATTTTTAGACAGATAGGCGTCGCCATATGTATTCTCTCGTTTTTTAACGATAAACGTACGTAGAATTGACCTTGACCCGAGGAGAAAACGTGATGAGTTTACAATCGGTTTTTAGTCGGTTTTTACCCAATTTAAGGGTTATCCGTCAGAATGGAATCAATGCACAACAGTTACGATTTAGGAAACGTAGATGGGCACCTATTGCTGCCTCAAAGCTGTATGTTGTGCCTCCTGATCCACACTTTCCAGAATGGGATCAACTTAGAAAGCTAGAAAAGGTTTATGCAACAGAAATGCGATCTATAAGGTAAAATTCTATGGAGCTCAGAGCACCATTCTAATCTAATACTGAAATATAATTTATAGACAAGCTTTCGTGAAGGAACGTCAACAGATAAAATACGCTCAGACAGAAGCAGCAGAAGTTGTCCAAAAGAGAAAAGATGAATTTCAAGCTCTGAAGAAGCTTAACAACGAATGGAACGATAGAGTTGGAAAGATAAGACAAGAAAGACAAATATTGGAAGACGAGGCTGCTGAAGAGCGTAGGATACGGGAATTGATAGCCTTGGAAGAAGAAGAAAAGCGTATTCGTATGGAAAATGAACGTTTAGTTAGAGAGGAGATAGAAAATTCAAAACAGTTTATTGATATGGACGACATTGATAACGAAATTGAAAAGGCATTAAATTCAAGGGCCGATTATAATTTTGCCATAGATGTATTTGGTAATAGATATTACAATTCCTCTCAAACATCATCAGAAACTTCCAGTATTCAGGACACTCAAAAAGGGAGCTAAGCAAATGCCTGATTTAAATATTTAGTCTGTTTTCAATATGAAATTCATGTATCAACTGACAGAAGAATAGAATATCCTTAACTGTTTTGTTAATTTTTTCACGTTATTGCTTAGCTTTTAATTTGCTCTTGTTTTATCCCCAACCAAAGCGTAACAACGTGGGGACTTTAACGGTTTGAATAGTTGAATTATATGAACATTTTTGGTTCCATTCTCTATGAGATAGTACATTCTGTCTAATAGAATTATTGCTTCTATGCAAGGAGATAGAAGGGTTCTTAATTTAAAAAATGCATCTAATTTCCATTTTATGGCCGCTGTGTCATTGATATATGCTTCTATTTCTTCATCAGTAAGAGTATTTTCGATTTTTAACAATCTAAAAGATTTCTTACAGTATTCAACAAAATTAGAGCACCTTTTTGCGATTTTCCCTACTTTCCAATCATCTTTTTGTGCTTTGTTGTTTGTCAAATCAATCAGAATTTTTTGGAGAGTGCACCTCCATAGCATACTTATAGGAGCTAGTTTACAGCCATCTTCCATTCGCTCTGCAGCCTGAGTAGCTAACATTCGACAATTTCTATAAAAGAACAAAATTATATTTTTCAAAAATAAGGATTATTATAATAATCATAAACCTATTCAATTTGAAATTTCTTTTCTTTAATGGTGATGATAGTGGAAACTCTTCGGGTAAAATATGCTGATAACAACAGCCAACGTTTACCAACAGACGTGCTTTATTCTGATTAAGAAATAATTCTATTAGACTATTAGCTAGGCTTCCGCAAGTGTGTAGACCAACAACTCCTATCTTATCTATCTCAGTTGAAAAGTTTTCCTCCAATATTGGATCTAAGTTTAAATCAGGCGTTACATAGCAAGTTAATCGTTTGAATTTCGCTTCAGTTTTTCCAATTTCATCAGGATTGGGTTTTTCTTGATTATCAGTTTTTTTCAATGCATTGTCCTTAAGTGTATTCCAATATTTTTTTAATTTGACTTCTCTAAAGCTTGCACTTTCGTTGATAGATTTGCTACCTTCAATGCCCAAAACATTCAAATTACAATTTAAAGTGAGAAAATTTGAAAGATACCCTCGTCCGCTGCCTATATCGACAATGCAATTAACTTTATGATATCTACATATGGAATATATAATTTCTGACATTTCATAAGTCTCATGAAACTTTTTGTCAGTCATAAATGAAGCGACTTGGACAGTATTTGGTTTGCCAGTAAAGTTTTCATATAAAGTTTCTAAATCGGTGAGAACGTTTAAATATGGAAGAGTATGTTTTTTCACAAAAGAGACAAATAGTTGAAGACAGTTCGCAGAGTCTTCTACTGAATATGATTCTCTCGGGTCAACTGGTTGACAATCAGTCAGAAGATTCGATAATTTTTCAGAATTTAAGCTTGATAAGTCATTTTTCAACTTTTCAGGAACGATTTTTTCCCAACAATCTTCAGTAAAGAAGTCGGTATTATGTGCTTCAGCGAGTGGTAGATAATACTGAAGAAATTTACTTAGGCTATCTAATTTTGATTCTAAGATATATTCTTGCATTTCTCATGCTATTCCCTATTTTCGCTCACCAACAGCATTACTGAATTCAAGGTCATACTGGTCGATAGCAGCGACATCCAACAGTTGATTTGTTTGTCTTACAGTCACTTTCTATAGTCATATTCGTTTATAAAATTTAATTAAGTTCGTGATGGAATCACGAAGGAAATCAAATGATTGGTGAAGTTTAACTCGATATCAAAAATTTTTAAAGACGAGATAAGTTGTTTTTGATTTTTAAATATAATTTACTATTTTCATCAAAGAAAACACAGTTAAATTTCTATATTTTAACAGTTCATATACTTTTAGTAGACCCTAGGTTTAGGCGGAATTGTAGTAACTTTAGAGTCCATTGTGTCATCGACAACTGGTTTATAAGTGAGCTGAACCTGTAAAACGACGACTTGATTGCCTTTAATGATAAGAAATATTCTAAACCTACCTTTCCAGTTTTGGGGTCAATGGTAGAGACGGTATGTTTTCTCCAGTGCTGGTCTTCGGGCAATTTTTTTTGACCTTCCAATGGCTTGGTGTAATCATACTCATCAATTCTCGTCTGTTGAAAAGTAAAAATTTGTGGATTCTATTTACATCTATGTTTAGAGTACCTGAAAATCTTCTCTGGCATGAGCTCCTCTACTTTCCTTTCTTGCTTCGGCACTGTATACAGTTTGAAGAGAGTTCAATAATAAATTCTGAAGTTCGAGTGTTTCAACCAAATCTGAATTCCAAGTCATGCCCTTGTCGACTACCTTGATATTTTTCATCCGAGCAAAAACGTCGTCTAATTTTTGACAGCCTTCTTTTAATACATTTCCGTCTCTGAAAACGGCTGCGTTCGTTTGCATTGTCTTCTGCATATCCAAACGAACGGCGGCTGTTGGCTCGGGTCCGTCAGCATTTCGAACGGCATCAAGATTTGCTATGGATTCTTCTCCTGCTGTTTCAGATAATTCTCGTACTTTTTCTCCAGGCTTGTTAGTGTCTGCGATAGTGTTTGCACAAGCTCTACCAAAGATAACCAAATCTAGAAGAGAATTAGCTCCTAATCGGTTAGCTCCGTGAACAGAAACGCACGCAGATTCACCTGCAGCATATAGTCCAGGAACAATCTGAGTACCATTGGTTTTGTCATAGTTAATGACTTGACCGAGATAGTTTGTAGGAATACCTCCCATGTTATAATGTACAGTGGGAAGAACAGGCACAGGGTCACGAGTAACATCAACACCTGCAAAAATCATGGCTGTTTCAGAGATACCAGGAAGTCTTTTCGCTAATTGGTCTTGGGGGAGGTGACTAAGCTGTAGATAAATATGATCTTTATCAGGTCCAACTCCTCTTCCTTCTCTGATTTCTATTGTCATTGATCTGCTAACAACATCTCTTGAAGCCAGATCAAGGACAGATGGAGCGTAACGTTCCATAAATCTTTCACCGGCGCTGTTGATCAGATAACCTCCTTCACCTCGGCAACCTTCAGTCATAAGACATCCAGCTCCGTAAATTCCAGTTGGGTGAAACTGAACAAATTCCATATCCATATTAGGTAAACCTGCTCTTGAAATCATGGCAGTACCATCCCCTGTGCAAGTATGGGCTGCAGTACATGAGAAATAAGCTCTTCCATAGCCACCAGTTGCCAAAACAGTATTTTTTGCCTTGAATCTATGAAGGTTTCCATCTTCAAGACTCATTGCAATAACACCAACACATTCGCCTTTCTCCATTAGGAGATCCATTGCGAAGTATTCTATAAAGTAATCTGTATCGTACATCAGTGATCGACCATACAAAGTATGCAACATTGAATGCCCGGTTCTGTCGGCAACACAGCAAGCTCTATGGGCTTGTCCTCCTGTTCCCAATTTTAAAGCTTGTCCGCCAAAAGCTCTTTGATAGATATCACCATTTTCTAAACGCGAAAATGGCATACCATAATTTTCGAGTTCGATAACAGCTTTTGGAGCTTCTTCACACATATATTGGATTGCATCTTGGTCACCAAGCCAATCAGATCCCTTTACAGTATCATAAAAATGATTATGCCAATTGTCTTTCGGGTTGTCGTCAACATTGCTCAATGCGGCATTAATACCTCCTTGAGCAGCAACAGTATGGGATCTTGTAGGAAAGAGTTTCGTGATACAGGCAGTTTTAAATCCTTTTTCGGATAGACCGAAAGCGGCTCTCAATCCAGCTCCACCTGCTCCCACAACAACAGCATCGTATTCATGATCGACAACTTGGTAGTCTTTTGATATACTTGTCTTTTTAACACTATAGTTCCTGGAAGCGACAGAGCTCCACTGAAAAGGACGATATATTATAAAAACAGTTTATCAAGCTTTTTACAAAGTATTAATTTTGCACTCGTTTGATATAATTTAAGACTATTTGGTAAAAGTTAGTTGCCTTTCTGCTTTAGTTAGAATACTTAGAGCATAAAAAAAGACGAGTTTGATGAAGGTTACCCTATGACCTTGCGAAGGTCGTAGCAGACGGTAAGTTTTAAGTCATTAAATTTTGAAATCCTCTACATCCTATATTGTGTAACTAGTCAATTTATTTGAAGAGAAACTTGAAAGATCGTTTCTGAGATTTTTTCAATGTGCTAATCTTTGTAACACTATGATTGATGTCTTTTTGAGCTTAAAAGTCTTGTGAGCGAGAATTGTTTGAAATTTCTAGTTTTTTCTTTAACAAGTCAATCATTTATTTCAATAAAGTGATTGAGTAGATTATATATAGAAATTTTAGTTTAAGTAGCACTTACTAGATATCTTGATAGAAGTTGAAATTTCGAATTTCTTGCTGCGATAAGACGAACCGAAGCCATTCTCAGGCATGCGTGTTCAAAACTTTACTGTTTCCGCCGGAACAGCTCCGTCTGGTGATGAATAGATTTTGGTAAAATAGTCAATACGACAACACAATTAAAAACTGGTTATATTCAAATGAATTCTCGTCCATTTCTCTAACCAAATTCCTTCATTGTTGACTGTAGCAACGAAAAAAAATGAAACTAACCCGATTTTTATTACGTTATTATCCACCTGGTTAGTTCAAAAGTTGCCTTTATTTTATGATTATTATATTAATTTTTGTCTTATTTCAATAATAAGTAAAAATCCTTTTTACTTATTTCGTTCTTGGGCCATTTTTCCAATTTTCGAACAATTCTTTCTTTTTGTTTACTATTCTTCAATAAGTTTCTTTTACTAAAATTAGGTATTATTTTGGAATACCAAACTAAAACTGGGGATTTAAAAACTAAAGCAATTGATTTGCTAGATTTGACACAGAGGTAACTATTTTATAAATGTCATGATGGTTATAAATTTAGTAAGGCCTACCTTTTGTTCTCAGTTCAAATAGTGGTGAAATAGTGGACGAAATGATGAAAAAAGAACCACTTTTGGCAAATTCAAATAAGGAACAGCTAATTACACTAGTCCAGCGTAAGAATTATTTTATTGATGATAATATATATAAATTATATTACTTATCCCTATTTTCTTCCATAAAGGTTTGAAGCAAAAACAAGCTGAAAGTACGAAAAGTCAATTTTATTTATTTAAAGTACTCAAGGCACATATTCTTCCTCTCACTAATGTTGCGTTTAACAAAAATGGATCTCAGTAAGGCGACTTAAATTGAAAAATAGTTTATTAATTGTCAATCTCTTAGTTTCATTACTGGAAGCTACGATAGAACTTGTAAAGTATGGTCAACTTTAGCGGGCGAGGAAATTTTTACCCTTGAAGGGCATAAGAATGTTGTTTATTCAATTGCTTTTAACAATCCATATGGGTAAACTATTTAATATTTATAAATTTGTCTACATTTCCTCATTTTCTTATTTCAGTGATAAAATAGCTACTGGATCTTTCGATAAAACATGCAAATTATGGAGTGCGGAAACTGGAAAACTTTTTCATACCTACAGAGGTCATTCTGCTGAAGTTGTAAGTAATACTTTATAACCATATAGCTTAGAGAGTAATTTAGGACAATTTTTTTCGATTAGGTATGCTTGTCATTCAATTTGAGAAGCACACAAGTAGCAACTGGTTCGATGGACACTACGGCAAGACTATGGGATATTCAGAGCGGACAAGAAGTTAACGTTCTTTGTGTAAGTAGAGTGAATATATTAATGAAATAATATCTGATGTTTTCTCAAAAAAAAGGGGCATTCAGCCGAAATCATTAGTTTACAATTTAATACGACTGGAGCTCATATCCTAACTGGGTCCTTTGATAATACTGTTACTCTATGGGACGTTAATTCTGGACAGTAAGTTTTGACATACAGTATGTTCCAGATTTATTGAAAGTTGACGCATTATTTTCTGCAGTAAAATTCATACCTTAGTTGGTCATAGGGCAGAGATCAGTAATGCAGTTTTTAACTGGGAAAGTAGCACTATAGCTACGGCTTCGATGGACAAAACTTGCAAATTATGGGGCGTTGCCGATGGAAGATGTATTCAAACTCTGAGAGGACATGAAGATGAAGTTTTGGACGTAGCGTACGACAATACAGGCAGATATTTAGCATCAGCTAGTGCTGATTCAACTGCAAGATTATATAATGCGCAAACTTTTGAGTTAATGCACAAACTAGAAGGTCATGAAGGCGAGGTTTCGAAAGTGGTGTTTAATCCGCAAGGAACGCTAGTAATGACAGCCAGTGCGGATAAGACATGCCACATTTGGGATGTTCAAACTGGCCAGTGTGTTCAGGTGCTGGAAGGACATACAGACGAGATATTTTCTTGTGCTTTTAATTATGAAGGAGACACGATTATCACTGGCAGTAAGGATAATACTTGCCGTATTTGGAAATAGAAATTTATTTGTTCAGTATTTTTAGTTATTAAGTTAACCGTCCATAATTAAACGTCCATAAAATGTGATTCTTTTTTTTTTTACGTATTCGAAAAATTACATACGAATACATATATCTTGTTTGGAGAATCTAAGAAGATATTATCTTGTTAATTAAAATCGTATTTTTTATACAATTCTCCCAGTAACCATGGAAAAGCGATCAATGCCAGACAAGGATTCCACATTCTTATCATTGTCTGCCAAAATCGTTTCATCTCTAATACCTCCACTTAAATTTAGTGGATTATCGTCAATAAACATAGCTTTACCCTTACCAATTGTACTTATTCCGTCTTTATGCTTTCTTGATAAACCTTCTCCGATAGATTTACTTCTTTTGAGTTTGAAAGACAAATTTGTGGGTGATCTTGGAGGCAGTAATTGCTCACTGATTGTTCGAACTCTATGTCCTTTAATTACATTACATGCAAATCCAAGGAGGCAAATACTATTTAATACTTTTAGACTGAAGAGGCATAGGAGGAACATTCCCAGTAACAAAAAGTGTTTATAACTTGAAAATGTCATGGAGGAGAAGGTTATCTTTATTGAAATGACAGCCAAAGGTAAAGGAATAAATCCCATTCTCCGACTAACAACGTCTAAATAATCGCTGAAAGCCTGCTTTTGACGTGAGTTTTTCATATCGTAAGCTAAACTAGTCGTATATTCTGTGTAGACCTAAAATGATAATCCAGGATTTAAAAACAGTTCATTAACATACGGTTAAAAACCTACATCTGCAGGGATCTCATTGAATTTTGTAATAAAAGCGTGCTTAACTCCATCAACAATAATTTCTGAGACAAGAACCATGAGAATATCAGGGATCAGGTCTAATAAGTGTTCTGCACCGAAAGAAAGTATTTTTAATTTTTTATCTCCTAGTTAAGATTAATCAAACCAAAGTTCCATGAAAATTCAGTTAAATTTCTCACGCTAACAATTGAAAGGAGGACCAAAAAATGAAATCTTTCTCTTACATCGGAGCAAGCCATTTGGAAGAGGTTGTTCTTTTCAAACTTTTTGAAAACCGATCCTTTCAGTTCTACAAACTAATGAGTGAACCATGATTATTAAGACAATAGAGAAAAATATTGAAAAGCTCTTACGTTGTTTGACATCATTATTGTTAATAACGCTTTATTGTGAGAATTAAAAGCCACATTCAAAGTTGTAGCTTGAAAGAGAACAAGAGTTGCATGACCAACAACGTAAACAACAGCTAGTATAGCGTGCGGAATGAGACCTAGATGTTCCCGTTTTCTGCCTCTTTGCTCAGATCCAGTCCACATTAAAGAATCTAATATATCTTGTCCAAAAGACGAGAATAGTTTATCGGCAACCTTAAACATGATAATTTATGTAAGATATTTCGCAATCAGTAAATAGCTTACATACTTCTAACATATTGAAGAAAATGTACAATTTAATAATGGCCTGGCCTCGTATCAAGTGATACATCATTGAAATATCTATATAGTATATGGCAATACAAGCCAATATTAGAACCAATCCTTTTAATAAGTCACGAATTTCCGCGGATTCCATCCATCTTGTCCTATTTCCACTAAAAAACAATGAAAAAAATGATTATAACTAGTTATTGATGATCTTGATCATATTTCTCACGATCTAACAAAGCACTTTCGAAATATCTCAAAGAACGCTAAAATAAATCTTAAGGGTAGGAATGTGAAAGTATACAGGAAAGCGTCAACACATTGTAGAAAACCAAAACAAATGAATTTTTCCAATTCCAAAGGTATCTTTATAAACGTGTAGACCTTTTTACTTTTTTCAGATAATTTTTTACCGTCCTCATTATCTAACTTATAACCTCTTGTCAATTCCATATAAATATAATTTAATAAGGATGGTGCTTCCAATGGCTCCTCACTAGTGTTCTCTAATTCTTCATCTTCGTATTCAGTATCTAAAATTTCTGATAAAATTTCTTCCTTGTTTTTTTCATCGCACTCAGATGGTGATCTACGTCTTAGTTTACAGCCTTCGCCTGGAGGAATAAAGTCACCGGAATTAAAGGGAGTATTTGGAGTTGCTGACGTTTCTAAATGGCCTTCAGCCTCAGCGGCAATTTTTGGTTCCTCAAATAGTGGTTCATAGGTGGAATTCGATAGATTGTGAGTCAGATCTGACTCCTCAGATTGGTCACCGTTTTCCAATGAACCCTTATCTACCTTTTCCGTACATTCATAGGACATATTTTCAGGATGCTGATTATCCTACTTGAGTACAAGTTTACTTTCACAAACCATATTAGAATAAACTTATAAGAGAAAAAAGTAAGCAGCTTTCATCACATTTCAAATAACCTTGACATTCAAGAACGAGTAAAACCTGGCTCATGTTCCGTTTTTAATTGACTTGAATCTTATCAAGTAAGTCTTTCTGCAAGTGTTAAAATATGATTCTTACGAAAATTTTACAAATTTGTTTGATGAACAATAGCGTGGTTCATATGTATACTTCATAGATGCAAAATTTGTTTTTTTACCGGCTAATTTGTCATTATTTTTGTATTTTCACTTTTGAGTGGAATAGTGAGTGTTTGAGTGGCCTTTTATAAACATAGATATACTTTATACAGTATGTACAGTAAAAATATGCTAACTATATTAGAGTACAAATTTCTTCCATTGTCGAATATCTATTTTTTTAAAATTTTACGGTTTACTTAATAGCAATTCATTCGTTTTGGACAGGATTTATTCTACGAGGTTTAGTTTAAGAACAATTGCACATTCCTATTATAATCATACCTATTTTTTTTCTGTTATATATTTATCATAGAATTTTGCTATCACTTAATTAGCTGATAAGTTTATGCTGTCATATGCTTAATTTTAGTCCTTAATATGCTGTTTGATTACTATATACACCTACTGATTGTAGTTAATTTCAAGAAATAACGTATTGCATAAGCAGGAGGGTTTACACGTGACGTGATGAAATAGTACTACGTATCTTTCAACGTAATAATTTAATTGTTATTGACATTTGCTCAGTGCTTGTTTCCACCAAGAAATTTCTAGTTTAATTAAGCCTAAGATACTATCACAATGAAAACTTTAATGATATTTTGAATAGAGAAAGTAAAATTTGACACTAAATACATAAAATACCTTTGAAAACATAACTGTTACAATATACTTGAATGATTTCTAAGAGTTAAAATATTCAGCATCTAAAATTTAGACATAAGTTGATCTAATAATGAAATTAATCGATTTAAATTATTGATCCTTCCTCTCACGTGCGTTTCAACATATTGATTTTTTTTCCAACCGTAAAAACATCAGTTACTTTAACGCCACCGTTCAAACTAAACGAAAAAATATACTTGGCTATTTTTATTTTGTTCATTTACGATCATTAAATGACCACTTTATGACCAACTTATGGAGGTCGAACTACAAACTGCCGTTGATGATTTATTAAATAGCTCGGAAAAAAGAAAGTTTATACAGTCTTTATCTAATTATCATAAGAGTAGAAATGTGTACGAGTTTGGGGAAGATTTGAAGGAATTATTAGATACTCCTGCTAAAAGAACGCTTGTCGAAAAAGTCAGGAAAGTTGTTCCGTTGGCCGATTTACGATTCTTTGATCAATGCATGAGAACGAGAGAATGGATTAATGAGCGTAATTCCTCAATTATTCATGAAACTATTGATTTAAATGAATTGGCGATTGAGGACGAGAGAACAGTCGTCATTTCGGATATTAGATCAACGCTAGATTTGGGATTTAGTATAAGAGGAGGTATTGAATTTGGAACGGGAGTCTATATATCGCACGTCGATAGTGATTCCATAGCGGAAACTCATGGATTAACTCCTGGAGATTTGATTGTTTCAGTTAATGGGATTGATTTTAGCAATGTTTCCCATGTTCAAGCAGCAAAGCTGATAAAATCTAGTAGACGACTAGAAATAGTATTAAAGAATACGGGAAGGGTGCCTGGAACTAGCGAAACACTAAAGGAATATACCTGGGTTGATCCTTTCGGGAGAAGTGTTTCGCCACCCTTATCCGATTATGGAGGAGATTGCCCGGAGAGAAAGGTCAATTTGGACCTTTCGGATCATAAACCCTTAGGATTGATGATTAGGGGAGGACGCGAGTTTGGGTTGGGAATTTACATAACAGGCGTAGACTTAGGCTCTATATCGGAACAATCAGGTTTGAAGGTGGGGGATCAAATACTGGATGTCAACGGAAAGAGTTGCATTGATATTTCTCACATGGAAATGGTTAACATCTTAAAGAATAACAACCATTTAATAATGACTGTCAAAAGTGTAGGGAAATTACCGTACGCTAAAACTACTTATGATCAACTTATGTGGTACTCTAGCAATAAAACTAACAGTTCAACAGATTCTCCAAGACAACGTCGAGCTAAAGCTGTCCCAGCACCAGAAGTACCAATTGGAAAGTTGAGAAACAAAACCTTTACTCAGGCGGAAATTCATAGCCTAAATGAGGATAGTGGTGTTGAACTGAATGGGAACAGTTCAACAAGCTCGAACAAACTCGTTACTCTCTCACCAGAGGCCACTATCATTAATGATAGTATAGATGATTATAATTATAGAGATCCAAAGCAAAATTATTATAGATTTAGAACTGCTTCTATTAGCCATAAAATAGCCAATACGTTAGAGTCTCTGGAAGAGATTCCGCAAAAACCGTCAAATGGTAGGAAATTTATCAAGAGGAGTGAAGATAAAAGAGATTTCGAAAGAATGAAAAGGGAAAGAGATCTAATATACAGAGATACTGACGATATTGCAATTAGCGAACAATTAAATGACGATGATGAAAGTGAAGAAAATTTTGTAAGAGTCATAGAGCCAAATCAAGAACGCCATTCGGAATATATAGTATATATTTTAATAAATCAACAGCATATAGGCCTTTTTGTATTGAACTTCAAAATATCCCTAAATCTAAATATATTACATATTTTTCGTAAGAACCTAATATTCCGAATCGTGTTCTAGTCATACTCGCCAATAAAACCTCCAAGAAAATCAGTTAATTATAGAAAAACAGCGAATGATTCATCGAGCTCATCAGATTTTAATGAAGATGACTGGTGTTTTGACAAAGAAATAGAAGCGGAAGTTCATAGACCTGATACCGATTCTAAACCTCTTATTTGGGTCGAATCATCGTTTGTAAGATCATCGCCAAGACCAAAAATTCAACCTATATCTCCGTACGTACGGAAAGCACTGGATAAAAAATCGGATGAGACAAGATCAACATCTCGTGTTGAGGTTAGACCAAAAACACCAACTCCTTCTCATAAGAAAGAGGAAATTCCTGAAATTAAGGCAATTCCTCCAGATGTATTGAAGGCTCTTGTTAAGAAAGTAGAAGAAAATCAGTCACGTGCAAATTCTAGAAATTCACCCTCTCCCGTTCCTTTTCTCCAGGAATCAAATAATTTTACGACTTATACAACGGCCAGTACCTCTACTCAGGGAGACGATCGGCAAGATTTTAGAGCAAAAACACCAATTTCTTTATACGAAGAAAATTGGGACCGTCTATCGTCACGTAAACATAAGCCAGATGAAGAAATTAAGATAATATCGATGAGAAAATTAAAACCTACGCTGGGAATAGCTATTGAAGGAGGAGCAAATACTAAACTTCGAATGCCTCGCTTAATAAGCGTCCAGCCTGGAGGCTCCGCATATGCTTCAGGCGAATTAAAAGTTGGTCATGTAATCCTTAGTGTAAACGGTATCGAAACCGACGGCCTCAATCACGAAGATATAGCTAAATTAATTGCAAAAGCTTTCAAGGATAAAAATGATAGCATTGCTTTCAAAGTCAAAGATTCAAACCGAAAAGTTCAATTATGATCGGCTTATATTTGAATCTAGTACTTTCCAACAATTAGAATAATAATACAAAGCATAATAATGATGAGATTCTTATCATTATAAAACATAAGCATACAAATGAACAGTTACTAATATATATTAGATATTAGATATATACAGTATATATATATACAGAGAGTTCATATTTCTATTTACTTTTGTTACTACTTTTTTTAACTGTTCAATGAAAGATTCATGAAAAATTTTTACTAAACTTTTAAAACATTCACGATGTTGTTGAAAAACAAAAAGAAGAGCTAAGACAAACTATAAAAATAAGGGAAAAGAAACCACGTGTTTTATATGTTTATCATTTTTTTTATCATTAAATTATTCTATATTCGTTAGATATAATCGTCAAAAATGTATAATTTGTTTGTTTAATCAAAATATTTTCTTTCAGAAGCCAAAAAAAAAACAACAAAAAATACAAAGCACATTTTAGAAAATGAGTTTTAGAGTTACCATCCATTTTTTTATACTCATCACTTTTTATTGGACAGCGAATTGTCAGAATTGCCCAAATATTACAAATTTGACTAGCCACGAAGCAGTATTAACGTTAAAAAATTATGATAGGAAATCGTGCTCATGGACCGTTACAACAAGGAATATTTCACACAGTGTAATTAATTGAAATTTTAATAATTTAATGGAATAGTTTTAATCAATCTAACAATATTTTTCTGTATTTAACACTTTATTTAATAAGACTTGTACAGCTATTTTTAGATTGTAGATTATACATATACTAAAAGTATTCTAATTCTAATTTTTGTGCTGATAATAGGTTATTGAGATGAGGTTTAAACAACTAAAATTAAAGTCTTGTCAGAGCTGTTCGTCTTGCCCTAATTTGGCAGTTTACGAAGGTCCTGATAAATATCCAGATGCAACTTTAGTAAAGAATAGACTAATTACAAAAATTTGTGGCAACCAAATACCACCAATGATAGTTTCTGCAGGAGATAAACTAGTTTTGAAGTTTGATCCAAAAAATAATAAGGGAGAAGCTGCCTTTAATATTACCTTTACTACTGTAGAGCTAAGTACATAAAACATGAATTGTCAGGATTTTTTTTTAATTGGTTTAATTTCAACAGAGATGTTTAACTGCCCTAAAAAGCAAGCTATTGGTGCTCATGAACAGGGTATAAGATCACCTCTTTACGGAGTCGAGGCATTTGCTCCAAAATTAAATTGCAGTCATATAATAAGACCAAAAAAAGGCTACAAGGTATATTAAATGATTAATTATTATAATTTACTAATTACTTATTCTAACTAGTACGTTCGAATCGATGTCCTATCTTTGCAAATGGGGATAGATAAAGATAAAAACTTCCCTTTACATACAATATCTATCTTTGACAATACCTCAAAATTAATAGGTAGATTATAAATAGAATTAGCGAAATAATAACTTTGTTTTTTTAAGACCAATGCAGCTTTGGACAATGCAAATCCTTTAACCGATCGATTTTCGTTTTGGGGGAAGCAGCCGTCTATTTTCTTACAAACTATCCAACTTCTATTCAACCTTCTCTAAAAAATAAAGATTACGGATTTCTCTTAAGATTTTCGTATGCCAAAAATATATTAACAAGTATCTATC
Organism: Dimorphilus gyrociliatus; assembly: GCA_904063045.1. Taxonomy (NCBI): domain Eukaryota; kingdom Metazoa; phylum Annelida; class Polychaeta; family Dinophilidae; genus Dimorphilus; species Dimorphilus gyrociliatus. The sequence continues at coordinate 1,512,643 of CAJFCJ010000003.1, forward strand.
AGAGTATTTTAAGAGTTGATACTTAATAATCCGTTTAAGAGCCCAATTATAGCCAGCTATTGATTTATCAATTTATTTCCCACTAATTTAGGTAAAGCATGTTATCCGAGAGATGGAATAAGACCTATACAAGTGGGCGATTCTTTTCAAATAGCCTCTCCGTACACCTCTAATAACTTTCAAAGAAATATTCATTGCATTTGGAATTTAAAAAGTTTGCTTTACTTTTTTTTATTATATATTTCTATTTAAAGGGGTTAAATAGCTATCTTGATAACATTTATACTGGAATATATACATATACTGTATTTATTGATTTTTCAAGTCTCATTTTCTGCTAAACTTAGAAATCGCTTTAAATAATTTTTTAAACTGAAAAAAAATCAATACGCCATTTTTTTGACTAACATTTTACAAAACTGACGATAGTTTTTTACCTGAATTACAATTAAAAAGTCTGTCTGATAATTTGGCTTAAGTTTCCTATTGAATATTCATTATTTTGTGATAAATTTGAACAGGCGCCACCTATCAAGGCAAAGGGAATGCTAATTCGATTTTAATAACCATTAAGAAGCTCCTTGTTAAGGATGCTCTGTTGATAATAATTGATTCAAAATCGAAACATATACTGAATCATACACAAAACACATTAAAATTTGAAGGATCAAGCTTAATCATTGAATTCGCTAGCAAAAATTTTAAAAAAGATGAAGAATTCTTGCTTGAAGTTAAATTTACAGGTTAGCAAATTACATTCAAGTGTTTTCAATAAAAAGTATTTATTTAACTTTTAAATCTAGAATTTCAAATGAGTGGATGGAAGATAGCGTTGATAACAGTTGCTGTCGTCGCCTTTGTCTTTGTTGTCGTTGGTGTTGGTCTCTTTGCGATTAAGCGTATTAAGAATAGACGTAATATAAAAATTACTTAATAAAAAGTGTTCTAACAAAAATCTGATTCTACAACAGATAATTACGAAATAATTAGGTCAGAAGAGACTGGCGAAACGCAGAAGATCGACTAACACTTCTATCTTTCATACATCTTTAACTTCATATTTGATTTACAATATAATTGTTACGAGCTGTGATAAATAAAGAAATTAATAAGCTCATAAGGCATGTATTCTCTAAATCAATTATTAGGGATAGATATAGAAAAGTAGGAATTCAAATTTTCGTTCAGGGTTAAGAGAAGTCAAAGTCATAGGACGTTCAAATATCAGGAGTTAGCAGATTGAATCGAAGAGGCAGCAGGACTGTCTTTCTCTTTATGCTCGAACCAATTTAGTGTTAGAGTGCCGCTCACAAAAAGGTTTATTGTTTTTCACGAAAAAAGCATTGTCGGCCAAATTCACTTGGCAAACCTAAATGAAAAAAGTAATTATTTTAAAAAAAACCATTTTGTCAAAAAGTATCAAATTCCCTAAACTAACCGCGCAGTTAAAGCAATCAGAATGCCAATTTTGTCCCAAAGCTTCTATCCATCTGTCACCTGGATCGATAGTAAAGTCGCAACTGTAGCAGAGGGTTTGATGGTCTCTAGCCCAGCAAGCACCGCAATAAACATCTTTATCCACAACATGAAACATCTTTGAGCCCAAAGGCTGTCTGCATTGTACGCAAAGAAAACAATGCGGATGAAAAGTATGCTGAAGAGCATGAACGCATTCTCCGACTATTGGACTGGAGCACTTTGCACATCTCGGAGCAAAATATTGCTCATAATCAGATATACAATAGATATTTCCCTCCTCCTCAACAAATCCTTCCTCCAAATTATTGCAGCATCCAGGACGAGAGCAAGAAAAATGCTGCTTGCAGAATTCCTTATTCATGGCCGCTATAAACGGGCCTCTAATCATTTGATGGCACGTGTTACATTGAGGAGCTCTTTGATTAGCACCAGCTGAATCTAAGAATCTTATGTCAGATTTCTTAACAACTTGAGGTTTAGCCTGTGGGTTACGGCGTTTAGGAGGCTCCCAGGAAGCCGCCGATTGTTGTGGAGAGCTATAGCTACTTGACTGGGGAGCCTGATAAGGAGTTGACTGTTGCTGAGGGGGATTATAAGGGGTAGCCGTTGCAGGTTTCTGCCATGACGGGGGAGCTTGATATTGCATTTGTTGTAATCCTGCTCCTGGAGTAGGTGGGTTGTAAGGGTAGGATACTGGTTGATGGCCAGCAGGTCGGTGGGGAGCGCTTACACTACCATATCCAGAATCTTGTCTACAAACGAAAATTTTGATTCTATCTCAATACTTCCATTTTACTTTATCGCAATAAAACTGGAAACTATTGCAGTAGTTCGAGTTCGCCGGTATGTAATATATATATATATTGTACATATTTACACTCAAGTACTACTTTTTTTTTTTTTGACCGACCTCAACTCCGACTAGAAATAATTTAGTGTAAATAAAAAGCAAGCGCCACATAATATCAACCATTTTAGTTGTAGATATAGTTTTCTTAATCAATACTTTCATATAAAACCTAAAAATTTGTTTTACAACAATAAAAAATTATTTAGTTCGTTTTATATAACTTCAAGTATTTCTACTTTGTTTATAGGACTAGTACAGCTTAAAAAACATACATAGTTCATAGGCCTACCTTTTTACTGTAATCTTTAGCGCGTTTCCAGCATCGATAACTAGTTTTTGTCCGTCCTTGTGTAGCATATTTTCAACGGCAACATCTTGAATGGCTACAATTTCATCCCCGTTTCGGAGATCTCCTCGCTCTGCTAAACTTCCAGGATTAATCTATAATGCATAACATTTCTTGTACAAACTTTTTTAGAGGTTATAGGCCTTCTATCAAACTAAACATTCTACGTCGATTTGGAAAGGTTTTTAAAAGAATTTCTATATAACTAAAGCTCTTGATATTTTATGATGGGCAAATGTTAGGAGTGATCTAGATACTGTTTAAAGTGAATTGTTTTAGAAAGAAAAACTATACCTTTTGCACGACAAACGATGATGAAAAGTCTTTTCCACCATACATCCTAAATCCCCAAGGGGTACACGACTCTGATCTTGTCAAATGAATTGTCACAAAGCTAGTCATCATATAATTTTACGGAGCTAAACTATTCCAAGGAGTAGAAAATCTGTAGCATCTATCAAAACCGAGCTGTAATACAGTCTGCAACGCGCCTTTTGAGGAGGCTACGGCCTCATTTTCTCTCAATACCGCCACCTGTCGAAATATACGAGTTAAAGCCTGTTGTAGGTGTTTGATCAATGACAAAATAAAAAAACAAGTTGTGTCTCAGTAAATTAAAAAGGACGACGTGGCTATATGTTTTTATTTGTTTTAGTCTCAAGATATTCTAAAAGCATTGCTAGAGGAGGAATATTCTTTCAATTATATTTACACAGGTTTTAAATGTCAAATTTTGTATCAATTTATCATTGTAAATAATGTTCGATAGCAATATGTAATAAAAAAGTATGTTTAAATTTTTGGCGCGAAAGTATCATTAAAAAATACGAAAATGCGAATTCGACACCGGCTTCCGGTCTCTTTTTCACGCCATTTCGGATAACAAGGTTTCATTTTTATATTTTTCATTTTTTTCCTTAAATTTAATCGTTTTTGAAGTGAATTTTGTCAAGATGTGTAATTGAAATAATCATCTAGCGACATACATGTTTTTGTATAATATAAACTTACTGATTCTTAAGATATTGAAGGATTTTAAGTTGGTGAGCGATAATAACTAAAAGTAACGCTTGCAGATGACCGAAGAAACACCGGCAACAGAAATCTCGGTTTTCCGATCAACCAGAAAGGCTGGCAGACTATACAGTAAAGCTGTCTTTACTGGATACAAACGTGGTCTACGTAACCAACATGAAAGCACGGCTCTCTTGCGTATCGACGGCGTCAACACACGCAGAGAAACTGAATTCTATTTGGGCAAAAGATGCTGCTATGTCTACAAGGCAAGAAACAAGACTGCCTGCCCAGGCCACTCTGAAGCGTCGAGAATCCGTGTTATTTGGGGAAAGGTGACCAGACCACATGGAAACAGCGGCGGTGTTCGTGCTAAGTTCAGGAGGAACTTGCCGCCAAGGGCGATGGGTAAAAGAATCAGAATCGTAAGTTTCACTCTAGAAATGTAAGTCAATAAATTTATTGAAATATTTTTCTTCAGATGCTCTACCCATCTAGAATTTAATAGTTGTGTTTTGGTCAAACGAATACATTTCTAAATGATCAGGAATATATTTGTTGTAAATAAGAACATAACATGATTTAACCGTATGCAGATTACTTTTGAAATAAATAAGAATAAATAGCAATCTGCATGCGATTATTTCTATTACGGTTTGCATGCATAACGAACGGTCAGGCGCAATGAAAACGAATAAGATAAAAAAACAAATGAGGAATAAGTACTCAGCTTTTCTTAATAAGTCGTCACGTCACGTCAAATTGTCGTAATTACCTAAAGCGCAGTCAGGGGAAATAAAAGTAGGCACCATTTCGAAAGAGATTGGCGAAAATGGTCGAATGATCATTTTCAAGTCGTTGTCAAGCTTCCACTTGTTTTATTTTGCATTAGGTTATATTGTGGAAACAAGACGGTTTTTGTGCATAACGTTACGTTACATCACAATAGTTTTTCGTTATAATCTGTCGTCGTTTGTACTGAGCACACTCTTTGTCTGCTAAGAGAGGCTCCGTTACGTTACGTTAATATTCGACTGCAAAAAAATCCATTTTAGGGGAATAAAAAATATCTTGCAGTTGATCGCGTCTTTAAAATGAAAGAAAAAAAGAAACAAGCGGTTTTAATAACGTTCAATATTTTTTCTGACGATTTACAACAAACAATCAATAGCCGGTAAAAATTATTTAATGATAACAGGAGTTTGCGACGTTATTAAAGCCTAGGATGAAATCCGTGCTAGGACGGTTTATGACAACCCAAAAAATAACATTAGAATCTGAAACCTTCCGAAGGTATTCTAGCTTCTGGATCAAATTGAAAACCTTGCTGATTTTCATCCTGTCCTAACGCTATGTCTTCAGTGTCCTGTAATAACATTTTAATTGCAATATTTGACATGATACTTGTTATAAATACTTACATCACCGAAGTAATTATCAATAATTTCATAAGCCAACTTATAAATATCTTCGTTTTCGTGGTTCTGCAAAATCTCAATGCTATCAAGACCGCCGCATTCTTCTATCTGCTCACACAAATGCTCCAATCCTCCCTGGCTCTGAGCCATTTTCAAAATGTTATTAATTCCGTCCAAAACCACTTGAATAACTTGAGGATCTTTAACAGTAAGCAACTTGCAGAATGGTGGTAAAACACCAGCTTCAACCACTACACCCACTTGCTCTGGTCTACCAGAGATAGTTAAATTAGATATTGCCCATGCAGCTTCCTTTTGAGTTTGATACTCTCCCTTGTTCAAATGATGGACAATAAGACTGATTAATTTAGCGTCGATTACGGCTTGTACTTGCTGCTGATTTCCGGCTGTTATATTGGACAAAAACCATACGGCTTCCTAAAATGAGAAGTTGTTAAATTTACTTCAATCGTCAAGAAAAGAACTTTCCACAAAATTTTAATTGTTACATTGCTTAATTCAGTTTTATCTCTGAACTATACTTGCCTTATTAATTTTCTCTTTGCTATGAGATAATAAAGAAGGGAAATGTTCCAAAGCTTTACAGTTGAGTACAACTTGGGTTTGTTCGTCAGTTCCAGTTACAATATTTCCTACTGCTCTCAAAGCAGCCGTCTGTATGAGAAAGAGTATTTATTGTGAAAGATTTTCAGTTATTTGAAATTATTCTCTGCCATTAGTTACATTTATAGGATCCTATTAATTGTAACACAGCTGAAGTATCAGGTATAATTTTCCTATAAAAAGTATCAGACTAAAATATCAGTCCAAAATCAAGAACTACTTTAGGGCAGCTCATAACTTTTTGATTTTAGAAACAGGTGGTTTACAGAATTTCTATTCTAATTAAGCCTAGTAATTAAAAAATAAAAACTCCTACAAGAAATATAATTCAAATTAACTGACCTGCACACGAACTTCGATGTGCGATAACAGGGGAACCAAATAAGGAACTACGCCTGAATCAATTACCATCTGGATCTGATCATTACCTCCATCGGTCAAGTAAGATAATGCCCATACTGTATCGACCAGTATATTGGTATCAGAATGGTGAATAAGTAAGCAAAGAGCTGGAAGAATTTCTTGTATTGTATCTATAGGAGGTGGCGGATCCTTATTACGACACAAATTAACCATGACCCATGTAACATTTCGAAGAAAAGTAATGTGAATATTTGGATCAATTAGAGCTAAAAGTGGTTTGACAACGCCCAGACGAATTGCGAAATCTCGACATTGAGGTCCGTCCCCTATTAAAAAGTCATGGTTTAGCTAAAGATAATCATAAATAACAAGGGAATAGAAACCAATTATATTTCCGAGAGCCCAAACTGCTTGTTCGCAAACGTTTTCATGTTTCGACTGTAAAAGGTTCAGAAAATGAGGTACAGCTCCTGAATTTGAACAAAAAATATTTTATAAATTACACTTGTTAAGAGAAATATTCACATGTAAATGTACATAGATAGACAAAGGCAATTAGTGATGATTCATAAACAGTTTTTAGGTGTATATCTAGGATAAAAAATGTTTAATATATTGTTTACCTGCTTCTACAACCGCTTGAGTTTGTTTTGAGGTTCCAGAAGCAATATTTGTCAGAGCCCAAGCTGCCTCAAATTGAATAGACGAACTGAAATATTAATAAATATATTATTAATCATATAAATGAGCATTAATTTCTTACTTTTGGATTTCCAAGCATGAGACGAGTACTGGTAGGATTCCAGATCGAATCAGATCATCTATTGGAGGATTTCTGTCGCTTGACAACAATTTTCTTGCTGCTTGAACAGCTTGCAATTTAGTTTCGACGTTTGTTGATTTAGCGTTTTCGACAATTTGTTCCAAACTTTGATGAACACCTCTTTCTGAATCTTCTGAATCGGTACTTTCTTTTTCATTAATCGGAACGTTTCGTTTTTTAAGGATGTGCTCATCTCTTTTAGACTATAAAATGGTTATTGCGTGTTATTTTTTTTTATGAATTTTTTTATAGATAGACTTGTATAAGTCGTTATATAAACAAGTTTTTGATATTTTAGTGGGAAAAAGTGGCAAAGCACATCCTCCAACATATTACTGTTAGTAAAAAACGTTAACTTTGCCAACAAATAAGACTAGTTCAGAGGGCGCTTCTGATGTAGAAATATCTTGTGCACGTGATCTATGACTTTTTCCTATTTTTTAAACTCTAGCTTTTACCAACCTTTCTCAATTCTACCGTTACTTCGGTTCGCCGCCTCCTCATCTCCTGTAATAATAACAATAATCAATTAAGAAGAGAACAATAACCGGCTTAGGCAAGTCATGACTGAAGCCAGTCGTGAGTCGTGGAATGTAAAATTTCCTTAAATCTAACTTACATCTGGGTCTTTTCCTTGATTTTTGAACATACGTGATCTGCTCATTTCCGACATGTTGGAGTCTATTAATTAAATCAGTAATTAACGTAACTATAAACAAAAAACCAAAATCTATAAGAGCTTCCAAGACCTTACATGGGAGGATGTCAATTGTTCGCTGATTGGTTCTTTAACACAGCATTATTTTCGTAAAAGGAAATTAAAGTTTTCACCTGAAAATTTTTTAGGTTATTTAATAGGCTCGAAATAATTATTCAACTAATAATTTATTAAATAATACGAAAATATTGACCAAATTTCCCGATAATGGAAACTCCCGCCATCAAAATTAAATATTCGGCCAATACAATTTTTATTAGTTTTATAGCTAAATTTCCTAATTGTCTGTACTCAATTAGTAAATGACCCGTTTTAAAATATTTCACTTCAAAAGTCCTTGTTTTAGAAATTGCGAAGATTTTCTATAATCAATAATCATTTATTTACTAAATAAGTGTAAAATAATTGCCATTTAAAAATTTAAAAATATTGAATAATAAACAAATTATTTGTGTATGATGTATAAATAGATATAGAGAATTTCTTTTTAATCTTATATTAATTAGACAATCAGTTCATAATTAGATAAAAATCATTTATTATTTAAATAGAAAAATCTCGCTAATTTCCCGAAAATATATAATTTGTTCAAAAAAAAAAACAAATTTATTTTTAACCAAATAACTTATAAAACAAAGGACGTTTAGGAAGTTTTTTGTAACTAATAAAACAGAAATGTCAATAGGCATTATTCTGTTTTTACATAATACAACATGACCCTGACTCTGATGTTTTGCCAGATTCTTCTTCATTAACTTTCTTTGGTATCTGATTCTTTTCTGGCGGACATTCTGTTGCTTTCTTTGGTTCATTTTGCTCTTCTTTATTTCCATCTGTATTATCTTCTTGCTTCTTTAATTGATCGGATTTGTTTACTTTATTAGTTTGAACTCTACTAGGTGTCGGTATCCTAGAAACTTTTGATGCTGATTTCTTATCAGAAAGAGTAAACGTGATGGGTTTTGAATTGTTAGGTGTAATATGTTTATCACGCGGTGTGGTATTAGGAGTGAAGAACTCATCAGAATCTTCAATTTTTGGTTTTTTTGCTTTCCCAGTAGACATACCCTTACGTCGCTTCATAGAAGTTACTGGGGTCTTAAAGATTTCATCGGGAGTACCCATAGTTTTGACACAATCTTCTACCATCACCTTACATGGTGTAATCTTAATGTCACTATTTTTTTCTTTTCTTGGTATTTTCGATCGAGGACGTTTTTTCCGCTTGGGATAGTTTTTTGGGTCCACAGAGCTCTCCTCTGTTTGCGGATGAAACATTTTTGGTTGAGCAATATAAATACTACGTCTAGTCCGTCGCAATTCAATTCCTTCCGCTAAATTGTTGCTTGGAACAAAGATTGACTTTTGTCTACGAGAAAAAAAACAATTTAAACTTATTTTCTGTGAGATCTCACAAACTCCGGATCACCTTTGCTTTAATTTATTTCCTTCAGGCATGTAAATAAAAAAATATCCAGTATTTAAGTAATAGTAAAAGCTGCAATTTGCGGTTAAAGTGTTTCTTTTAAAAATGGCATTATACCTATTCATGAATATAATGATATTTTCGATATAAGATCGCTGATTTATGTTATAAATTTACATAGATCGATTTAAAACGATATATATCGATATGGAAATTTATTCATTAACATTCAAATCTGAATGATGATTTGTCAACTTGAAATTGCTCGACCAATAGCCTTCCTAAGTGAACGTTATACGACTCTATACACAACGGACTACTTTTTGTATGGCAGTTTCCATAAAATAAGGGGTTGGAGTGTGATCGAGTATTGGGGACAGATGAATAATTTCCAGGTAATTAATGACACTATTGTTTTGAAAGAACTTTTTTGAAATCAATTTTTTTCAATTTATATGACGAACTATTTACAGCAGCGTATTTTCAAATTTGAAAGTAAAGGACTAGCGCGGCAAAGAAAAATAGCGGCAATATTTTTTGAGCGCTTTTTAATGATAAGAACCTTCTTTTTAGGTTTAAAGCTCCTTAAATTTTTTAACTACCTTGGAAGATTCTCCAGGATAAACCTAATTGTCATTGAAGAATATTCAATCAAGTAGCAGCAGTTGATCAGATTTATTACTCCTCGTTTCGTGTGATTCCGATTTGTCGTGATGGCTAGCACTGCTCGTTGTATAGGTAAAGTAGCCGTACTAAACAGTAAAGGGGTTAGAAGAAATAGCTTTGCCACATCGGCCTCTATAATGACGTTTGGCAGGTATTGCTGATTTTGAAACCAAAGATGTTATTGCAGACTCATAATTTCCTGTTTTAGTAATGAATCGTGTGATGTACGCTTGCTAAAACCGCACATACCAGACTTGTTTTTCTCATTGATAATTAACTACAATAACAAAACGGTGAGTTCCTTTGAATTTCTGGACTAGAAGTCTCGGATAACATTTGTAGATAGTGCTCAAACTCAATTTGAGGTGTTTACTAAACATGTCTATTTTTTATAATTAGGCCTATATCAGAAAGGAAGCCGAATCCGAAAAAAGAAATCTTTTGGTCAATGACAAACCAATAAGGGAAGAAACGGAATACTATATTAAATCGGGGGATAAATTTGGGGTGGACGGCGGCTTTTTCATTTTCGACTTTGATAATAAACAGCGAAGATCGTCTTGTTGCGTTACGCCACTAGAGGTAGTTTTTTTCAATATTGCAAACTAAGATTAATACTAATTTAAGTCATTTAATTGGAATTTTTATAGGAGGATATGGCACAATTCAGAGATGATATTAAAGATACTCCAAAAGGTAAAAAAGCTGATCAAGTTGTAACCAAGCTATCGAAAAATCGAGCAATGATAGAGAGTAATCAAATTGAAAGGGTTGATGATAACTTCGATGCAAAAACACCTGGCTTTAAATCTGTTTCATTTGCTCCAGAAGTCTCACCTGAGGTTTTTATAGTTTCTATTGATTTTTACTTTCTAATTTTTTCAAAAATTCAATAGATATTTGATAAACGACTTCCTCCCAATACTCCTATTAGGAGAGGATCGGCACCTCCTCAAATTGTAGGGAGTGCATCAAAGAGATCGTCACTTAAAGCGCCAGTTGCCACGAGTTCGATTAATGATTCTGAGAATGCTGTCCCTCTCCATGCGATAGAAACAAAGCGTCGCTCGGAAAGATTTTCCAAGTCAAACACGTCGCTGATAAACCCATCATTAGGTTCCATTATGGAATCACCTGTTTCTGATGATGGGAACAATGATGTAGCTATAACAGAGAGCGAATTAGATAATCCACAAGAGAATGACAGCAAGCAAGCAGTTGAGAGGGAAGGAAAAGACGAAGTTGACGATCTACAACTAGAAATGACACCAAAAAAGCTAAAAAGTGGACCAACAACACCAAGTAAAAAGTGCCCAATACCTTTAAGAGATTTTACAGAAACATTACAAGAGAAGAGCGAAGGCAAGGTCTCGCCTGAGATAACCGCAACTAAACCCGAACCCCGAAAAACCCCAGAAAAGCGAAGATCACTTAGAGTAACAGAGAAGAAACTAAATGAAGAAAAAGAACTGAAAAATGAAGAGAAGGAAGTGAAGAATGAAGAAAAGGAACTGAAAAATGAAGAGAGGAAAGTAAAGAATAAAGAAATAGAACTGATGACTGAGGGAAAGAAATTAAATGATAAAGAGAAGGAAGAGTCTGAGAGTATCAATGTGGAAGAAAAATCAGATGATCACATTGAAGCATCGTCAGAAATAAAGCACAAAAGTGTAAAGTTGGTAGTTCCAAGTCCCGAGAGAAAACAGATGACTCCTGACGTAAATGTTACACCGAAAGCATCCACAGCAGATGATGAAACTATGTCAAAACGGAGAAGTTCCTCTCGTAGGAAAAAAAGCCTTCCAAGAACTCCAACGCCTGCAGTTCGAAGAACAAGATCTACCCTTTCCGAGACGTATGGATCGGATATGGATAAAATTGAGGAATCAATAGAAGAAGAAGCTGAGAGTGAATCTAATCAAATTTTAAATCCAGAAGAGGAAGGAACACCAAAGAAAAAAGGTTCTCTGAATGAAGAGCCTTTAAGCCCTTCAAGTTTGCCATGTAAGTTAGACTTATCTGATTCACAAGATGAAGATGAGAAAGACGAAAACAATGCGAAGCCTGATTATGATAAAATTGAAATCGAAGTAATGGATACTGAAACAGCCGAGGAAAAAGAGGATAGTGACAAGGAATCGTTAGAACCTTCCTATGATAATGAAGTGTACGAAGAAAAATCAGAGGACACTATGGAAACTGGAACTTCCAATAGTGAAGAAAATGGGAAAGAATCAGAATCGGAGGTAATTGATACTAACAAATTAACAAAGAAGGAAAGAGATGAGGTCAGAGCAAGACGTCGATCAAGCTTTAGTGTTCGAGAGGAGACTACTAAAACTCCAAATGCTTCTCGCATGGTTGCAATGAGAGCCATTAAAGGAGTAAATATACACAAACCAAAAGCGCCAAAAACGGATAAAAGACAGTCTAAAACACCTAAAACACTATGGTCACACGTAATTACTAAAGGATTGGATGAAGCGGCTTTCAAAACAGAAGAATTAAATAAAACAGAAAAATTAACATCGAAAGTAAAATCTAAGAAAAGTCGAATGGAGAAAGAAATATCTGTAAGATTTCATTCCAATACTGAACTATATTTAATACTTGATTTTCCACATAGAAAACCCCCGCTAATATTCGTATGAAATTGGGTGCAGCTGCTTCTACTGGTCATGCGGAATCACCATCAACTATTTACATTAATAAGAAAATTTCAAGCCATATAAAGTTAAATGATACTGATAGTAACACTAGTAGTAGTGAGGTAAAATATCACTTGTTCAATTTTATATTGTGTTATATTTCTTATATTGATTTATTCAGATTTCCTACTCTGACCTACCACCAACCCCAGATCCTCCAAGTAGTCCGAATGTATCACCGCTGTCTGTATGTAGAAAAAGTACATCTCCTTCTACTTCAGCGATGCTAAGAACTGTAGAGGAAGGAACTGTTACAATTTCGGCATCTCCAAAATTAATTTCTCAAAAGAATGAAGAAGAAACTAAAACAGAAGATGTTTACTATTATGGTGTCAGGGAAGTGTTCAATCCCAAAAATGAAAAGACTCCCAGAGTAATAAGAATTAAAGAGCTCTTCTCGTCAAACGAAGACGAAGTTCGCCAATCGCCTAAACTGAATGGTTTAAGAAATTTGCTTTTAACTCCAAAAATTAAAGGTTCAATTATTTCAAATTTATAGAAATATTAATTATTATGATATTTTCCCAAATTGTTTATTAGCTTCTATTAATGATATCGAGAAAAATTACGTGGGCATTAAAGAATTACTTCACGAAGAATCGATTCAGAATTCTCCAGTTTTAATAGGAGTAAAAGAGTTGCTGAAAGTCGACAAAGAAAAGGTTGATAAAGAATTGGATATTCGCCCACTATTTCAAGAGGATGAAACAGTGCAAAATTCACCAGATTTAAGAGGTATTAGGGAGATGTATTTGGAGCAGACTAAGGATTCGGATATAGATGACAGTGTCCTAGAAAGTATCCCAACGATGTTCGAAAGGAACGGGCCGCCGATAGAAATGCAGGATCTTGAAGATGATAATTCTTCTAGCACGATGAACGAGGACGCTTCGTCGCCAACAAAAAGTGATCAGAAAAGAAATGTACGTTTCGCTGAGTTTAATGAAGTTTTCCCAGTAACTCCACATAAATTAAAAAGATCTGAGAGAGTAAAAAATATGCAGGTATCCCCCGAAGAGGAGGAGGAAGATCCTATGGAGGAGTTTGACGAGCAGCCGAAGCCAAAGAAGAAAAGGGTAGCTAAGGGTAGGGGTAGAAAGGCTAAAGTCAAGAGCGCTTCAGATGAAGATACAGAGACTAAATCAGTAAAGAAAGCGAACACGCGACGAAAAAAGATACAGGAAAAAGACGATAAGTATAACAAAACTGAAGAAAATGAATTAATTGTAGATAAAAATAAAAATGCTGAGTTGGAGGAAGAAAAGAAAGAAAATTCGCCTTCAAAAGTTGAGGAAACACCTATAGTAGAACAAATTTTAACGAAAGAGGACAAAAATGAAGAAAAAGATAACGAGGAATCGAGTAAAAATATCGAGAAAATTCCTGAAAAAATTGAGAAAAAGAAGCAAACGCGTCGCAAAGTTAAAGCTAAAGCTATGGAGGAAGACGTAATTGACAAACAGAGTACCGAAAAAGAGGAAAACTCTGAAAAAGATCTACCTTTGTCAACGCCTCAAAAAGATCCCAAGGTTACTAAATTAACAGATAAACTAGCTGATTCTCCAGCTCGCAATACTCGACGACGAGCAAAAATGCTAAAAGACGAGGAAAGCCTTGATTCAGGATCTGTGAAGAAAGCTAATAAAGTTTTAGAACTACCTGATGATTCTGAGCCTGTCAATAAACGAGTAAGCAAAAGAAACCTCAAAGAAGCCGATACCAAAGTGAAGAAAGCTGGAAGGTCTAAAACACATATGGAATCAAAAGATGAAGCAGACTGCGTTGAAGAACCTAAGAAGAAGAGTCGAATTGTAAGAAAAAATAAAAAGGTATCTATCCCTGATGAAGTGATAGTGATCTCTGATACGGAAGATACACTAGCAGAAGTAAAAAAGAAAGCTCCTCGTAGAACAGCAAGAAAGCCTGCTTCTGAGAAAATGACCGAAGAAGACTCAACAGAGATGGAAAAACCAACATCGAAAGCAGATAAATATGTCGATAATAGTACATCAAAATCGCCAAATGAAAAATTTAAAGGTAGAAAGAGAAAGAATATAGAGCCGATTATATCGTCAGAGAAGGACTTGACCGATTCCGTATCTCCATCACAGTCGAAAAAAACAACAAGAGGTGGCAAGCAAACCAAAAATATTTTGCCTGAAGAGGTTGCTGAGCACGAAGACGAAAGTAAGCAAAAGAAAGCCCCAGCCAGAGGTAAAAGAAAAGCCAAGATGGAGAGTCAGGAAGTGGTTCCAGATAAAATTGAAGAAGATAAGAAGAGGCCTGTAAGAAGCTCTAAAAGATCAAAGCCTACTGTTGCTGTAATATCGGAGGAGGAGGAGCATGGAAAGACCTCAGTGAAAAAATCGTCGACGAAAGGAAGAAAGAGAAAACCTTCCGGGGATGAATTGGAAACTCGGTCCATCAAGCAAAAAACAACTGAAGAAGTGCAGGAAAAGCCTAGAGGAAGAGGGCGACCGAGAAAGCAGAAATAGCGAGTGACTAAAATTATTCCTAATTAGCATTGTGCTTAATGTAGGTGTTATTTTAGTTTTTTTTAAATGTTCCTGTTTTAACTCTCAAGCTGTTTTTCATCAAATTTTTCTATCGATGAAAGTTATTAGAATATGATAATTTTATTATAACCTTTTTCAAGTCTATTTTGGTTGATGAAAACACGTTCATGCGATTCTTTATTCAATAAAAGTTGTAATGTTGCTAAAAACGTTAAAGTTGAAGATAATGATTCCTATTTATTTTAAATTTTGCGGAAAGGTTTACTAATGTAATCTTTTAAATCATAACTAATCGATTTGCTAGAACAAAACATGGTGTGATGGGCCGTTTGATAAATATTGATTATTTGAATAAAAATACTCGTAAATAAGACATCAAATTCAAGGCAAAGCCAACTTTTGATTTTAATAGAATAACAAGTCATAAGCAATCAATAAGATTTACTACAGCATAAATAGGATTAAAAATTTGCTAAATATTTTCTAAATTATCGGTTATGTGTCAGGTGCGGAAAATGCTCCAGGTGTTAAAAACAATAACAATATTAGATAGCGATTACATTTGATATTTTTATAGCAACCCTTCGTCAAAAGTTCATTGAAAAATCTGTGAAGCTTTTATATTAGTGTGTTTAAAGTTCATTTCCCCTCTATTTTGATCTTTTAATATACTTGTTTATAATATTTGGTATTAGAAAGCTTTATTCTCCGCGTAACAATCGACAAAAAAATCTTAAAGAATGACATATTTTAAGCTTGGCCTAAATTACATAATCTTTTTATTACTATAAAAAAACGATCGTTAGTGCTTGTACTTTTGCACAAACCGTGAGAGTATGTAGTGTATCACTTTTATGTTAAACTTATGTATGTATATATATATTATATGTATATATAATATAAATATATAATTATAAATATTGATCTAATTTGCATGAACAGGTTTTAGTAAAAACGCGTACAACGATCGAAAAACATACTGTATATGTATGTCGCTTTAGTAAAAGCAACTGATAAAAAAGATGACTTACGACAATCAAGCCAAACTTCACCGTAATACAAGTACGCGTCTTGTCATATGATAATCAGTTAATTAACATTTGTCGTCATTGTTGTATATACAGTATAAGCTCTAAGTACAATTTGGACAAATACACCTGCAAGAAATATACACACAATATATATCACATATATATACGTATATATACATATATGTATTTATATATATATGCGTTAATATGTAATATTAGTTCTACGCATAAAAGGAATTTACTAAGCAATGACTAATACTTTCGAAAGCCTGTCCTTTTACTCCCGCCATTTCAATCAAGTGATTTTTCGGATACTATTTTTTATGTACAGTTGACAGCCGATCCGCAAAATACGTTCAAGTATGACTTGGCAGAAGAAAGAAATGTTCAAGTTCACCATATAGATGGCGCTAAGAAGCATGAGGAGAAGGTGATTGCCCAGTGCCCTGTTGGGAATTCGGTAGTGAAGCTATAACGTCAGGTGTAACATTTTTTCGTAATATATCATTCTCCATTTCTAGTCTCTGATTTTTTTCTAAGAGTTCTTTAATTTGCACTTTTAATACATCAACTTCTTCTTTAACTGCATACATAAGGTGCGATTTTACTAAATCCATTGCTTGCTCTATTTTATTATCTATTGCTACCGTGCTTGCACCACTGTAGGAAAAAAGAGAACTTTTAGAAAGAAATGCAGAAATAGTTTTAAAAAATTATTCTTTTCTGTAACAAGTATGGTTTATCGTCAATGGATATTTTTATGTAAATCCTCTTGTCGGCATGAATTACATTAATGGGCTATAAATAAAAAATAGGCCAGGAATTGTAAACAAATATTCGTATTTAAAAAAATATTGTTAAATATAGTTTGGAATATTCGTTTCATGAATTTCAAATAGTATAAACAAAAAAGTTGAGATAAAAATAGGTAATGTCAAAAAGGTTAAAAAACACTTATAGGGTGATTTTTTGAAGTAATAATAATTATTAACTTTATGTAATAATGTGCTCTACTACTATGGCCAAAAAACATTGAGTATTAGATAAGACAAAAAAAATATTTTTGATTATAAAAAAACGAATGAATACAAAAATCAATAGTTGCTCAATACATTCACTACCTAACTCAGAAACACCAACCAATTTTTCTTACATTGTGTCACTAAAAATTAAGAAATTTAACAACCTAACAAGAAAGGCGAGAATCAAATCAATATCCGAATATATCGAACTCTTAACCGGAAGCTTTACAGTTTCATTACGCTCAACCCAATTAAGTACGCGATCTATTAGAGAATGATGTGCCAAAATGTCCATCATAATTCGATGACCTTCCTAGAACGCTTCGCATACCAAACTGAATCGACCAGCGACCTGCATTTATTATCTCAAACATTAGCCTGGTTCCCGTAATTTATTTAAGCAGGCAGATTGCAGTTGACTGCAGCGGACGTTGAACCCAACGACGTCAAGGCCTAAACTAATCATTACACACTGCTAGGTTATGTCGCTTATTTATAATCTGTAAGCAGGGCTTCAAGATTATTGAATAGTTGACCAAGAAATTTTTGTTTTGTCATGAATAACTTTACTTCTGGATGCAATATCCAAGTTTAAAACTAAAAATAGCTAATCTAGTTTATCTACAACATGAGTGTCTCGAGTATATTTACACATATGTGAAACGATCCTGATCGAATTTGGATGTTTTTCAGCGTCTTCAGACTTATATTTCCTTTCTATATCACTGCTATGACATCAAATATCCTCTACTCTACTTTTTTTCTCATTAACTAACGCATTACAGCAAGACTTTTTACGTTCTCTTTAATAACGAATATAGGTATAAATTTATCCAATGAAAAACAGCTAGCCTTGTTTGGGTATGACGTCAGCAATAATTTTTTTGAAAGAGGACGCAAGATGCATAATCTCACGCAGTAAATCTTGTTTACGTCTGGAAAGAGAAATCTCCATCGTCGGATAAACTAGTTCTAGGACAGACAAAAAATTTTGGTAAACATTGAATACCAATATATCACCTGAACAAGATGTGCTCACACCGAGGCCAATCTGTAGCGTCCATTGACGCTGCTTCTCCTGGTCTACCCTGTTTCCGTAGTAACCAAAAAGATATGCGCTGACGTCATTTAGATGCGAGTTTAGATTGAGACATCTAGGTTCCGCCTAGAGTAAATTCGTTTACGCATTGACGTTTACAACCACAGACTAACATATTTTTGATGATCTTTCAAATTTTCGTTTCAAGACGTGTAGCAAGGTCATCAATGGAAACATTATGCACATGAAAAACTGCACTCAATAACATAACATTAGCAATTAGGGAAAATTCCATTGATACATGCGATAATTAATTTAATTAAAATTAAAATTAAAAAACCTACTGATCCAATAAATCTAAATCGATATTTAAAAATCCCAGTTTCATCAGCATATCTCCTAATTTTCGATTTGAGTTATCGCAATCACCTAGTGGTTTTTCGTTCCTGACAGAAATATCGCAAGAGAGCATCATTTTGTGTGTTTAAGCATGAAACGACTCGCTCGACAATAGCAGCTTGAATAATTTTTAACAATATGGTAAACGTTTTATAAACATAGGGAATTTCCATTGATTTGCATAATTTATGCGAAGTCTTCACAACTTGTGTAACCTGAAGCGGCCTAGTATTTCTCTATATAGAGTATATGTATATTGAAAATATAGTGTTTTTTTAGATTTAAAAAAAAATAAAATTGATGGCTATTAAAGCTAAGAAAATATTGAGGTTAACTAAATTACTTATAGCTCAGAAGTCTGAGATAAAACATAACAACAAATCAATATTAGATCTTTATCGGCAGGCAGTCGATGATTGAATTACATGGTAGGACAAATATTCTAAAGGTTATAGAAACAGCTAGAATATTTTAAAGAATATTGCAGTAAACAACCCCAATAAATAAATATTATAAGAAATGATTAAAGATCTTTTGTTCACTCTATATACTATCTATCCAGTAGAGCATATTTGAACAGTTTTAAATTAAAATCGCAATATATTATTTCTTTGTGTGTTTGAGGTCAAGCAACGACCGATAGACCATATCCCTCCATTTTCAGCGACAATAAAATAATCAAATGTGTACGTTTGTACATTAACACACGAGTTATTTGTTGAAATTTGTGAGCCAAGTGTAACAGTAAATACAGTAATAAATAAAAATGGGTAAAAAAAGGAGGTTATGGATTGATTGTTAAAATAGACTCAGAATAATTCGAAGGCGGTTAGCATTTACGCCCTTTTTCTAATTGTGTTAAAGTAAATATTTTTATGCAAAAGCCCTAATGTCACCTTATAGATTTCTTCGCTATTCCTAGGCCGCAGAGAATTCAGCGGCAAAATTTTAAACAGGCGATCTTGTTCTACTTAAGTAAATTGTTTAACGTGTATATGTACCAGAATATTGTACAAAGGCTCTTTTCTACGTTTTAAAACAGTTTAAAAAGCCAAAAAAGTATTAGGTGAAAGATCAGCTTTCTTTTTTCAAGTGTCTTTTTTGTTTCATGGACTGCTCGCATGAGAAATCCATCGTTCTGGGAATGTTTTAAACATTTCCAAAACATCTTTTAAGTCTTTTATTGATTAAATTTGCTACCACAAAAAAAATCTATAAATATTTGTTAAAATATTGATGTGTTGTATTTATTGAACTGTTTCATTTCAATTGATCTCTGTTGAAACTGTTCTATATATCTAAAAATAGCGGTAAACAACCTAATAACTATTATATTACTTTTAGATAAGGTTTATTTCGAGTTTCTGATGACCAATGTCTAAGTTATTAACTTTTGTAGCCATGAAAATTCAACCTTTAATTTACCCTTCAAGAAAATTATAACTCTTAAGGCCATGTTCTGTTTTTAACATACTAATCTTAGGTTAAACTCTTTACATCCTGTTTAACTTAACAACACGATTTAAGACTTATTCATCTTATTTGTCTAATGTAAGTTTAAAAAAAATTAAAACCAAGAGAATTAAAACGTTAGTTTAATTTAAAAAGTCTATGAAATTGATAAGAAAATATACCTCGTCTCCATGGTAGCTTTGGAAAAAATATTAATTTTTTGCTCTGAACTCTTTAGTAAAATTCCAAGGATGTTTCTTCTCGAAAAAAGCACCAGTTAAAAAAACAACTTCGGAATAAGATTGTTTCCCAAAATAACTTTTGAAGTTCTATCTTTCTATATTGATTATTACACAACTTTTCTAAGCTTGCATCAAAGTTGAATCGAAAGTTAAGTTTAAAAAGTTTGAATATTTTTTTCAGGCCTATGAAACTCAGATAAGTTGTAAAAATTACAATAACCAGAAACGCCATCTACAATGCATAAAAACTACACGCTAGATGTAGCTAACAGCTGAAAAAACTTCTACATTACATATAGTGAAGGGATTCTTTTAACTTGTAAGATGCTGCGATAATGTTCACAACATGTTTTTAAATGCTATTTCTAGAGGACGGTAATCGTAAAAATATATTTTACTGGATTCTTAAATTTATATAATCTATTCTGAGATAGAACAAATTACTCGAAATGGGTTAATAAATTTGCTTTCCTGTATCAGTCTCTAATAAATTTTACTTAAGAACATTTAATGGAACGTCTCAGCAAGAAATTAAAAAAAAAAAGCATTTGGCAAACGAAACCAAAGTAGTGTTAGTGCACTTACGAACACTAAAACGATGCCTGTCAGTGCGCTTCATCGACCTGAACGCGTGCTAATCAATCCAATCAAATGTCAGTGTCAATTAAGGATTTAAGATTTGGTTCTTAATATAAAGTAAAAGTTTTATAATCATACTTGCGATTACTTTTCATTTCAATTATTATTATTGACGATAGTAAGTATCCTCTTTGCTGTCTAATTGAAAAATTCATCTCGGAGTATTATCTCATATAGAGCTATTAATAGTAAGATATTAATCGTAATATATAACTAAAATGACTAATTAGGTAGCAAATGTCGGTCAAAAAAAGACATGGATCTCGCTTTATGCTATTTAAATAGCTAAACCGACGTAGGAAATACGTAATTAGATATAGCCAATACAGTTGAAACCTGAGTTCAGTTTGTATAAAGTCTGCGGTTTATAATAAAGCAGCAGGATACGTAAAACAAACATATATGAGTTTCTAGCATTATTTCAACCCAGTTTTAACTAGAGTGTAGATAGTAACTAATGAGGATAAAAATATTTCTCCAACAGATCATTTCACATAAAAGATAAATACAATTTAATTGTGAATTCATTCAAATTTCATTTTAAGTTTTAGTAAAATCTTTCAAATTTAAGAAGTTAACCAAAATACTTTTAGTAAAATAAACAATGGCTTTCTTTTGCATTTCAATTTATGGCCTTGCCTTCGTTAAAGAATTTCGAGATAATAGAGGAACCTAAAAGCATTTCTTTATTTGCAACATGCTATAAATTGAATCAAGAGACACATTTAGTACTTTTGTGAGATTCTAGGTATAAGTTATTGTCTCAGCCTTAATTAATTATGGGTTAACTAGTAGCAAAACTTTGTAGAAACTAATGGAAAATTTTTCTTTGTTTTAGCACTATACAAAGAGAAATGAAAATCGCTCAAAAATATAAAACACATTTTCAGTCGAAAATCGATGCAAATTGACAAAAAGGACAAATGGAAACAAACTAGGTTATGCGCTTGTAATACTATCAAACAATTTTTAAATTCCTGTAAGATTTCAAAAAAAGATCAGATCCGATATGAGAGAACATCACTCTCTCAATTAATACATAATTTTCGTTATGGTCGTTTTGTATTCAAATATGGTGACTGATTAATTAATCGATCGTTATCGGCAAGAAAAAAGCAAGACACCCTTAATGGTAACTTTTTCTTCATTAGCAATTAACTAAACTTATTCATTTTATCTTCTGTTATGTAAAAACAATTATTGAAGGAAATAATTGACTATTAAGAATCTGTACGTCTTGAATTATCTCGATAAAATTCCCATAAACTGTAGTAGACTATCGTCACAATCTAAAACAATGAAAAACGCCCATTTTCTAGAAAGTTGCTCGTAAGAGTTGAGAATAAGATGAGCTGAATTCCTCAAGGACAAATATATTTCTCAACTAGAGTGTGTTTTACTTGAGTTTGTATTCCATTATCGTTGAGTTACCAGTTTAGCTGTCTTTTTATTAATCTCCTATAGATTTCATTATGGATTTATCAATAAATATTTTCCGACAGTAATTTATATTATCAAAAAGAAGGCTTAACGATTTTAACTGTTTCTGGTCATTATTATTCAGCTTCGATTTGAATATTTAAAGAGTATAATACGATCGGTCAGTCGTCATGGTTTTAAAGGCATCAACTAGTTTTTAACAATTTAACTGATAATTGGATTTCTCCTTATTTAAATAGGACAAAATGAGGTCAAACCGCCACACTTAACCAATAATCAATAAAGAAAACAATCAAAGGAAGATCAATCAGTTGAAAGATTTTGATGGCATGGGCAAAAACATATAGGCGGGTCCACCCAGCAAGACCAAGAACCTTGCATCATCAATAAAAATAAAAAAGACGGCAGAGCTATATCTTATATTTAACGAAACCTAGATACATACATAATTTCACTTGCTCTTCTTAAGGTTCGAAAATTTGTTTGCCATTGCAAGTTTATTTCTTCCTGTTGTCGCATTCGGTAGTATACAACTTGGTTGCTTCTAGAGACGTGCTGTTGATGCATATTTCACTTCTTTTTCATTCATGGTATAATTCCATTATGATTTCACTTTCACAAAATATAAAATTCAAGGACTTATATTAAATGCGTAGAAATATACGGGGCCCCTGATTTCTTTTAGCTATTCAAGCATTAATTAGACTTAATTTGATTTAGACACAAAATTATATCTTATCCACAAAATGAATCAATCTTTAACCGGCGATATTCCTAGTTCAAAAACTCTCCACAATGCAATCGTCAGTGGAGAGATGGAAGAGTCAGCGTTTTGAAACGCCCCCTATTGGCAAAGTGAAACAAACCGATAAAAACAAGTAATATATACTTGACTTTTAGATAAGTTAAACTATCATACAAGTAGGCCAATATGAATCAACAGCTGATCGGCAACAGTTAGACAAACAAAAGTTATTAGATTATGAATGAAATAAGTTCGCTCCCATGCATAATTGGTGTATACGCGAGTCAGAAATCGAATCTCAATAAACTTTTAATTTCCTTACGTTAAGAGATATTATTTCGAGAGGGAAAGTAACAAACCTCTTTACTTTTTGACATTCAGAAGGATCATCCCCAGTTCCGATTTTGTTAACATTTCCTACTGATTGACTGCGTAATCTAGATTCATTTTTCAAAATATTAAAATTTGCATCTTTGAGTTGTATTTTTCCCAATGCCTCATCATCCGATAAACAGTTTGAGGTTATATTCGTTTCGTTGAAATTTTCTCCATTGTGAGACCGTGATCTAGTCCGAGCAGTAATCAAAGCTCGTGGTAAGGTCAGATATTCGTAATTCAAGGTTGGCGAATAAGTTGGCGAATAGCTAATGTATTGGGTAGTATAATTCTTCTGGCATTCTGAACATGAGCAGGTTTGAATATCCGTTTTTTTCATATACAAAAAATTTTCAGACATTTCGTCTATCGGGAAGCAAAATTATAATATACATACTTTCCTTAAATTATCCCTTTTTGATTAACAATTATAAAAATCTTACAAAGTAAATATAGCAGCTCCGGTTAGCACAATGACCGCTCTGTGAACCAACTTTAATGTTTACGATTGTCCGATCCAAATTACGTAACAGTATGGGACAGGGTTTCAGATAAATGGAAAACGTATGTATTCTTCGACAGATACTTCGAAGTCCAGTGTAATCGATACAATGCATATTAAATAACGAATCGCGCAAAGTTTCTTAATCAAATCTTAAAAATCGACTTACATCAAATACTCAAAGTCCATTTTTTAAACGAAATTTGGCACGGCACGTCGACAAAGCTAAGCGGACTGTCATTACTTTATTTCTTTTTATCTTTTCGGCCCTGACCTTTTAATATACGTACGAAACGTTACAGGTAAAATCTAAGAAAAGTTATATAAGAGGCATTTAAAGTAGATTGAACAGCATAAAACATACTATTTATATTCTTAATACAGATTTAAAATTTTTGTGGTTCAAACAATTTTTTAGACTAAGGCAGAATTTTCAAAGATAGCGCTGCACTGATATCTTGAATTTAGACTTCGGTACAACAAACCTGCCGTTTCAGTTAATAACCATGACAGCATGCGCAGTTTTTTATTATGAAATAATTAAATGGTCTTAATCAATACGCTTTTTGAAACGTTGGTTTAACAAAAAAGTTAATAGATCATTTTTTTTTGTTTTACATAGTGTAAAATATGATAGCTAAAAACCATGTTAATGAGTTAATCAGCCTAATGGGCGTAGTGTAACAGAATTTGGTATTGTTTTAGAGATTACCTAGGAAAGCCGATAAAATAGCTACCTTCAAATATTTTGTCGAGTAGTTCATTTCAATAAAACAATTCGAAAACGCCAATTAACTAGATTGGTATCAAACGTACTCATCGTCCGATAAGAGGACAATGAGCACGATAACCCTCTGGTACCAAAAGATTTCAATGACCTAAATTTAATACTTATAAAAATTCTTGACTCAGACCAGTTCCGGTCAGACGTCTAGGATATCTGGGAAAGTATTTGATGACTAATACAAGCAAAAGACAATAACCAACAAATAAATAAAAAGACTATCCAGTTACGTCAACCGTATGTTAAGATATTTGACAAACAAAAGAAAAATATCGAGCGATAGTTGACGATGCTTATCGAACAAATAGAAAAAAGTCGTTATTGTCTTATCTAGGTTTACACAAATTTACACAATCAAAGAATGGCCTTACGTACAAGTGACCGAGATTTTGGTAAAACAAAATATAAACAAATACATACCCCTCTTTTTCAATGCCACTGTGGACAATCTGCGCCAAAGGTAACCTGAATGACTGATCAACACCACTATTTTGTTTGTCAATAGTTTTCAAGTGATCTCGTTCTTCTAACGGAACTTCGACGCTTGAATTTTCATTAGAATTACTGCTTTTTTTACTAGCAAGATTATCTGATTCAACTGGAATCACAACTTCAACTGGATAGGCAGGTGGTTCATCCACATTTGAATCAGAGCCCGATTCAACAGCTTCAAGAACCTCTGTCTGTTGTTCTTTGGCTTGTTCTGGTGGATAGGTATAGTCTGCTGGGGGCAACTGAGGTATTGGTTCCAGAACACTGTCTGTTGGCTGCAATTGATGTGATATATTGATAGGATTCTTTGAGCTGTCGCTTGCTGATGAAGTTTCGGAAACATCATCACCTCGAGGGTCCGACAATTTCTCGATGTTCATGGAAGCTGGCGGTGGATCCGGGAAATCTTGACAGGTCCATCTACCTTTTTTATATGGATTTCGGCTTTGTAATTTAATAATTTTAAATCGTGATTGTGTATCGCCTTTAATAGCTGATGTTTTTTGAGCAACATCGTAAAGAATCGTTTCAGATTCAGTATCAACAGATTCAGTTGTTTTCATTTCTTTGGACGTTTCCTCTGTTTTTGTACTGTCTGTAAGATCTTCGTCTAGACTTTCGTCGGCGTCTAAATCATTCGGATTCGAAAGACTAGAGTGTTTACCGGCTGAGTTAGCGGAGTCGGATACTAGCTGCGAAACCTTTGTAATTTGAAAGCCAGTTGCTTTCTTTTTTTTTGCACCAATATCGGCGTCGTATTGAAGAGAATTTCTCCTCGACAGATTCTCTTCAACTTCACCAGCCATCTTTTTCTCGTCCCCACCTCCACCACCACTGGACATTTAACGGCTCTTTATCACAATTGCTACCGAATAATCACATACAATAGGCACCAAGTATCCATAGTCAATTCTCCGCTTCTAATCAACAGACTCGCCCTGGAGTTCACTTAAATAAATCACCAGTTTAACGACGAAAAACAAATTAAATCCACGCTTTTTTCATCCAGACAGACAACGAGCAATGGCGGAGCGTGACGTCACGAATCGTCTGCAAGAATTATCCACCCCGCCTTCTATTTTGAAAATAATCGAACAGTATCTTAAAAGTAAAACTTACAATCGTGATTAAAAAGTAGGTTTATTATTGTAGCTTTTATAATAACTTTTGCCAAAGTTTTCAGCAGAGAGAAATCGATTTTGTAGCAAATATTCACCAATGGCGAGAGAACGTTAGCAGAAGGTTCTCAGGTAGGCCTAAATAGACAGATGGCGCTCTTCAATCACGTGCTAGCGTGTTGCCATCCTAAAGGAAAATCGATTTGAATTACAAATCGATTTTTTAACATTGATCAGACTTATTTATTTAAATTTTTCTTATGTAAAGTATATATGACGCCAAAAATGCACAAGTTTTTTTTCGATTTTTTTTTTGAGGCGCAACAACTATTTGTTTAAAATTGTTCAATTTTATAGAAAACTTTAGCCTATAATCAATACGCTAATTCATGTATATTTAAACGTGTAAAATACATGTGCATTAATAACTTTCGATATGAGTGTAGTTATATAGTGAAAAGCTAATACTTAACTAAGCATCATTCAAGACACA
This sequence comes from Dimorphilus gyrociliatus, assembly GCA_904063045.1. Lineage (NCBI taxonomy): Eukaryota > Metazoa > Annelida > Polychaeta > Dinophilidae > Dimorphilus > Dimorphilus gyrociliatus. Next base: position 1,539,367 of record CAJFCJ010000003.1, read on the forward strand.
TATATAATATTGCGAATATCTGAAAAAGAAATCGTAGTTCTATACTTAATATGGGCATAGCTAAAAATTTTTTTATGCAGTACAGTGTAGAATCTATGTATAAAGTATGCAAATATTCATATCGCATACTACACAGATAATATATATTACAGAATACAGTACTTATATATATATATATATATATACTTATGTATGTACAGTATATCTATATATACATATATATATATATATATCAATTTTACATATATTATGAAATATAAAGATGGTGTATATAAATCTGCATGACTACAGAATATTTTTTATACTGAGAAAACACTGTCATCCATTCTGTATACTCTATGCATAAGATAATAAGTGTTAAAATTCATAAAGTTATAAAAAAAATTTCGTTCATATTAATGATAGTTAACAGTCTTTGTAGATTGTATGTCATTTACAATGGCTGAATTGTCAGTCGTTAAAAAATGAGAAAACCATTTGGCGTTTTGCCATTGTTGAATACGTTACAGGGTCATATTGATCTAACAATGTTTAATAAAATTACGAATATATAATATAAACGAAGAAAAAACTAACATTTTTTTAAAAAAGAAAAATGTCTGTTATTTTAAAATGGAACATTGTTAAAATATCTGAAATAGGTATTAAACGCATGGAGATTGTAATAAAAGGGGTTTTAAGCGTTAAAATGTTACGATAGATGTCGCAGCTGGTTCGTAGTTACGTGATCGATGAAAAAGTGGTAACAATACCAACAAGACGAACTTAAAAAAACTTTGCTAAAATGTCTCTTCTATATACCCGACCAACTATCCAGACGGAAATCCCGGCGGAAATCAGAGAGCATTATACCACCACGAATTCTACTTATGGATTAGCCTGGGAGCATGATAAAATACAGGACACAAGGGACGTAATTCAAAAGAGCTAACTAATAAAAATTAATTCAATTAAAATATCATTATCAATATTTTTCGGTGTCATTTTGTAGTAGATTTGTAAACGAAGATAAAATCACCCTAACCAACTAAATTAATAAAACTGACTCAATAAGTTTATAAGTTGCTTGAAAGGTCATAGTTTGAATATCGTCCCTTTAGGCCAATTGCTCATCATAGCTACTGCACGACAGCAAAGAAGGAGAATCTTCCAAAGGATTTAGGAGCATTATGCCTAAGTCATAATCCAGAGGAACCGTGTGGTATTATGACCATGTCAAATGTGCCGACAAACACAAGAGGAGAATTTACCAATATCCGTAATGACTTATACGGAAATGACCAAGGACCTTGGTCAAATGCAATGTTTAATACGGATGGTGCGATTATTGAGCGACCTCTTGGAACTTATTCCAATTTACAGGTATGGTAAAAAAAATCTCAAGGTTGAATTTTGCAAGATATTCAGAACATCACGTACTTGAAATAGTCAATCTTTTTGTCTTTCTATTTGCAATTGTCTCGGGTTCAGCTTATAGCTCATATAAAGCAAAAAAACAAAAATTAGTCATAAATCAAACTGAACCTTTTCTTTTTTTTTATCTCTTTCTACATGCGAAACGAACATTAGAAATAACAAATAAATTGTTAAACATTCAGTCTAGTATTATTTAAAGAAGAATAATTAAGTCGCGTGCATGATGGATTAGTCTATAAATCTTTAAATGTAGTATCTACAAAGTTGAATTGAGCTTGCATCCTTTTTTCAATGTATTTTTTTTAATAAATAAAAAAATTACTATATTTTACAGGGCGGCTGGTCAAGATTAGGCAGCAGTACTTATGATGTAATGCATGCTCCCGGTAGTTGGTGTCATCGTTGGGGAACGTTGTGTGAAGAACCTCCGGCTGTAAGAGAACTAAGAGATCATAAAAACGTTGACCCGAGGGATAATTGGGTACCGAAAGATCCAAGACCACAAAATCAAAGATATCATTGACAGACCTATTATGCTATTATGTTTCTAAAGAATATTTTCGCACGCTAAGAAATCAAGTACAATTTTTTTAAATAAAAGCACAAAGAGGAAGTTTAAATAACTTTCGTTTGAAACCACATTGGCTTAAAGTTTGAAACCATTGTATCCTACAAACAGAGTTTGTAAAAAGGTACTCGTTTTTGGATATTTGATCTTTTTAAGAGGTGGCTTGACAAAATTTCGTAATAAACTTAAACCTTTCTACATCAGTAAGAGAATAATGTTTGAAAAGTGAATGAAAATATCGAAGCTCTCATTAATATTAATTAGAATAAATGTATACAGTACTCGCCTGTCCTAGTCGCAGTATTTCTTTTTAATTGATACAATCAATTAATTTAACAGTACCTGTTAATCGTGAAGAATAGCTTCTTGAATTTATAGGCTTCAAGACACGCTTAGCATTTAAATTCTTTTATTTGAAACACTTGCTATTGTTGATTTTTCTGCTAAATTACAAAGACAACTATCATAAAAAAGATTTGAACTGATAAAAAGACAAATAATTCACTCGTATTTTTGATCTAAGGTCAAGAGACGTTGTTAAATAAAAAAACGTTTGTTTGGTATTGTCGATTGATAAATATTCAAATTAGCCTTGTTTTTATTTTTTATCTTCCATTTATTATTCTTTTTAAAAGAGAACTACAGAATAAAAACAATAGGTTTAAGATTAAGTGATAGACAGGGAAAAATCCAAAAACTTGTTTGCTTTTCAAAGTATTCGAGATTAATATTCCAAATTAATTTGTTTATGACAATTTAATGTTCTTATTCCTTATTTAATTAGCATTAATTCTAAGTAAATCTGACATTGATAGAGTGTTAGATGATTCATATCGTATAGTAACTGGCCCATTTATCAAATCATAAATAATTTCGTATTAAATTTAAGTTAGGAAATACTTTAAAATAAAACTGTATAGACTTATTTAGATAGAAAATTTTGCTTATTTAATAAATAGCAGAACGATTACTAACGCATTTATTACTTTAGATAACAAAACATTAACTCCACTCTGGAATAAATAAAGCTGATTAAGCATAAACAGCAATGGTGAGAGAGCTTTCATGATAATGAATTTTAGCATGTTTATCGTGTGTTCAAATCAATATTTAATTAGCCGAAGTAGGTTTCTATATCCTATTATTTTTTAAATATCGGAATATTTAAGGTCAAACTGCGACGTAAATTTTTCAATTCCACTTTCAAGTGTAAGGGTATATCGATATTTCAAATACTTAACTTTTTCAACTATATGGCTAAGAAGAACACTACTAATTTATCAAAACTTTCAACACGTTAGTATATCTATTTTATTGTCTAATTCAATAGAAATGAGAAATGAAATTTCCTTTGTAGAATAAACAGTATAGATTACATTTTATGATTCTCCTATACTTATACGATATTCAGTTGTCTATGTAATAGAATAATGGAAGATGCTGTGAGTGTTTTCAACAACTATACCTTCTCCTCAAAACGGAATTTTTTACATTTCATAATAATTATCAGTTGGTATATTTACTATTTGGCGTGTAAACCATTAATAATTTTAAAGTATAAATATTCTATAGTTCACCAGATGGCGTATTTTATTATTTTATGATAAACCATTTGGTACAATAGTAAGGTACAAAAGTCATATTAGATAAGTTCAAAATAAAAACAATTGAAAACGAGATTACAAGAATGTTCTTAAAGGATACCAACGTCAATGACTAAAATTTTTACGTAGACGATCAAACTAAATGTTTATTATCATAAATAAACTCTTTTATCTAATATAAACTTATTAATAAAGAATGATTGCATCTTTCGAGAGATGGGACACGCTTGTTATTTATTTCATAAAAGAGGAATAGATGGTATCGACATAGTTTGGAACATTACTAATTACATTAATAAAGGAGCACTTAATTATATATTTTACATACAAATATACGTACATTTATACATATCTACATTTGTTGTACTTCTATACTTGCATATACACGTTAAGTAAACATTATCAACAGCTTTTGAATATAGGCGCAATTTTTTGTTCCATACTCTTCCACAGTACATTTTTTTTCAAACGAAACATTCTTAAGATAGAGAACTAATCTTTTCATGTTTGCTGTAAAGCATATAGAGGAGCGTATAGTTAAAATATTAATTATGCTGAAAGAAGATATACTGTCTAATTTTATCATACATTTTACTCAGGAAAATGAGTAATTAGTTGTCTCTTTATCTATCACATGTTTATTTATCACTTTTATAAAAAAATGTCTGATTTTAACAAATTTTTCTATATATTTTTGTTGCGTTCAGAGATATATAAGTGCTTTTTTATTCCTTATTAATATTCTGTTATCGTCAATAGTCCAAACCGAACATGTCAATAGGAACAAAAAAACGTATAAAAGTTATCATATGTTCCAGTTATGTAAAAAACAGAATTGACACTAAAATAGAACATTTTGTGACGTTAGCAGAATTTTCATAATAAAATGTTAATTTCACTAAAAACCAAATTTATTATGTTGATATAATTAATTTATAGGTCGTACCAATTGTATTATTGCTGAGTTAATGTTAGTAAGTGACGATAGATGTCGTATTTGGCTTATATATATACTTGATTAATGAAAAAGCAAATATTAAGTGACCTTGCATTATACATCGTTCAAGTACTCGACTAGTAATCAAGTATGAACTCTTAGCATAATTTTTTAAATATAAATTCTACATATCGACTGTCACCGTATGTGTGCAGAAAATATATCTAGGGACATTATTCAAAACTTTTATAAATAGCTGCATTAATCCGATTGAAATACTATTATAGAAAAAAAGTTGAATGTTATTTTAGCATAAATTTATAAGCTCGAACGAAAATACAGCAACTAATTTAAATCGATTGAATCTTTAAGTTTCGTTGGTAGAGGTCAACATTAAATAAAATAACTTTTCGTTTAACTATAAGACACTTTCGTTAATTTATAATCATTAAAAAATTCTTAGGCTGAAGGTTTAAAGATAAGAAACTCATTTAATATTTAATTGTCTCCTGTGCACAAAATCAAAAAACAAATTATCATAAGCTAGACTGGTTCATTTATCATCTTCCACATGTGAAGTGAACGTTAAAAGAAACAAATAGTTAAACGCTTGTCCTACTGGTGTTCGGAGAAGTAAAACTACCAATCAGATCCAAAATTTTTTTGTTAATTTTCTCATCTGCAATAATAAATAACCTGTTGTCAATTTATAATTGAATAATTCCTTGTCAACATTTAAAAGGTGACTATATGACAGTTCACTTAACGATATGAAATCCAGGTGAACATCTATGTGACACAAAGATAGAAATATATAAGGAACATAAATGAAAGATCTAGAAACAAAGTCAAATATTCTTTTGTTTATTGACGAGTATATTTACTCATAACTATATAAATTTTAGACAAAAAGACAAAAAAGAATCAAGTTAATATAACTGTCTTATATTGGAAATGGGGAAAGGTCCAAATTAATAGCTTAATACTACGAGTAATTTGGTAAAATATAGATGCTCCTGGATAGTTAATGTTTCTGTGGCTTTATATAACAAAAGGGAATAAATCAAGACTGAATATCATTGGAAAAATGAAAAAAATGTTTATTTTTCACTTTAGGTACAAAAAATTTGCATTTTACTTATACTGTATTAGTTAATTTTAAGCTTATATTTGTTTCTCTATTTGACTGTCTAAAGAGTCAATTATAGCACTATAATTTTCATATTTCAACAAGTGCAAAATGCAGTGTTTAGTAGTGATCAGGTATACAAATGACCACAGCTTTCGCTAAAAAGATATATGAGATGATAATGGAAGACGAATATTTAAAATATCGTTTGCCTGGCAATTTCTCCAGATCTTTTGAAGTTTATAATGGTAATTATTGATAATAAACATGTATAAGTATTGTTTTTAATGTCTTCTTGTGCCGTCTTTTTCAGGATTTAAAAACCAAGTTTCTATTGTAGAAGAGTTTGTAATTTAAAAAGAATTTTTTTGCTCTACTCCAAATGTCATATCAAAAGAACGAAGAATTCAATTAGGTCAAATTATTAGTTTTACTCTACTTTTATCTGGAAATTAGAAAAATACAGTTATGATAAGACTAATAAATTCAAGTTGAATATATGCTTCTATATGATAGTAATATGATAATAAAGTATGATGTTTAACTATATGTGACTGTATTTGCATAAATAGGTTAGTTAAATTATCTATGAAAAGTTATATTAAGTATATTACTCAAAATAAATGAATGAAATGATAGTATTAATGAAGAGTAGAGAAAAATAAGAAAAGTGAATTTTATGTAAGAATATTACAAAATATAATCTAATTAAGATATTATGCTAAATTCTTTTTAAAATTGCGAATCGTCTTAAAAGTTATGTTAATATTCTTATTAAAAGATTTCTTTTTTAATATGAATATGTCTAGTATATGTAAATATATGTACATTATTCTAATAAATGTTTATCCAATGATCGATGGCGGAGAAACTATTAAAATATTCCCTACAGCTTTATCCGGAAGTTATTTGAGAGAAAAATTATTTTGACAAGCTCAACACTACATTCACTTCTAACTTTCATCGTTCTTTAATAATTTTATGGAGTGAGGTCTTTAAACTTTACTTTACATGGTAAAGAGACTTCTTTCTTTACTTTTTCAAACTGTTGAGAATGAGACAGTCGTTTGAAGTCATGTACTCGCAAATATTACTTTTTTTAATTTGGATGCAGAGTTTCTCATCATGTGAAAGTAAAGCTTCTCTTTCGAAAACTACCGCTTTAAAGAATACCAGCCAGGTGTTTGGTAGGACAAATGTAACAGAATATGACAGATTTTCTTCTAACGAAGTTACTACAAGAATGAATGAAAACAACAGTTCATGTTTAATATGTGCTATAAGCAAAGAAGCAGTTTCAAATTGTAAACATTTTTTCAAACATATAGAGACTTCCAGTAAAAGAGATGAGAAAATTACTGAGGATAGTAACAATACCCATAATAATTTAGCAATTCAGAATTCAGGAATAACTTTTGGTATTTTTGGTATATTTGGAAATACTTTGGTCATTATTGGTTTATATCAAAAAGAGATAAAAATTCATGAACTACTAATTATTAATCAGAGCGTGATAGACGCACTTTGTTGCCTTTCTGTGATTCTACATTCGATATGGGTGTTGGGTAAAGAAATGGTATATACTAATATCTCTTGGTGGCTAAGAGAAATTCAATGTAGAATAGTCAAAGGAGAAACTCTCCTCTGGGGATTGATGAATGTTTCAACAACAAACCTATGTGTTTTAACTTTAGAAAGATATATAGCAATAGTATTTCCTATGTTTCATCATGTGTATGTAACAAAATTTAGAGCTAAAATATGCGTATTTATTACTTGGATTCTTGGCTTAAGTTTTCAAGTAGTTAGTTCTGTAAATATAAATAGAATGGTTAATGACAAATGCGAGTTTTGGCATCATTTCATTATACCAAATGGTAAAAAATTTCTCGGAGTGTTCTTGTTTGTAGTAGAATGGTTACTACCTATAATTTTACTAATAGTTTGTAATTGCCATATGGCTTGGATCATACACAAAAGTAGAAATTTTGGAAAGCAGACAGAAGATTCCCTCGATAACAAAAAAATTGCAGCCAGAAACAATTTATTTAAAACGTTACTTTTCGTTGGTATGGGTTTTTTTGTATGCAATAGTTGGAATGCAATCTTTTTCTTATTATATAACGTTGGTGTTTCAAGTAGCGTTATCGATTTAAATTCAACTTTCTTTCTTGTAACTATTATTGTTTACATGGCTAATCCTATAATAAACCCATTCGTCTACACGCTCCAATATGAGCATTTTCGGCGTCGTCTATATTTCATTCTATTCAAGTGCAGAAATAGGACTAACGCATCTGTTGATGAGGAGGTTTCTAACAAAACGAGAAAATTCGAATACTTTACGACGAATAGTAGCAGAAATACTGAACGAGACAGCAAATAATAAATGTAGCTGTTGTCAGCGTATGCACAGTCCATTCTAAATCAATTAATATATTTATCATAAATGTTGTGTTTGGTAGAAAATAAATTTTTCGCAGCGATCTTTTCTCTAACGATTTTTTCCATAGAAAAATTGCAGAAAGATCATTTCTATAAAATGAAATAAAATTTAATAAAAAGGGAAGAGGAGGATAAACCTCAGGGAGAATTATATATTTCCTCCAATTTTTTATCCACTTTATATTTTTTATATTACTTTTATGAAGTAAATTTACGAGACTAGCTACTTTTGTAATTCAAATATTATAAGAATATTTATAGAAAAAGCACCAAATAATAATGCTATAAAAGAGATATTTCTAGTATTTTTATGGTTATTTATTTACTTAGTATTTTTTAAATTTATATCTTTATCTTGTTAACTATAAAGTTAAAGTTTCCATTTCCTAGTCGAGGTAGATAATCAGTCATATTTTTCTACTTACAATTAACTAATAATGCAAAAATTAAGGACAGAGAAAGAGAAATACTAATATGAGAGAAATAAAATCATAGAAAGAAATACGCATATACAATTCACTGTACAATGTAGTTAATATATACCCAGGATATACACCTTAGGCGTCTTTTCCTACAATAAAAAGAAATTCTATCTATTGAATAGTTGAGGAAAAGTTTATTTTTTAAATTGATCTAACTCTACAACAGATATCTGTTACTTGAACTTTAATAAATGACTATAACTGATAATCACTTAATACTTAAAATGATGGAAACATCTACATTCTTTTATTAAAAAGTAAACGAGATGCAAAGTTTCTTAGAAGAGTTTAACAGTAATGTAATTAAAATTAGTCTATTCTTAGAGCTAAAAAGTATGAGATCTCATATAAATCACTTATTACCCAAGTTTCGCATCTTACACACACATGTATATATATATATACAGACGTATCTTACGTTTTGATGAAAGCTATTGTGTCCTAATAAGAAACAGGTATTTATTTAATTAGAATTTGTTTATAATTTTTTATAATAAATACAATGAAATAGATAACTTAATTGAAGAGAACATAGTTTAATATATAATTTTAGCTATGTGGTTCTATATCTCTGGTTTTCTCTTTGGTATTGTTAGACAATAATTATTTCTCTGGTAATGAGATTATCATCACTTAATTAGAAAGTACTTCTATTAAATAACATAGAGATATTATATTTAGCTATTCTGCAATGTAATTTCCTTATAGTTCACATTATTTAAGATTTCTGAGAAAAAAATGAATCAATAACTTTCTAAAGCATGAATGTAAGAGACACGAAGATATTGAAAAATTAAACTAAATTTCTCATCAATTAATTGCTAGAAAAAAACTTGACTATTGTGCTTAGGAACACAATAAAGGAAGAATATTCTAACGTAAGCTATTGAAAACTAAAGAGGAAAGTGCTTTTTTATTATTTATTCTTATCAGCTTCACGTAGTAGGTTCTTTTTAAGAAAATAAAACTAATTAGGCGAAAGAATGTTGAAAGAAGGTTGAAAGAAGGGCTCTTATAAAAAGAAAATTAGGCGAGAAGGCCTTTACTTCGACTGCGACGTTTTAAAATATTAATCTAATCAATAATAAATGATCCTGCTAAAAGCAGATAAGTCAGGCAAACTGAACAAGATTGCAATTTATAACCGTCGTAAGATGAATATACGACTTTGTACAATACAAACATTTACTGTATGCCGTATATAAACAGAACGGTGCCAAGGTTTTATTTAATATTGGTGACGCCTTGCAACCGGTTCTAGTGATAAAAAATAACAGCGTTTGTTTTATTTATAGCAAATTTCAAGAAAAAGTGCCTTTAGAGGATCGAAATTTTAAGACTTTTACTTGATTTTGTTCAAGTATAAAAAAGAAAGATTTTCTTTTTGATTCTTGTCAGGTATTGCTTTTTCCGATGATTTCATTGTTCTCAACACATAAAATAAAATCTTTTAATGTAAAATAGTTTCTTTTTATGATTTAACAGTATACTATATTTTTGATTGTTGATAAAAATTCTTTATATATCACTTTCTTTCTGACCTTATAAGTAGAAAAGTTTAAAATTTTACTTTTTAGGTCATCAAAACAAATAAAGTGAAAATGGGTAAAAATTCAGAAGAGATTGCGGATATGCACGGTATGAAAAATCGTAAATTCAAGATGGTTGGTTCATATATGAAACGCACTGACAATCACTTGGACAGTGAACTCAAAGATTTGTCGAGGGAGCTAAAACAGAAATTAGGTAAATTAGATGGAGAGGCTGATCAAGTCAGAATGAAAGCTGAGCAATTAATAGATGAGCAAGAAAATGTTGTATTAAGTCGAAGATCTAGTACAGATGACGTAAGACTGTCTGCACAGAGGAGAGTGAGTATCACTGGTAATGATGTATTTTTAACGCCACTACCTAAAAGTAAAGGCAGAAGGGCTAGTGTTGCTGTTGTTTCGACTACAATTCCTAAGCCACCTGTCCGAAGAGGTTCAATAGCAGAACCAATCAAAGATTATAAAAGTAGAGGAAGAAGACAATCAGCTCCTGCTATACATCTTCCAAAAAAGGGTCAAGATCTTTCTTCAAGTTCCGCAAATTTAATCTCAAGACGGACATCAGTCGCTAGCTCTTTAGTTGAAGAAGAAGAAGAACCCGAACCCGAACCTCTTGATAGTCTAAAGCAATGCCGATATCTAAGGATTCCAGGTCATGTTGAAAGAGAATTAAGTATTGATGAAGTTTTTGCCGATGATTGATGATAAACAAGCACTTCAGATCACTTTTTGCTTTTGATTATAAGCTGAAGAGTTACATTTTCTTTTTTTTTCTTTTAAAAAAATAAACGATAGGGAAAAAAAATTACAGCATTCTTGGATAAATACAGTAGCTTATTCCGATAAATAGCCATTTTTGTGCTTAGTTCAACTGTTACTTTATATAAAGCATTCAATTTATAGACTTATTTTTGTACCCAAAGGATTTGCCTTGTAATCGAAGGCGACTATAACTTACTTTCATCTTACGAGAATTATATCTTTTTTTATGGAATAAGTCTTTCTTTGTAGATTTCTAAACCTCAACAGATGGCGTATGAAGCAGGAGGAACAGTTAGCTAAATAATACACTGCATATTTCATGTAAAACTTTTTGTAATCCAAATTAAAGAATAATGTTACAAATTATTAGTTACATATAATATTGAGGAAAGTTAGCGAATATGAAAAGAATTTTTCTATTAATGAAATATTTCACCTAGTACGACCCTACTGTCTAAAAGGTCAAATTGCAGCTGACTTTATTTAAAAGATGGTGATTTCTTGAAAATTTAAACAGACCTGTAGATAAGTCTGTCGAAATTATAATTAATGTTTGGTTTTCGAAATTTCTTAGAAGAAATCAGATAAAAAATATATTATTTAGCTGCTGTATATTGCATTAGTATACAGTGTATATATATATATATATATATACATATACATATATCTATATTACATCTGTGGATATAAAAGAAGAAGGATCAAATGTATTTTAAAGCGCAAACAGAAGAAAGGAAAAACCTCAACTCTGACCTACGTACGGTATATTTTCAAGAGCAAACCTGTAAATTCGAATATAAACAATTGGTAAAAGTTAAGAGAGGGAGCCAAAAAATTAGTAGAAAAGGGTGTGAATAGGAAGAGAGGAGAGGGGGCTGCTGATCGCAAAACTGTATACATCTCACTCTCAGACAGAAGTTGATCATATACGAATAATACTAAAAGCTGAAAACTTATGAACCTATGAAGAGAGCTACTAGAAGATGGTGTAAAAGATTCTTTTTGTATGGGGGAGTCTTTTGCGTTGTATTTCTATTATTACTAGCTATAAAATTGAATTTCGATATTCTAAAGCATGATAATGTTTTATTACAAACAAGTTTTGTTAAGAAGACGACATCTCATTCGAAAGTGGATTTTATATCAGAAAATTATTTGCGGATCATCAACGAAACAATTATTTATCCTCCGTTCAAGATAAGAAGACCTAATTTCATAGATGAGAGAGATAAAGTAGCCTTTCTTACTAACAAGATAAATGATGAAGCAATGAAGAAGGTGTCTAGAGAGAGGTTGATTGGTCGTATTGTAATGCAGCAAAATGCAACGATTCACGAATCTTTTGATTGTGGCTGGAAAACGAAATTCAAAGATTTCGAAAATAAATCAAACAAACAAGGTAATATTTTACAGGTTGCTGCTGGTTTGCTAGTACCTCAATCAGACAGTTTTCAGCATTTTATGGACGGAGTCTTACCAAAAATTGTTCAGGGGAGTTATTCAGAATTTCCGTTGAGAGGTGTTAAATTAATTATCAACTCAATACAGAGCTAAAATTTAACTCAATCGCATGATAAAAGCAACTTCTTGAAAAAGTATTAAATGAAAAGTTTAAGAATTCTCGAATCTGGAAAAGAGATTACCAGATAACTTAAATTTGACCTTTTTATAATTCTGAATAACACCTCCAGGCCAGTAACGTTTTAAAAGAAACGCGGGCATCAATAGTATTGTTTAGGCCAAGGAGCAAACTAATAAGACAAATTCTACAAAAGTTAGGTTTCGGTGAGAGAATTGTTTACTACGATCGAACCTTCTATACTGTCCATTATCACGTTAACGCTTGCTTAACACCACCTCTACATCCGTACCTTTGGCGAGAAGCTAGACAAAGACTGATTGGAGGAAGTAGCTTAAAAGTACCTTTAGAGAGTACCAGCGTCATATTTATATATACTTCTGGAGGAGAGATGCAGAGAAGTATTATTAACTATCAAACAGTTGAAATGTTTTTAAAGGAACGTTATACAACAATCTATAGTCTCTCTTTCGATGACTTATTGTCTTTACCGACCACCATCGATATATTTTCCAAGGCTCGAATAATAATTGGCGTCCACGGTAGTTCAATGTATACAATACAGATGGCGACTTTAAATGCTACTATAGTTGAATATATGCCGACAACACTAGACGGGATCATAATACCAAAGAATACTGCTCATACAATAATTTGGCAAACTGCGGACATGTTGGGTCAATCTTATTGGAGAATTAATGAATTGCCATTGAATTCTTTTGGTGATATGCGAATAAACATTTATAGACTAAAAAAGGCGCTAGATGAAATAGACATTAATTATAAATTATAAAGAAATCATAATTCGTTAAGATTATATTTATTAAAGGGTGTATTCAGAAACAGAAAATAAAAAGAGGCAAACGATTTGTTTTTTTTTAGTTGTTTTACAGCAGTCAAAATAACAGAAAAGTTAATTAGGCACCACCTGGCCTTTTATTTTTAGATTTTTTTTGGCTGCTGATCATCAGTCTGGTTTTTAAAGCTAAATTTCCGATTAGATTTAAACAAACTCGAATAAAAAAAAAAAACACATCATCAGAATTGAATGAGTAAAATTAAAAGGGATATATATGGATTTGCTAAAAATTTTCTCTAACATTTTACCAAGAGAATGATAACATCTATGGCGCTGTTTAAACTGAGAAAAGACCAAGAGACATATAGAAAGCTTCCTAAAATTTAATGGAAGCTATGCTAATCTACACAACTGGTGGTTAAATATATTTTTTACTATTTTCTTCTTGCAGGTTTAATAATAGAGTTGTCATACTTTTTAGCCATTTCTGAAACTAACGTTCTCCTTTCACTTTTCTGCTCTGGCATGTCTGTTTTAGGTTTAGGCATCAACTGCGGGGGCTCTAATTAAATTTGAAAAGTTACGTTTAATTAATAGAATTGTATAGCATTAAAAATCCGACAAGTTTATCTACTAACCATCTTCACAAATATTTAAATAATCCGATTCTGTTCTTTTAACGGATCGTCTTGGAGCAGGTTTTGCAGGTGGTTCAACATTTTCATAATCCGTATCTGTGTTGTAGTTCTTATGCAATGGCTCTCTAGTAGGTGTGTCTTGGGTATATTCTTCATCCGAGTCATTGTCGACGACCGAATATTCGTGATCATCTACGTAGGAGTAGTCTCCATCTTCAGCTAAATAAACAATTTAAATTGTACATATTATTGTTGTAAGAAACTTATAAGGAGAAAAAATGGGAAAGCTAGAATAAAAAACAAATTAGTTATAACAAAGCAAACATTTTAGATTAATGTTGAAGGTAAGAGGTCATACATGTACTATTTGTGAGGTTGCTCTGCAGTGAAGTAGTTTTTCCAAGTGATGTATGAGACGAAATACGATCATAATTTCGATCTGACGCTGGGGTACTTCCTCCTGATTGATTCTGATCATCTTCCGGTATCGGATTGTAAATTGCGCTGGCAAACACAGCGTCCAAATCTCTTACTAGGGTACCATAAACGTCATTCTCCTCTTCCGCACCTATTTCCTCCAGCCATTGTTGTTTAGCCTAAGGGAAATAGTTTTATTTTTTCAACTAAGAATAATAATATAAATTTGTTCATGATTAATATTTCTATGTATACACTTTGCAACATTTTCTCTGGTCTAAAAAAAACAGACTAGTTTATAGTTTTCTATTTCAGAGGGTATTTGTACGTGCCTTCCTCAAATCACCTTTATTCCCTGTCTCAACCCTTTCTTCAGTTACTATTTTCAAACAAGAAACGGCACGTATACACATCAGTTTGAAACTAAGGTAAGTTTGTCAAAATAAATATCTGTGATTTTCTTAATTACTTTTCCCCTATTTAATACAATATGAATTTATATGAATTTATACTTTTTGAATTATAAGCGAACGTTGCCTTTGAAATATTTATTGTAATTTAATCTATTTATAATTTAGAATCGAAAGAATCTTATATTTATCAAATGATCACAGACCTAACTTGAGTCGTGATATTCTCAAATAAGAGATATTTCTCAAAATGAAAATCTATAAGGGGGTATTTCCATTCCTGCTGAGAGGAAAAAATAATTTGAGGCTATATCATTGCCTTAGGGAGGAGAGAGGGCATTCTTTGAAACAAAGATATTAATCTATGTATAATTTTACCAGAGTTGGAATTTGCCACACTGGATTTATCAAACTAACGTCGAACATGTTTAAAGATGAAGAACAGTGGAACTTTTCTTTGGAAAGAAGTTAGTTGGAGTTGTAAAGGTAAAAATACTCTTTGAACAGACGTTGAGACTTTTTTCCCCAACTACAAGAAATAACAACTTTCACATTTATGTGTTTCACTACGAATTTATTATTATAATAGAAAATGTAAATTTTTCTACTTCCTCACAATTTGGATAGATTCTATATGAACAGGGGAAAATGAAACTTTTCGAATATCTGTGCCATTTTCTTATCATTTTTTTTATATTTTCAACTGGATGTTATACTACTCCCAAAATATATATCTATGAAAATATCTCTTTCGCTACTCCCGTTTCTTATGGTAACACTTCAAATGTAGAATTATATGAAACAACACCAACAACCCTTCAAACAAATACAAACTCAACTATATATACTCAATCAAGAACGAAAGCAGATTATATAATTGAATGGGTTGCTATTTCCTTGGGATCTTTCGGAATTTTTGGCAATGGTTTAGTAATTTTGGCGCTATATCATAAGTCAATAAAAGTACATGAATTGTTAATTATTAATCAAAGTATAATCGATATGTCGTGTTCAGCTATGATTATCGTACATTTTACACTTATTATCGGTAAGTTTTTATTTATATTATTATAAAAAATATCCTCAAACTTGAAACATATCTTTTTCTGAAAATGAAGGGAAAAGTTTGCCATTTGCTAATCATACTTGGTGGCTTAATGATATCCAGTGTAAGCTAATAAAGGGAGAGATGTTTCTCTGGGGTCTTTTCGATATATCAAGTTGTAACTTGTGTGTTGTTACTATCGAACGATACATTGCTGTTATATTTCCTTTGATTCATCATATACACATAACGAAGTACAGAACCCGAGTAGCTATGGTTTTGGTTTGGATATTAGGGATAGCAACACAGGTTACTGGGGGATCCATTGTCAATAAAATGATAAAGAATAAATGTGCACTATATTCGAATTTTGTGCCAAGCGGTAGAAAAATATATGGTTTTTTCCTCTTGCTAATCGAATGGACAATACCTGTAACCGTACTGGTTATATGTAATACTCATATGGCATGGAAAATTCATAAAAGTCGTAAGCTTAATGCGCTAAACGAAGATAAGAAAATATTGGCCAGAAATAACTTGTTTAAAACTTTACTACTGGTGGCAATAGGTTTTATTCTTTGTAACAGTTGGAATGCCATTCTATTCTTTTTAATGAACATGGGAGCCAAAATTTACAACAGAAACTTATTCCACTCCACAAAAATGATGTATTTAGCTAACGCTATGATAAATCCGTTCGTTTATACTCTTCAATACAACCACTTTAGACGTCGTTTACGCTCTATATTCTGCTTTGACAGGAAAAAGGAAGTTAAAAATACATGTAGCACATCATTCGCAAGTGATCGTTGTAAAAGTAGTAGTCAAATATAAAATGAATAAGTGTTGAAGACATGAAATGTTAAGTAAAATTACTATAAAATGTTAAAAATTTTAGTATATTACATTCTATACTCTCTGTTGTGGATGTTAACCTTATTGGGTCAAATATTTTGCAGTTGTTGTTTTCGTCAAGATGTTAAAACAAAGCTATACTAAAAGATGATGAACAATATAGCCTCAAACATAACTTACTTAATAGGTAATTTGTTAAATATGGACAATAGTGTCAACTTGTTAAAACAAGTGATATTTGTTTGTAAAATATTTGTTTACAAACGCTTTTTAAAACTTAATCGACTTACCGGCTCGATGAAAGAGTTTAGCAGAAAACATCTCAAGCAAAAGCTTGTGACGTCACACTACTGAGAAACATGAGAAGTAGCCTCATTTGGGAGTAGTTGACTAAAATATTACTTATCAATACCTTAATTAGACATTTAATTAGATTTCCTTTCATTGACGCTTTATCATGTTTGTCTCAGTGGGAGAACTCGAATATAGAAATTAATAACGGTCAACTAGATTAGTATTGATTTAAGCATTGTTTTTTTGCACTCTTTTTCTTTTCCTTCTTGCCTTTGAATCTCTAATTTAATATCATATAAATTTATATCAATTACCAGAGATAGCCGGGATAATTTAAATAAACAAATATATTTAAAAAGTCCTGTTGTCCTAAATGTAGAGCTAGTATTTTAAAAAAGAGGGAAGCTACCGATAAAAGACTCATCAACTGTAATAATATGATCTGAAATTTAGGTCTTGCAAAGCTATAATTAAACATCCTAAGATGTATTATTTATAGAGAGTTTAATTACCGTTTGCATTATCTTCAAATAGGCAGATTTTAACAAGTTTAGCTATACCTGTTTAATAAAGGACGATGATAATGTTAAGTTTTATTTAAAATCATAGTATATTTGGCTATGCCAATGATTTATCTATTATTGTTAGTTGGATTGCAATGTAATCATTTCCCAAGCTAGTTAAATATTGATAGCAGACAAATGAAGAAATAAAAAAAAAAGGTGATCTTTCCTAAAAGGATAACTGTCATTCAAAAATTTCCCATTCTCCGCCTCTTCTTTTTCCACTTTTAATATTATGCATATAAAAACTATTGAACTAGCAAGAAAGCTATTGAGCCGTGATTTTATTTTGTAATACGCTTAGATTAGACGTCCTGTGTACTGTTATTTCTATTTAATAAAACAAACGCATTAAGTTCAAACCTAAATACTTGTTGGGCGTCACTTTATTTGTACATAGTTAATTAGAAATATTAGTCATTCTATTTCCTGGAATAGAAACCGTTCTTTCTGCAAAAAAGCGATTATATACGATGACATAATTTTTGCTTGTCAGAGTTTGTTTTAAAAATACATTTGCAAAAAAAAATTAGGATTAGCGGATCATACTATTGAATTGTAAATATTAAAGAAAACTATTAGTAAATATCCAGAAGCGTTGAATATTAAAATAGAAACGCCTACGCTAGCATAAATTAAAGAACGCTTTGATGGAACAGTCAGTCATTTCTCTATCCTATTTGAACCAAGTGTTGTGAAGCTGACTAAATGAAAAAAACACAGAATAAAATATGACAAAAATTTTTATTTAAAGAATTTATAGAAGCGGATTTATTTTTCTACTAGATGCAACTATAATTTTCTTTAAAGTCTGTTGTTCAATGACAAGAACTATTTTCTTATGTTTTCTTTTCTCTCAGTGTTTATTTTATACTCTACGTCAGATTTTAGTATCATAGCTGTCGCTATGAGTTCCACTTCTTTGATTATCAATTCTACGTACAACTTTACTTCTCAAATGAAGGAAGAAGACGAGATTACGATGCAAAAAGTATCTCAAAAAATAGCTATAATTTTTGGTAGCTTTGGAATTTTTGGCAACGGTCTTGTAATTGTTGCACTGTATCAAAAAGGATTGAAAATCCACGAACTTTTAATCATTAATCAATCAATTGTAGATTTATTATGTTCAGTTTCCATGATTGCACATTCTGTGTGGGTTATTGGACAAGATATTGCATATAATCAATTGAACTGGTGGCTGAAGAACTCATACTGCAGATTAATTAAAGGAACTTCACTGTTATGGGGTCTTTTTGATGTATCAACATTCAATTTATGTATTGTGACTGTTGAAAGATACGTGGCGATAACTTCTCCTTTATTCCATCACGTACATATAACGAAATTCAAAGCTAAGATAGCAATGTTGACGGCTTGGTTCGGTGGTTTGTTAGTACAAATAGTACCAGCCGTCAATGTCAATCAGGTGGTAGGTGATAAATGCCTAATCTGGAGACAGTGGAGACTACCAAACGGACGAAAATTACTCGGTAGTTTTCTTTTTGTTACCGAATGGTTGTTACCAGTAACATTACTGGTTACCTGTAACGCTCATATGGCATGGAAAATTCAGAAAAGTAGGAGATGTAGCCATCAAAGATTTGATATTAAACGTTTAGCAGCAAGAAATAACCTTTTTCGCACAATGTTATTAGTAGCTATAGGTTTTATTATTTGCAACAGTTGGAACGCATTTTGTTTTTTCTTTACAAATATTGGATCCAAAAATATTCAATATTCAAGCAATTACTACCAACTAACAATTGTAGCCTACCTCGCTAATGCTGTAATTAATCCGTTTGTTTACACTTTACAATATACACACTTCAGACGGCGCCTATTTAATTTAATATTTAAATGTCGAGGCAAGAAATTACGAAATAATGATAGTTCAGCCTTATTTGAAACTGGTAAAGTGATAAAACAAAAACAGAAGCTTTTAATTAAAAAAAAAAAATTAATGACTTCTTAAAAGTGCCAGTCTTGGTGTCATCTTTCTAAAACAAGTAATTTACTTAAAAGTACCAACGACACTTGACATAATACATTTCTTTTTAATAAAAGTCAATGGCCTATGAATATGGATAAATCATGACAGAATGTTCACTATCATTAAAGCTCAAACGAACTATTAAAATTTCATCTGATAAACAAGAGAAAAAGATTCAGCACGAATGCAAGATAGAGGGTGTTCTAATCATCAAGTTTTCAACAAACTAAAGATATGGTCTAATTGTTAATAAGACTGAAAATAAAAAAGAAGTATTTTAAACTCTGTCCAAAGGAAACTAATTTTCACTTTTTTATCGATAAACCTCTCTAAATTAAGACTGACGAAGTGACTCATTTAACTTTTTCTATACAGAAACAAATAGTACAAATGATACGTTAGGTCACACTTACGTGAACTACAGTAATAGAGTACATGATAATAAAACGTCTAAACCTTTTGTGTTATAATTAAACCAATAATAATATTTCTAATAGAAAATGTATGTAACAGGGACAATGTTCATAATATATTTAAATGTACTATTCTTGTAAAAGTGTAAAAACAAAAATAAAATAATACGATCTTATAAAGCTAATTAATTAAACTTTTCAAATTAGATAAAAGCATAGATACATAATATTGATTTTTATCTCATCTGCAACCCTGTATCTCTATTTTCATACATGTGTATATATTTTTTTTTGTGAAAAATTAATAGGCTTTCCTCCTTGCCGTTGATTGATGGTTTATGACCTAAATTAAAAACATAGAAATGTTGCAATACACAAAAAAATGTTAAGGTTTGGTATTTCAATTTAGAGAAAGATTAGATTTAGAAAACGCATAACAAAAGACCCTCAAGTTATTTTTTCAGCGGAGCCATCTATTGAGTGTGAAAGTACTGAACACTTTACATATATTCATTTAAGAGCATACAAATTTACGATTATCGACAATGTACTTTTTTTTATAAAATAATTATTCTCACCGTAATCTATTGGATAGATAGACACTAATCGATCAACTCAAAGTCCAATAGATGATAAGACTGTAAGAGCTGTTAGTTAGATTTTAATTTAGCGACAAAGAACATTAGGTCATATACATTGAATCATGTCCGTAGAGCCGTATATGTGTAAATGGAGATCGAATACCATTGAAAATTTCGATAATTTTATGAAAGAATTAGGTATGTTTATATAAATTGAAAAGCAACTCTTTTCAGAATGTTAAGAAAATTTACATCTCTATAATTTTTTACTTGAAAACATAGAGGTTGGGTTCTTACTTCGAAAAGCCGGTGGTATGGCAACTACTTATTACCAGCTAAGTTTGAATGGTGATACCATCAACTTTAAATACAAGATTGCAACAAAAAAGGGTGACTTATACTTTAAACTAAACGAAGAATTTGACGAAGTCACACCAGATGGCAGAAAAGTAAAAGTAAGTAAGCGTATAATAAAGTAAAACCTGATATCACTAGTCACTCTGTCGATTCAGTCAACATTCTTTATGGAAGACGGCAAATTTAAGCAAATTCAAAAAGGAAAGCCTTACGATGCTCATGTTGAAAGGTCTATTACTGAAGATGGTCAACTTTTAGAAATAGCTGTCGCAAATGGTGTTAAATGTACCAGAACTTATAAACGTGATGATTCGTTTAATTTATAAAATCAGATAATGGCCTATGTAAGTTTGCCCATAAATACATATCGTGGCTATTTTGAAGCTCTTAGGAACGGTGATATCAATTCTGTGACAACTTTCTTCGATCAAGCTGAAGTATGTGATTTATAGCTTAAAGATATATAGAATAAATTATAATTTAAAGATATCTTAATATTTCTATATATTTTTAATGTATATATCATGTTAATAGGTTAACACTTATGATTTAATCAATGGAAAATTCATAATTCCCAGAAGAAAAGTATCTTTCTTGATTGAAAGACCGATTCACGTCGCTGTATCTTCAGGAAATATTGATCTAATAAAGTTATTATGCAGGAATGGCGTAGATATAACGGCAATTGGGAGCAACGATGATAATACCCTTCATATTATAGCTCTTATTAGTTCAAGAAATCAAAATAATGAGCAAATGTTTATTAATGTTTATAACTATTTATTACAAGAATTTGATATTGCAATACTTGCAAAATTGTTTATGAGCGAAAACAAACAAGGTCTTCGCCCAGTAGAGTTAGCAGCCAAAGTTGGAGCCTATAAAGTACTTTTAAGATTTTTCGAAACTAACGGTGTTTATAGGAAATCCTGTAAATTTCTGGGATATTATCAAGAAATACTCTACGATATAACAGATTATGAAACGACAAGGAAAACGATTTATTACTTAAGCTTAATAATTAAAAAAGTCTAGTTTATTTTTGATATAATTGATAATTTGAAACATAAACATAAATCGTCTTCCAGAGTCGACAAAAGTCCTCTCAATGACATAACAAAAGTAACTATGTATGAACTCAACAACACTGCCTTCATATCTATGATAAACTCTCCATTTTTTTCAAAATGGATTTCTGCAAGTGTAACTAACATCTATTTGCTTTTCATACATCTTATGTATAGGGTAATTTACATGACTCTTCTTGTTTTAGTAGACCCTTTTACTTTTCGATTAGAAGCAAATTTGGGAAATTCTACCAATGATAACTGTTCTAAATATGTACAGGGTTTCATAACCCCGCAGTTGCGTAAAGCGTTACGTTTCACATTTCT
This sequence comes from Dimorphilus gyrociliatus, assembly GCA_904063045.1. Classification (NCBI taxonomy): domain Eukaryota; kingdom Metazoa; phylum Annelida; class Polychaeta; family Dinophilidae; genus Dimorphilus; species Dimorphilus gyrociliatus. Next base: position 1,561,598 of record CAJFCJ010000003.1, read on the forward strand.
TGTGTTTAACTTACTTATTTTATTATGGAAAATAAGCTGGTTTCTCAGCAAATTAATTCAAAAGAAGCGAGTTCGTGTTAAACACTATCAAAAGTTGAGAATAGCAAAAGCATCACAACTTGTTCTTCAAAATGATCAGGAATACGATTTTAAATAATTCATATGTAAAATATAATTAATTTTTCATATTTTGTAAATAGTACTCTGGTATAAAAATATATTAAATGATTTCTATAAAACACATTCAATGGCTTATTAAGAATGGTTTAAAATCGTATTTAGATCATATACTCTTTTTATGACGTAACATTGATTCTTTGTTCAACAATTTTTGAGGTAATGCTACTATCTCACTCTAACGTCGATGGAGCTGATATAATATACTTGGCATCTTATATTTCTGCTGTCTGGGTGATGCAATCGTATTTGCAGACGATTAAATTTTTTGGAGATCATATAATAATGATGAACAGACTTTTAACAGACGCCCTCAAATTTATACTCGTGGCTGTATTAATCTTTTCAGGCTTTAATCTCATACTATTCAAAACAAGTACAATCTACGGCGATTGTCAAAATATTTTCATTGTCAGCTTCTCATCTGCTTTTTATCACCTCTTACAATTGATGCTAAATCTAGTAAACGTTGACGAACTAGCACTATCGAAAACAAGTGGATTTCAGCTTGTACATGGACTATTTGTTGTAACAGTGTCAATCATATTGGTTAATTATCTTATAGCAATTATGTCAAATAATATAGCGTCGATTAGTGGCGAAAAAGACGAAGTTATGACCCTACATCGTCTATCATACAGTCAGTGGATGAAAGGAAGCATATATACGTATTTTCTCAAAAAATGGATTCCTCTAAACAGGAAGTATATTAAAAGTGAAAATAGAATATATATTTCGTGTTTAGAATATTAGATATCCACTTTGAAGGGGAATGATGGAGAAATTGATGGAGACAATTAAATAATAATGAAAATATCTAAACTAAAACGTTTTTCTTTTATGCTTAGCATCATTTAATGAATTATTTAATGATATTGAATTCTGTTTTCTTTTACTTTTCTGCTCCTTTCCATTATGGATTCTTATATTACATTTATTAATCATAGTTTCAGAAATAAATCCCTACTTCTTTAGAGGATATTTATATAAACGTCTGAAGTATTCAATTTGGCTTCGCTTGAGTTTTTATCATAGCAATTCACCAGAATTTAAAAAATTTCTTTTTTTTTTGTCTACAGGTAAATTGTTTGATCTTCATGAACTAAAAGTATAGTTAAAGCTTTGGTCTTCGATAGGATATAACAATGATTAAGACTTAAAAAGTAATTTGAAATAATAACACAAACTTAGACGATAAACTATTTCCTAGCATGAACAATTTCAAAGGTAATAAATAATTCGTAAAGTAAGATATTGATAGGTTTAATTAATTGCGAATAATAAAATAATAAAAACTGTGTACGTAGACACTTCCGCTCACTTACATACGGTATATTCAATATAGTAAAATAGCTTTAGCTATTATTTTTATGACTCAGTGAAAAGAAATCATGATTATTTCAATGACTAATTACAATAAATAATAAATTGATTTGCTAACCTGATAGTTGTCTCCAATGAACGATCCTTGAGAAATATTCCCCAATCCTATAGCTTGACTTACTGACGTAACAACACAAGCACTAAGGTGGATTTTGTCGTGAGATATTGAAGTAGGATCCAAGTTTGACAAATTTCCACTGAGGAAAATATCAACTATTTCCTTTTGAGAATCGCATAATTTTAAACAATCAGAATAACTTCTTTTAAAAGTCTCTGTTCTAGATGATACAATTTTTTGAAATTTAGACATCTGTTTGTTAAGATAGTTATATTTCAAAAATGAATGTTGAATTATTATTCAACTATTACTTTAAAAACATTGTGATTATCTAGTAGTATGAAATATTCGTCGGTATGTTTCTCTTGGTCAAGCATCAACTGTAGAAATGATAGATAATTTTTAATAAGTAAATAAAAGGTGGCTTAAACTTTTATCTTTTGATAAGTTTAAAGATTTTTGAGAATAAAACCTGTTGCAGAGTGGTCTCTCTTTTGTCATTGCTCTTTTTATTTTCAATCTGAGGTATGTGAAATGGAATATTAAGAAACTGGACGATATTAGCAGAATTAAGTTGTTATGAAACAAACTTTTTGTAGTAGTTTATTCACTTTAGTTTCTAAGGTTTTGGCTTCTATTCGCTTTATATCTAAAGTTTTTTCTCCTTCTATTACATCCTTAAAATTAACTTTCTGCGCTTCATACTATATATAAAATATCAATGTTCACAGATAGAAGAAGTGTTCATTTAAGACAAAATACCTGAGAAATACAATGTCTCTGCAGTGTGACCCACAGACTCTCTAGACCAGCAATTCTGGTAAACATTGCTTGAAGTACTTTACAATCTTCTTGCATTGCCCACTTCATCATTTTTTTTATACTTTGTGCCTTGGCATCAACCATTTTTTTCCACAAGTCAATAAACTTTTTATCATATGAGAGATAAAGGTCAATTCCCGATCCAGGTAGACCAGCATTAGCAGCAACCTCTTTTTTTAAGGATTGAAACATTTTGTCGCCTAGAATTAGTGATTAAAGGTACTCCTACTGTTGAACAGGCAGAGATATCTAGGCCATTAGTCATATGTCAAGTAAACGGACTTACCTTGACAGAATTTTAAAATAACTTTTTAATTGAGGACGAAAAAATCCAGAGAAAACAATATTTTTCTTAAAACGAAAAACAAAAAATCGATTATCAATGTTTTCTTAAAACCTAAAAATTGGTCAACTATTTATTTTCCTTTTAGTAGTGAAGGTAAAATATTGTCAAAATTATACCGGTTTATATAAATGTTTTATTTGACAATCATTCAGCAATAGGTACGCAATATACTTGAAAGGTGTGTTTATCGCTCAAAAGAAATTTTTCTTATCTCATAAAGCAAAGTATATATATTTCATAGATTTGACCGTTAGAAAGATGACGTTTCATATAGAAAAAAACGCTAATAGTTAAGATTTATATATAGAAAAATATATTTTAAAAAGGAACTTTAATTTCAAATAAAAGCCATTAATTAAAAAGTTTAAATTAATTTTTGTTCAACAAGGGTTAAATTAGAAAAGAATAAGCAATGATAAATATTTTTAGAACTAAGCTTTACTGTGTTTACTTTGAGTATAAGTCAGAAAGTTTATATAAATAAATTGATAGCCTACATGGGGTAAAGAATGAAAAAGATAAAGGAGCTAACAGTTCTCTTGAGGCAATCTTATCGCAGAACTTTGATAATAGATATTAGATCGATATATTAGATACTAATGAACCGCAACAAGGAGGGAGTGGACCTAACTATGAGACATAAAACTTACACAAGTGTTGTATATAGTATTTGTATTTTTACTAAGATTTTAAATGTTTGGCTTTCTAGCTTAACTATTACTGAAATCTAAAGTATATCAATAAACCATAATCAGTTTATTTAAGGAAACTTTGCAATTGTATGAGATCTATCGAAACGTCTGCACGGTATATATGAAGTATTAATACTTTGCTGGATCAAGTAGCTGTCAAATTCAAAAGCCTGCAGCTATATCCGTGGAGTTGTAAACCGCAAACAAGTACGACTATAGTAATAATTGTCAAGAGAGTAAAATGGATAAATATCGTACAAGATCAGAAATGTACTATCTCCTATACGTTCTGTAAAGGAAGTCTTACATATAGCGTTATTTCTTTCAAGCCAATCTTAAAACGAGACTTGCATATATTGCATATTCACTAAAATACTGTTTGAGCATTTACAAAAATCCTAAATATTATGTCTTTCACGATGCTAGAAAAATATTTGAGGTTTTTATCAAGTTCCCTTACAGCTAATGATAAAAAGCATTACATGAAAATGATTAAAATGAATTACATATTATTAATATTCAAGATCTATTCGAGCTCTGATTTCATTTCCTTCTAAACTCAACCTCCACGTCAGACATCCACTCGAACATCGATATCTCTTTTACAAGCAATTCTATCTGGTAGTTCCAAATCTCGGTCGGTTCTGCTAGTCTGTTTCTCATATTGAGTTTCCGATGCTTGTTAGTATTTACTATTACTACACTAGCTCTTTATCATATCCAATAGCAGTATTACTTTGTTTGCGTCCTGAAATTTCCTTCGTCAGAGTGCATCTACCTTTGAGTAATAATTTCCATTTTCATTATGAATGAAAACATTAACTGCTTACTCTTAATAATGCTCTCCACTACTTATCATTAATGCCGGATTTTCCTGACTACACGCTGATTTTGTTCTTAACAGATGATCTAAAATATATCAGGCATTCATCATACTCATATACTCTTCCATACTAAGTGAACAAGAGTTAGCACTCTCATTTTCATTTTTCATGTCAACTTTCATTACGTTTACGAATAATATTAAAGTGTACATTGATTTCGCATAGGCTAAACATAGCCGATTCTGCTACAACACTTGATTCTAGAACTATGAAGATCAGTTAAAGATCACGAGAAACTTCAATTATTTTTGTGTATGTCTTTATCACAGCTTGGCAACAGCAAGAATCATATGCAAATTGCGAAAACCTCTAGACAATTCTACTACATTAAAAATTCATAGCGATGACACTAGGAGAATGTTTCTAGAAAACGCCTAAATTAAAATATAATTCAAGTGTGCATATAATACATATTTTAGTAATTTATTTCTCCAAGCGTTTCATGACTATGTGCTACAATTATAACTTATAACTTAAATCTCAGCCGACCTAGTATCTATGTCATAATTTTTCATGAAGAAAGCGCATATCGATTAATTTTTCAGCAGATGGCTATCTAAATTTATAAACTAACTTTTCTTAATCAAGATATTTCAATACTTGTAACTTTCTTTATAAACTATGTGTTGTCATTTGTAAATTGTATCAATTAGAAATTTTAAATTCCTATTTTGATAATATTACATACCATATGATTTCATTATTTACCCTTAAGACAAAACAGAAGATGAATAATTCATTAAGTTACTATTTTAAAAGAAATTTCTATTTTCAACTAAGATAATATAGCTGGACATTATTTCTATCTTGCAATAATACTTTTTTCCTCTTAACAGATGAGGCACTAGCACATTCTATATTGATTAATGATATGTTAATTTTCACATGGAAAACAGACAGCTTTACCAAAAAACTATAAGGTTTAAAATAGTAGTTGCGGCTCTCTTATCTGAAATTTTTCACCGGAAGTTACATTACATAACCTTGGCAGTAGGTGAAAGTATCTATTTTATGGACAGCTGTCCATTTAACAAACAAGACAAAAAAAACTATTACAAAACTATTTAAAAAGTAAAACATTTCAAAATATGTTTTTTCTTGAAAGTAACTGAAAAGTTAACAATATTAAGTAAATGTAAAGCCAAAAGTTATAAATATCTTTAGCATTGATATGGAATGGTTATCATTATAAAACTTTGAGCTAAATGAGTAAACTGACATTTAACGTTAATGATAAAGTGATCGATGTAGGTATCCTTACCCTGATTTCAATTAAGTGTTTTTTGGAGATAACTTACTGAATATGGATTATATTAGATAATCGATATGAGGCATTTAACAGTATACCTACTATATATATTGCATATAAACTACATATGTATGTACTCTGATCGCAATTAAAGAACGTTATAATGATTATTTTTTTTGGCTAAACACATGTCAAAGAAAAGCGAACTTTTGCTTAGTTTTTTTTATTTAAAAGAAATGATTGAAATTAAGAAATAGATTAGTCAGCTGAAAGCGTAGATTTATTTATTGTAAGGGTTCTGTACAAAATAATAAATTTGTTGTAAAACAGTGAACTTCGATGCTTGAAGCAAGGATCAACAGACAATAAAGTTTAAACGGGGGAATTTTAGGCATCTGAAGAAACTTATGTGAACCAGTTTAAAAATGCCATTTTAATGATTTTTTGGTCGGAGGGTTAAATTTTATGCTCTTTGGAAATAACATAAATAAATATAGCATGTTGATATGACTCTTGCACTCAATTGAAGAACTTTGAATAAGTAAAGCAAAGGTAGATTCTTAGCACTAAAGCCATCTAGATATTGTGTAGAAGAAATATAGATATTGCAAATAGAATTATAAATATTCATACAATGGTATCTTTTCTGTAAATAATTGTGTCATTAAAAGGTTTAGCCTATAACAAACAACTTTTCTGATAATGAAAATATTTAGAACAAATAAGCGTTATCTTTATAATGATCATATAAAATTAGATGTTGTATGATATGACAGGTCTATAAAATGAACAATTTTTATATATATTCAATACATAGTAATGTATTTTTGATTTCTAACCTAAATTATGCATGAAAAATTAAATTAATTTCAAAAAAAGATGAAGAACTAATTAAGAAACAATAAATTCAAATTACTTAGAAATTTTATTTCTTCAGCATTGAATCTATTTTTCTTGAAAATGAATACTATACTTGTATTTAATTCAATGACTAGGAAAATTTTTGAAGACCTGTTCTAAGCGCCATCTGATGGTTATAAATATATAAAATATTGATTTATCCTCAAGTGTTTACGTCATTCAAGATTCAAATAATGGTTTCTAGTACAAAGGTCGTAGATTTTTCTCCTTTAGAAATATCTTTCAAAAGAAATTTATCTTTTTTTACAACATATCTTTGGCTTTTACATTGAAATTGAACAACAGTAGACTAAAATGTATTGACTATTTTAAGAGTAGAAAACTGTTCCAATAATCACTGTCTGAATATCATTGAAAATATGAATTTTAATAAGTCATATATATTATCATGTATACTATACATATGTATATATATATATATATTTATAGTATATATATACAAGAACTATATCTTTTTCACTCAATCCTAATCCTTGTAAAGGCTGATTTAACTTAATCCTAGTAAATGATTCAGTATGAATATATTAGTATTTCTGCAAAATTCCTCCCCCTTTCTCGCACCTTCCAAGCTGTACTAAAAATAGTATACGTGTACTTTTATTTTTGAAATCAATACAATGCTAATCTGAATACTTTTTGTATTTTTTCCGGGTCAATGTAGTTTAAGTTATTTACCAACTTAACCACAGAAGCACCAATGAGAAAATACAAGCTGAAGATCAGTGACTAATTGAAAGTTGTGTCAAAATGAAAAATACCACAAATAATTATAATCATGCATACTACTCAAAACTATATTTTTAACATAAATCTTTAATGACGTTCTAGTCTCATTGGTGATTAAAGTCATTTTGTACTTAGAAAATATGTATCCAACAAAAATGAGGTAAAATTAGAGACAATGCGATTTATATTATACTATGCCCTTTATGAAATACATACTTTGTTCTTCCCTAATTAGATGGAGAAGTCTAAAAATATTTCAAAGTTTATAGTCTATTAAACTAATTGATGTTAAAAAAACTGTATATATATATCAAATTACTAATTATCTACACCTAAACAGGGACAGAAATTCGACTTTTTAACTGTTTAGAATGATTAAAAACTGATTAAAGCATATTTTTAAGAGTAATTTTTTGATGTCTGAATCAAATTAAAAATATGTTGTTTTGTAATATAATTGTAGTTCTTTGTCTATGCAGATTTTTTCATTTATTGTTTTAGTTGATTACAAGTCCTTGGAATGGAATGCATTATGACCCTTGTCTTATAATTACGAAGAGTATCTAATTTAGACAAGAAAAAAAAATTAAATTGGATCAATTTTTCCTAGTTTTCATGATATTTTCAGTTAATATAGTATAACATTTAGTGTTGATGATCTTTTAATTGAAAATTGAAAAAAATCCACATTGCTTCTATTTATGTTATTTGTAATATTAAATAAGCTTTGTAAGTCTTTGAAATAGAAAGAAAAAATATTTACAAGCACTCTTAAGGGCTAAAAAAGGGATAACGAAAATACGTACTGACAGAATTCTTGGCTAAAAAATGTCACTAGATCTGATGTTTAAAGTTTGTAATAAAGAGCGAGTTTTTCTTTAAAGGTAACATTTTTTTATAGTTTCTCTTTATAAAGCTCTGCTTTATTGCTAACGAGTGCCACAGAATTCTATGTACAATTTTATATAGTAAATTCATCAGATATAGGCGTATTTTTTTCAACAACCAACAAAAGTCAAGCAAAAGATCTTAATTTGACATTGTTGAAGAATCAAGTGTGTTTCAGAAATCATTTATGGAAGAATATACTAACTGTAACATCATCCCCTGAGAGCAAATGCAACTATGTTAATGTCTCAAGAGAATTTCTGGGACTAACTGTAAAGCAAAGAATATTGTAAATTCCCTTTTATTTGGGCTAGGAGATTTCTGAAAAGTTATAAAATATATTCAAAACGTTTATTGAAATAATAAATCGAGTTTTATAATTTTATTAAACAAATTATCTATTTATTTATTATTTAACAACTGTAATCTAAATGCTTATAGGAATACATTTGATGAAATAATAATTAACATTTCTATAAAATAGAACAAGGAAAAAAAACCTGATAATTAAAAAATACTTCACTGCAAGCGAAATATGCCAATTAAATTACTACACGAATAGGTCAATTATATTAATTTATATGTAGTTCATTTATTGCATAAAGCATAATTTTACATATACCTCTGTTGCACTGCATTAAATACTAAATACATAGAATTATAGCTATAATTCTATAGCTTTTTTTTGGATAGTAGCAAAATGTTTTAGCGGAAATTGAAATTAGGAAATTTCTATAAACTATCCTTGTGTATGCATATGCATAATATGCGTTTAAAATAATTAGTTAACAGAGGTTGTTTTAATGATTAAAGAGGAATAAAAAAGTATAAAATATATTATCAATCTCTTTTTATTACAGAACTTTTCCCATTTATTTGTTTTAAGTTTTATTATTGTTTCGTGGCTTGTATCATTTGATATGCACTCTGTTATAGTTTTCCCATTTTTGTCAATTACATATTTGAAATTCTATAAATAAACAATGTCTTTTAAAAAGAAAAAAACAACAAGCAGAAATTGAAAAATGAATGACCATTATCCTAAGTAAAAACGCATTCTATATTTAAGTTTATATATGCTCATTATAAAACTATTTTTATTTTATTTAAAAAGAAAACATCATTTTTCTGCTATAGATAAGGTATTTTTAATAATATTTAAAATAATCTTAATTTTATCGCTGTACTTTTAGAGATATCTTGTCCTATTTATATTTAGAAATTAACTATTATTAATGCATTCCCGAGCCAATTATTTTCTGCAAAAATATATATATATATATATATATATGTATAAAGAGTTGAATACAAAAACTCGCTAGTGATAGCTAATCAACATAACTCTATGGAGAGTAATTTAACTACATCTTATATAATTTATTTAGCATATAGATACATATTATAAAATCTAGAGCTTTTCACTGATAAAATGTCAGAGGGAAAAAAAGCAAGTCGGATGCATCTTTAAAATAGATCTGTCATTACAAATAACATACTCTCTCTTTTGAAAATAAAAAGTAACATTGACTAACGTTATCCGATTTAATGAAATATGATTTCGTCTAACATTAAGTTTGTTACACAAGCATCTGAAATAGAACAACGATAATTCTCTATTTGATTATTTAGCGAGAGTGTTCTTGTCATCTAGGTTTTCCGACAATAAAAGAAACGACTATAAGGCTTTCTAAAAGCTAGAAATGAAATTTCAGACTTTAAAAGGTACTTGTTTAAATATATATTTAAAATATAGAATGACTCGAAACAGAAACAATAAAAATAAAAGAATAAAGCTATAAATCACAAAGAATGATAGAAATCAATTTTTTCCCTGTAAGCAATACATCAGAACGGTCCTTTTTTCATATATAAACTCAATATAACTTTGTATGGAAAATATCAGATGAAAAAATCGAAACTCTAACAAATCCTACTGAAAAGAATCGATACAATGGCCAGACTCATAATCAATTATGGAATAAGAAATAGAATAAGCGTAATACAGTATATGTAAAAAGATTTGCAATTATGGAAAATTCTAGACAAAGAGAGAAGAAGCTTAAATATTTTTTCTTTAATCTTTTCAGACTTATTTCCTTAAGTGAATCCATTGTATCAATCACTTTTTTGGTACCTTTTATATTTATTAAATATTTTTCAATAACATATATAATGTATAGATTTACAAATCTTGAAGGTGACCCTTCCTTTCTCGTCTGTTGTTTCTCTATTTATAACAATTTGTTTTTAGAGAGCAAGTAAAGCACTTAATTATTTCCTTGAAAGAGAGACAAAGATTTTTTTTTGTTGTTAAAAATGACCTTGAGCATATATAAGAGAAGAAGAAAGCAGAAACTAGCGAAATTGATAAAAAAAAGGAAATTTTACAATAATTTATATAACACAATTTTTTCCCGTCTTGAAGCAGAAATTTGACATTTTTATTCTGGTTATAAAAGTAATATTCGCACACATAGTATTTTATATATATATATATATATAGATCGAAAGTGGATGAAAATGTTAATTAAGAGACCAAACTGCTTGTTTGTTTTACAAGTACTTTTAAATATGACAGCTTACTAATTGAAAATAGTTTATCTTTGATTTTGAGGAGTTTGTAAGGAGTGTTGCTGTATATAAAAAGTATTAATTTCCAGTACAGTATATCATTAAATGTAATTTTATCGTTCAACTTAAATAAGGCAAAATAGAGCAAGTCAATAATTTCATCAGTGATAACAAAATATGCGTTGGTGTTTAATGGATAAAAGATCATATTGTTAAAATAGATACTCTGATTTATATATTGATTGATCACCAAATGAAACAGGCTGAAATAGAGTTTTCTCAGTACAATTTGAAATTGATTAATGTGGATCCATTGTTGACTAACCTTGGTTTACAATTATTAGTTTGTTTCATACAGAACGTTTATTTGGATTACTAATAGCAATATTGGCTATTTCATGTTTATTTTAGTAGTGATCAGTTTTTCAGTTTTGCAGATATATAACTTATATCTCCTCCATTTGTACCATTTAGATTAAATACTGTTAGGTTCATTAAATGTATCTGCAAAGTCAATAGTCAATTTAAAGCATAGGGCAAAATTTTTATTAACATATATGCATTATAGTCATAATATATCTACTATAACTATATTGTACATTAAAAATAGTATGAAAACTAAACAATTATCATACTGTCAGAGGATAAAGCATTTTTTACATATTTTGTTCAAATGATAAGAAAGGCAATGCTAATATTCTCTTTTTCAACTAATCTTGCTGATAAACAGTTAATTTGTATTACTCTGTTCAAACGCCAAATTTTTCCTAAGCTAACAACAATTCACTTCATTTCGTATAGATAGCAGTACTGTTAAAATATAGGTCTTTGTGCTAAATTGAGGTTTTTTTTTATACAAAATTACAACTAATTCACTTGTCTGTTAGTAGACTTTCTAAGGCATATTCTGTCCTCTTTTATTCGTTAGAGAATAAGAAATAGCTTTATCTACGCGCTCTTTATATCTTAAATCATTTATATTGAGTAATATAATTAAATACTTGGAAGTTGATTTCTTAGAAACCTTTCATCCTCCATTCCGGACATTAAATTCCACTTTTTTACGTAAATAAAATAAGACAGCTTGTCTACTATTCAATAAAAATATATATTAATCAGTGTTGATTTACGAGTGAACAAGCATATATCTCAAAGAATGTAAATTGAAACAAACTACAAAATATTAACAACAAAAAAAAAAGAAAAACAATATTTCAGTTATGTTTGTTTTGAAGATTGTTGAAAAAAATGAAAACTATTTCTTCAAAGAATATAAAAATAGCAATACTTACTGAGGAGGGGAAAAAAAAAAGAACAAACATAATACTTCTTCTGCAGATATTTTTTATTTAGTTTTTTCAATGTATGGTTTAAAAATATTCATGAAAGCGTTTTTCATGCCTAGTTTTCTATACATGCAGAGTTTTTATCAAAAAGGCCTTTTTTTATTGTCATCGTTTTAAAAAAAAGAGTTTCACATTCACATGTTTAACATTTTACAAAAAATGTAATGGAATAATAATAATTACAAAACTTTCAAGTCAAACTCCCTACTCTATGATGTAGAGCAAAGACTCATAAAATACAAATGACAGATTGACTTATTCGATTGTAAAGAATTACTTTATGAAAGATCAAATACAATCTATTGGGGTTTCTACTTTTTTTGAATACACTGTATTTATCAAAAAAATATGAAATAGGTTAAGACAATGTTTTGTCAATTTTGCATAGAAAATAATAGACGAGTAACAGAACGGCGAGTGCTGAAAAAATGTTCTATTAGCCTAGTCTATTAGCGATCGCTGAAACGTACAAAAAAGTGCTGTAATTTTGTACCTACGTAGAAAAGATAAAGATAAGCAAGTTTCACTAAGACGATATACTATGTAATTTATAGCTTCAAGTAATCAAGATAAAATTTTTAATAGAATAACATTCAATAATAGGTTGACAGCATCAATTGTATAATCTTTTTAATATCATCATACTAATTAGAGAAAGTCCCTTAGGGTATAATTCTGATTTAAGTACGTTCTTAATTGCTTTTTCTCTCAAGCCGGTTATTACAGAAAAAATATATATTAATAAGAAATTTGAGGAAACTTGTATTATATTTGTAAAGGTTAAAACGTAAGGAATGATTGAAAATACACTAAAACGATAACATATATTTCTATCTTAAATAAAGTGCTGAAAATCTAAAAATCTAGGATAGGCCTCATGAAATATTTATTAGTCATATTAGAATATCAGACTAAACAACCATACCGCCCAGCAACTGTATTTATTGTACCAACATAAGCCTATTATGCAGGAATATATTTTTATTCAATAGAAATTTTTATAATATATTCTCTGCTATTTTTTTAATTTATACAATACAATGAAAAAAAACCCTTTTGTATTTGATGAAGAAAGGCATATTTTTTTCCTATTCCTTTCATATTACCAATTAATTATTAACGATTATGTTTGAAAATATTTGTCTAGTTTTGAAGAAAGAAAACATTAATGATAAATTTGTTATATAAATAGAACATATTTCTCACAATCACAGATGTGCTACAGCACACCTGAATTTTACATATATGAAATGTAACATTTTATTGAATTTAGAAATTAGGAAACATGTTTATATTCCATTTTCTACCAAAGTAGATCAGAGTTATTTTTAAATCATCTGTTTTCTATAGATTTAACACTAATTCAACTCAAGATTCTTTGATGCTTTATATCAAATATGATATATTTTTCAAAATAGAGGTTTTTATTGTTGTGTTTCGAAAACCCGTCTTGAGAGCTTGATTACAAAAATACAAACCAGTTTTAGATAAAATAAAGTTGAAAGAATGAAATCTACCAACACATAAATGAAAACCTCTTTCTTCATCTTTGCATCTATTTCTCTCTAAATTACTATTACAGACTATTGAAAATAATTCTATAAATTGCGGAATCATAAAATACTGCTGGAATTATTTGATTAATTTAATAGAATTAGATAAAGATTATTTTGAATGAAATTGAAAATTTCATAATTTGCTATGCTTAGCTTCTGGAATATTTCAGCAAGACATCCTATATATAAATCTGAAAGATAGGTTTTTTTATAAAAGTAAATTGCTATTTAGATCTGTTATTGGATATTTCATATATTTGAAATATGAGAAGTAAAAGTCTTTTAATTTAACAAGTATGAAAATATACATTCAGTCTTGTACTCTACTTGAGAATATAGTAAGAAAATTTGATGTGATGGTGTAATTTATCCAAAAAGAGCTGCTAATGATACCAATCACCTTATAGAGAATTGTATACTCTTATTTAAATATATCCTAAATACTTTTGCGATATTTCATTCAATTTCTATCGAGGAAAAAGCGCATGGTACGAAATTCACTATTAAAAATATAACAAAGGAATTGTGTTTAGAATACTTTGGAGCGCTAGCCAAATAACAAAGTACCGAAAGGAATTCGATTACGTTAAAAAAATTGTTGACTGTATAGTTAAAATCGTAAAGCAATCAACATTAAAAAAAGTACATATTACAGGCTTAGCAACTTATAAGAGAGAGAGGAAGCTTATTTGCTCTTAAGGGAATATGATTTTATGTATTAGCTACTCTCATATTTGCACAAGAAAAAGTTGTCTTAGGGTTAGCGATTTTTTAAATCGGAAGAAATTATTTTGACAATTGTTAAAAAGTGTACTATTTATATATGGTCTATTTATATGGCTCAAGATAGGCCTTACATATTCCTAGATTATAAAAGAAGTAATACAATATGTTTTGACACTAGCAAATAAAAACAGGCTAAATCATATTGAAAACCAGTTCTTTCAAAGTTTGACTCAATTTTCTTAAAATGTACTTGAAAAAGTTTTTTAATGAAATTTTTTTTTTAAAATTACCATTTTCCCATGTCATACAAAGGGTTGAAAATATAAAAAGAGTAATGCTTTTAAATGCCAAGTTTCAATGAAATTTACTATGTTTACAAAACAATGTGTAATTAGCTTTTTTTCATAAAGATTAATGGAATAATACAATTAGCTAAAGAATTTTTAAAGTATGATAAATAAGGGCATATAATTGTACATACTATGTGTAATAATGAGAAACAAAGCCAGAATAGGCTCTTAAGTCTACTACCACAAATGAAAACAATATTTATTGGATAAAAGAGTAAAACATCGTAAATTAAAGACAATAATATATGAAAAAGTAAATAAGTATCAGAGAGAATCTAGATCACATAAAACATTTCTCTATCGTCAAAAGCAAAATCAATATTTTGTGTGCCTTCTTGCTTTCCTTTTATATATCAGAATATATATATATATATATATATATATATACTGTATATTGATAGATTAGAAACTCTTTTTTATAACCCAGTAGGAACCTAATAGATATCACTTAAAAATCTTTTTTAAATGTTATTTGAAAATTAAACTATCATGTGCTGCTCTCAATAATTACTACCAATTTATTAGCATACTACAAATTTTATACATTATTTAATTGTATAGCCTTTGGCTTATTTCGATTTAAAGTAAGCCTATTATGAAATAACGAATATATAAAATATGTAATGAATGTATTACATAGGCTTGATCTGCTCTTCAGTCTATTAAAAGAGAGATTCAGCCTCTAGATAATGTAATGAGCATTGGAGTACTAACAAAATTAATACTTATTTATTTAATCTTTTTGTATTTTTTTCATCATATAGAATAGTAGAGAATCTGAAGAATCTGAACTTTTGTCTTTTTTCAACAATCCAATAGGAAGATTTAGCTGAATTTAATAAAAGACTGTCAAACACACTCCAAACAAAAAATTTATAATTCTATAAAATTGATTACCCTAAATACTCCGAGTTAATTATCAATACAAAAAGATTACACATATTATAACTTCTTTGTCATATAGACACTGTTGTATTAATAACAAGATATGAAATATTAGATTATTTAATATCATCATGAGCGTTTTCTATTCCCAATTCACAAGATTTTGAATATCAATGTAAATACAAACAAGTAAATCGGACTCGATGCAAATATCACTGATGGTTTTGTATAAAAGAAATCTATATAGCAATAGTATCGAACCAAGAATTTTATCGAATCAGAAATAAAATATATATATATATATATATATATACGAATTGCAAGATATAGTTACAAATATTGCGAATTTTTTTGTCACTTATCTTCAGTTCTATTTTTATAAAATGCTTCACCTATAGGAGAAATGAGATAAAGCTAATTGTATATTTCCTACGTAATAAAGATAAAATTAATGAAAAAGTAAAGGTTTCTTTTTTTTTTAACTTCCAATAAATGTTATTGAAAAATTAAGCGACTTTTACTTATAATAAGGATCAGTCGTTTCCTCAGAATTATTATTGATCTGTTCGTCCTTCTATTTAGTAAATGCAATCTGCTGCTGCTCACCATTTGTCGATTTATCAAAAGGATATTCGCGGTAAAAATGTGACCTATTTCCTTTATTAATATGGAATATTAATAAACAAGAGAGGAAAATTTTCACACTATAAATGATTTGTTATTTGTTTCACATAAAGTAATAAAAAAGAAGTTTACAATACTGAAGTGAAAAAATAGAAAGATCTTTAAATCTCAAATCAAAAAAAGGCCGCAGAAAGATGTAAATTGATTATTTATGCACTAGTATATAGATGTAATGTAAAATACATGTTTTTGAAATGATCATATTTCATTTTCAGGTACATGTTCGGAAATTTTGTAAAAATTTTGCAAAAATCAATAAATGCAAACATTCACTAAAATATTGAAAAGCTTCTTTCGAAAAATCAATAAATTTAATATAGCTTATAGGAATGTCTATTTACAAAAAGTTAACTAGAAATTTGTTTTGGTTTTTAAATTATTAAAATCAATTAAGACTATAAAGCCATGTATAGAGACTGCCAAAGACTCTCAGGGCGAGGGATAGACAAAGAAATTAAAGAAGGGAAAAATTTTCAATTATTGGCTGAAATTACAAAGCCATTACATTATATTTCAGATGAATTTTAAATAATGTTATAACCTATTTAAACATAGCGAGGTTGAAATTTAGTTTTGCTGTATAGATTTTCCTAAATTGTTCAAATTATAGAACATGTTTATTCGTGACTCAAAATGAATAATGGGAATTTTTGTTCGTGTGATTCGTTTTTGGCACGAAATTTAGGATGATAAATTTCATTTTATACATAAAATGTTTTAAATAATTTGAATAGTTTATATATATATATATATATATATATATATATATATAAATTTATATACAGTATATATATACAGTACATATAGTGAACTAGATATAGCAAACTAATGTAAATTGTAAAAAAAGAATGATTTTACATTTCAATTAAATAAACTATCTACTGTGCATATATATAGTCAGTATTTATGCAATAGGAAAGTTTTAGTCAAAGTTATAATCCCAATGATCAATCAACTTTAGAGCAACTTTTTGGAAACTTTTAGGCTTATTTTGATGAATTTTTTCCAAATGCTTCGTCATATGATATCTGGAATTAAAAATCTGACCACAAGAATTACAAACCAATCTTTTTAATAAAGTATTTGCAATTGAAGCATGATTATTGAGAAAGTGATTTTGTAAGTCATCAGTCAGTTGAGTACGATAGTTGCAATGCTTGCAAGTAAATATTATATTTTTGACGTCTTCGCTGGCTATTCTCCTTAAGATAACATCGACATTACTACAAGTTGCTTTGGAGAGTTCATCTTTCAATTGAATTTTTACAATTTCTTTCAATTTACTTCCATTGCTGGTAATTTTGCAATCACTTATATTCTGTGTAATGGAATAATTTGAAGTAGTTTGATCTTTTGAAATTGTTGAGGAGTCATTGTTTGATATTTCTGGAAGAATGGACACATTTGTTGTTGCTGTTGTTGTTGACTGGTTCAAAGATTTTACGTGCCTATTACTAACAGTTTCATGACTGTCATTACCAAATGCCATAGAATTAAAACTGAGGGATTTCAAATGTGACTTGGATAATAAATGAACTGGATACTTCAGAGATATTTGTTCATCTGCCATTGGTAATGGTTGAACCACAAGACGTGTTTGACTATGGACATAACCAAATTTTTTCTTAAACAATTTTTTCAACTCTTTTAGTTTTCTTGATTCATAAGTAGTATCCTTGGAATGATGAACTCTTATATGCTTTCGCATAGCATCTGTTGTATAAGATTGATGAGGGCATTTTGAACACGAATATGCGTAGAATTTGATGTGCTTGTTCAAATGATCGTTTAAATGATGGTGTTTTAATGATGTATAGCCACAGAGAGCACACTCAAGGTGCATGGCCCTGACTCGTCTTCTGCGATATGAGCTGTGAAAAAATGATAAAATAATAAATAATAGAGTAAAAATTTTATTTTCATCATGAAATTATCTTAATATTGTTTAAACTAATGATGAAGTAATATAATAAATATCCGTGATTAGTATCAATGAATCATCCTCTGTTTTAGGAGCGCATAGAGTTACTAATTATTTCACATATAGGACTAGACTATCCAGATTTTTCTTGTAATTATAAATGCATTAAGTTTAAAAAAAAAAACTGATTCTTTGCTACAAAACTGAATTAACAATCGATTTTATAACAGTTTGTTAGTGGGAAATTCGAAAAGAAACGATAATATACTATTAAAAGGGCGAATTTTAGGATTAATTCACGGTAATAATTGTTATTCATTGCCATGTGAAATAATAAAATAGCAATGTCTTTTTCATATTATTTTCAATACTATTTCGATCCGGTTTTTCAATAGTTATTCCTATTGCTATTGTTTTATCAGTGGTTGTTTAAAGTGAAACTCATTAGCCTTTGAAGAATATTTATGTATAAACATGAATGTTTGCAAATGTTTTTAAGATGAAGAATTTGATTTTGCCTTTAAAACCTACCTTTGGAAAGATTTACACGATTTTCCTTTCAAAATTCGTGTTGTTGGGGCTGCAAGCTCATCATTACATTTCACATTTAATTCGTTGTGTGATTCCACAGTTGGCATTGTGTCTGACACCTTCTTTTCCCCATTAGGGATTTGAGACACATTTTGAATTAGAGGTGCTATAACACCAGCTTTTTCAACTGGCCTTCGCATCAGATTATGCATGATTTTTTTATGAACCATAAGCATTTCTGTATTTTTAGCAACCAGTTTACACTCATCACATTTGACTCTTGTTAAAATTGATTGATTTTGTTCAGTATCCCTTCGTTCGCATGACTCATCACTATCACCAGTCTCGTTTTCGTTTACACTGTCTTCTGTTTCAGCAGGTGTAAGACATGAAGTGAACATATTCCCACTGTAATCATCTTCTGATTTTAACTCTTCATGTTTATCAGAAAATGTCAATGTCTTAGGAAGAAATAGGGGTCCACCCTCAGTAATGAAGGTGTTCTGTTCATTAGGCGATTTTGGAGGTGTTTCCAATTTGATTTCGTTTTCCTTCATTTCATCTTGATAAGCCTTAATAAAAGCAGTTTTAATTTTCTGCGTTTTAGCTTTCTGAAAGCGTGTTCCAGTTACTGATTTACTGTTGAAAAAATCACTACTGATACAATAATCCATTGTCTTATTGGTTTTATCACCGCTGTTTTCAATATAATCCTTATTAGAATGAGTAGAAGTATTAGTTGAAGAAGTTACAGCAGTATTTATAATCCTTTTAGACTGCCATTTTTTTATCTCATCATCTGTTAGTCTTCGAAGACAAACTTTAGTATTACATATTTTATGTAGATTCTTCATTGTCAGTTGTAAGAGATTTTTTGAAAATTTTTGAATTTTTCTTCCTTTTCTACGATTCATATTGTTATTGATATCGCTCTCGAATTCGGTGATATCCTCCATAAGTACAATAGGAGATAAATCAACCTAATTAAGGGTAAAACATAAAATTAATTGGACGGTTGGTAACAAAGAGAATAAAAATACTACAGATGTAGAAATCTGAGGAAATTTTTTCATAAATAACATCTGTCAACCAAGTGTTGACGTAACATGTTAAATATCCAACATTCAAAATCAAAATGAATGCCTGCGACAAGTTTAACAAAGGCCTTACCGATAAGATTTTATCGGCTTATTTTTAGTTCAGCAATCAACTAACGCAAAGCTATTTGTCAGATAAAGAGAGTTTATTTTCTGTGGAAAAAATTAATAGCACTAGAGTTTAAAAGGTATTGGTTAGGCTGTTGCAACGTTATATTTAAATGCTTTGCTCTTATTTATAAAATATATATGATAGCTGTTTTCCGAAAGAGGTACACTCCTCTTACGCTACAGTTGAATAAAGGGGAAATTATGATATTTTCTATAGGATTTTCTCAGTTGAAAGCTGCTGTTTTATTACTATTATATATAAAGATTGACTGCTTAACATAGGTTTTATCTCGTTGAAAATTATACGGGTTCTACGTCTTTGTTTAAAATATAAGCTATATAAATCTCACATGGAATTAGTTCTATGTTACCTATTCATTTATGTATTTTTCTAAGACTTATAGTAGCGCGCTGATGTAATAAAAAAAACAACAAGAGGTTTAAGAAGCGTTGCAGAAAGTCAATAATTGAGCTTTGCGTCCCAAAAACAGGCAAATAAAGCAATCAAAGAATGCAGTACAATAGAATACACAAGGCCAGTATGACCGTGTATTTCCTGCATTAGATATAACTATATGCTGTTGGCAGAGCACCGTATATATGATTCGCTTTTAACTAGGTCACGGCTAGTTTAGAGTAAAAGGTTGTAATGCTACTGCTTTATTTATTCAACACAACCTGTAAGAGCAATTTTTTTTCAAATTGTAGTGATTCAACCGTAAATTTATGTATCTATATATATATATATATATGTATACACATATATACGTATAGATATCTCTATGATAAATATATATATATATATATATAAATTTATATATATATCTATACAGATATCTATATATATACAACAGTTCAAGAGAGACAAAAAAAAGCGTACACAAAAGGCTTTTAACGTTTATCATAATTCTCATTAAAAGTTTTTAGTAAGGAAAAGGAGTTATAAAAAAATAGTAAACATTAATGGTTACAATTAAAAACTTATTTGGGACAAAATATTCGAGCAGTAATTCATACCTGAACAAAAAATAAGATGCTTGTGTTTATAAAGGCCACGTTGATATCTTCCAATCTATAACTAAGCACACATGCTAGAGTTGAACAGTCGGGTAACAGCTCCGTTTCAGTGGGCCGATTGGTTAGCTTTCATACGGAAGACGATACCACGTTTCCTCTATAAAGATAACATCAAGAAAGATTTTTTAAAATCTTCAACAAGATGTAAACTAGTTCTTATGGATCATAAAAAGATTTAAATATGATTAAAAATACATCTAAGTAAATGTCTGTAATGAAGCCTTATCAGGCAAATTTTCCTTTTTTTTCTATAATTTGCTGACTGTAGCTAACCGCGCAGTGTTTTTTTTTTGTTCTAGTTTACAATTAAATTTCATTCATTACTGGACTATTAATTAAAATTTTTTTATTAGTATTACTTCATCACACAAACAAAGTATAATTCCTTTCATTGTTAGTATTAATTAGCCAACAGGTGCTAGAAAATGAAATATAAAATAACAAGAAGCATTGACTAAATATAAATCATTTAAAAATTTTCTCTTCTTTTTCTTTAATGAACAAAAAAATATTGAAATAAATAAAAAAGAACTGGAATTTTCACCTTTAAAATGTAAAGCATAGAATAAAAATCATAAAAATTTCTTAATTAAATTAAATAATCTATTAAGAATAGTAGTTGTTTACAATTATTCGATATTGTTTCACTAACCCAAAAATATTCCAAGATATTGTAAATATTTCATGAAAAAAGTAATTTAAAAGAAAGAATTACATACATATTCTAGTCTTTAAATTATAACTATAAAGATGATTTCTTTTTATTGGGAATGGCATACATATATTATACGTAAAATGTTTATACAGTAAATTTCCCAAAGGTGCATTAGGAATAATATGTTTATTGCTATCAATCAAGATATTTTAATTTTCTATTTAATTCTCTTTGGATTGTTTCAGTACAAAAATTTCCTCTTTTTTATATTTCTCTTCTTGATCGTTTGATAAAAATGATAGAAGAAAAGACACATCTGCCTCTGAAAAGCAGCTTGCTTTTCTTCTATTATAGATATATGTGAAAGAGCCTTAAATTAATGACCTTGAATTTTACATGATATTATTATCCGCCTCTTTGTACATGTAATAAATACTTCAGATAACTATTCCTCGGGTTAATATCTAAAGAGTGTATTGTTTAATATATTAATTTAAGAAATTATTAATTTCAGTTTAATAATGCTTGTTTAAGTTTATCTATAAAGATATAAAAATACTTTTAATCTTTATTCAATCTTTATTTTTTTCTAAGACAATTGTTTAATATTTTATTGTTGTATCTCATATTTTAACGTTCTTTTAGATTGCAATTCCTTTAATTTAATTGATAGGCTGGAGAATGATTTATCGATAAATCTCTCCTGAAATATCCTAGCGTCACTCGTTTATCGAGCTAGTAATATGTTTATATTGGTTTCTATAGAAAAATATAGATATAAAAGTATATTTAGAAATTTATGTAATAATTACTATTGGTAATTGCCGTTGATATGCATTAATTAATTTTAATAACCATACCTATTCATTAAAAATATTTAAGAAAATGACCTTGGCCCTACAATCCATATAATATCAAAAAAGTATCACCTTGTGTTATAAATCACTTTATCCTTACACATAGAAGTTGAAACAACCTGGGAATGCTACAAATTTAAATGCCTCACTTTAATATTTTACTTGATATTAGAAAAATCTTTTCATATAATATAAACGTAAATATTTTTTTCTCTCAAATACTAACGACATCTAGTTGATAAGGCCTAAAAATACAACTATAATGTACCATTTTAATGAATAGCGATATTTCGAGACAAATCGAAATAGCCGTTGTAACTCTCTATAATTAGTGACCAATGGCCAAAATTTTATAAAAGTTTTATCTTTTAGAAATTGAATAATAGTTTTATTTTCAAGTTGAACTAATGAGTGAGCTCATAGTCCATTTTAAAGGTAAAATAAGACTTTAAGTTATAACATCTGGATTTTTAGTTAGAGTGTGAATCCTAAATTAAAATTTATCACAATTAAATTGAAAATTTAATTCCCGAGCGATGTTTAATTTTTCTCAGAAAAATACTGCAGCTTCAATCTATTAGCAACTCAACATTCTTAACTCTTTTTTTTTATCAAAAGACTCTTATTTGTCACTCATTTGAGTGAAAATTTACTAAACTCAAAAGAAACGAATATAGAATATTCAGCAGGGAAAAAATGAGTATTGCTGACCCAAACTATTTACATTTCTCTTCACTATTAAAAGGCTGCAAAAGTGCAAAGAAGTCCAACAAAAAGGCAATATAAAATGAATCCTCAACATGCAATGGCATTGATTTAAGGAAGTGGATGTGTTCTCTTTGTTAGTCATATTCTGTTTTTTCACAACATATTTATTCTGTTATCAATAATTGAAATAAATGTAATATACTGTATGAAACTGTTTAGGAGTAAAGTATAAATGAAATATAAAGTCTTCAATTACTAATATGCACTAAAACATCTGTTTGAAAACCACTGTCATATTTTTATAATATACATTCTTTTTAATTTTAGCAAAATGTAGAATATGTTAAAAACGTTCAAAACTGAAATTTCAAATACATTACTAGCGCTTGATATAAAACATGAAAAAAAAATATTTTCAGGTGAATCTTTTCATTATTGAAAGTAATTTTTACATTTTCTTTACGATATAGTCGATTTTCCAATACAAGTTTCTATCGTATTATTCAATTTCTATAATCAAGCTATAGTGTGCGTTTTATAGTGTATGCTGTACAAAGGAACAGTATCTAAAGAAGAAAGGGTGAGACAGAGAAAGAGAGAGAGAGAGAGAGGGGGAAGAAGAAAGATGAAGGATAGAAGTAGACAGAGAAAGACAGAGAATGATGTATTGTGTAAAAAAAATTAACCAACATGTATACTTGATGTTGACTTTATAAAATTAATTTACTGTTATTACAAATATATAAAAATTAAGAAAATGAATAAAGGGAGTTTATTTATTTATTAACATTATTTCTCAGTTTTACCCCATTGTAAAAAGCCAATAAATTTTTTCATGTTGCAAAAAATTCTTTACTCAGGCATAAAATTTAGAATAATCAGTTTAGCTATGAGAAATATTCTCTCCCATTTAATCATAATTAGTTAGCGTCCTTTCTAAGGAAATTCTATACTGAATAAATGAATCTAATTGGTTTTTAGGACTGCCTTTGTTATTCCTTAATTTTATTGTAAGTTTCAAAAAGAAATAGTTTTCAACAAAAATATTTGTTATTTTGTTGTATGAAGGAAGAACAAACTAGATATTTTCAAAAAGGCTTTTCCTTATTTTTAACAGAAAAAACAGTTTAATACGATATCATTTTGTCCTGATTAAGTCTGTAAGGTGAATCATTCTCTGAAAATAGAGCAAAATTTTATTGTTGGATATCAATAAAATTGATATCGTGGGCGATTTAACACAATTAAGATTATTGAGAGTAACGTTATAAAAGAAAATTTAAAAATGTATAGAGTTTTATAGTAGTTGAAATTTTTTAAAGCATTATTAAGAAAAAATGCGCATAAACTCTGATCTTGTTTTGTCATTTTGATTAAAGAGAAAGTATTTTTTTGGACATTTTTCAAAATGGAGATAACGGTAAATTGATAGTAAAAATATAATGATACTCCTAAAACAGTTTTCAGCTATCTGTAGATAAATTTTGATTTCTTCAAAATATGTTCAAACTTAAATAATTCAAGGTTAAGGTGACAACCACGTAAAAATTTTTGAAAAAACTTGTGACAAAGCCAATTGTTTCATTGTTTGATATGTTAACAAAATGCTACTGTTTTAATTTACATATTAAATAAATCTTCGTGTGTTCTTTATAACTTAATTTACTATTTAAAATATACTTTCAAAGTGCACCTGTCCTAAAAAGAAGATAAAATTTTGATAAAAGAATAAATGGTCTTCTCTTATTTTGATATATTTTAGCCTTGTAAATGTAAGAATATTGATTGATATAAAAATACATCTAGAATTTCAATTAAGTAATACTAAATATTTTACTCGGTAGTCAAATAGAATATTTATTAGGGCATATATAGTATTTATGGTTAGTGGATTAGATCAATTGACTGTGTATTCATTGAATATTTGATATTGTCGACGTGAGACACCTTCATTGTAAAAACAATAAAAGAGTTGGTACTGTTATCCTTAAAAATGGTAGTTCATCTGTAAAAAACACAAACGAGAGTTTTAAATTGGGTGCATTCTACAGAGTTGCTATTGTACGTACACGCATATATATTAATGCATAGTTTATTGAGAAAGGTATAAAGATATCCTAATTCTTTAATGTAATTGTTCTCATTCTCTTTTCCAATGTTGTTTTAATTGCGTCATTAATATTATTGACTTACTTATTTAAAATTTTGATTAGAAATAGACTATAATGAGGACATTTAATTAGATACATATAAAAGGATACGTACACGTGTCTATACTTTTGCTCTGAATTACGGATGAAGTAGTCTTGATGCACATTAGTGAAGTTCTAGCCCAAAATATGTACTTTAAGAATATACAAAGCTTCCGGTCATCACGTGAACCAAATCATTAAAACAATTATTTTAATCATACTAAACAGTAAAGTAAACTAATTTTTTCTTTAATTAATAGACACATATAATTTTTTACCTGTCTAAAAAAACTATCTCTTATGGATAAATAATGGAACTGTATAGGATTCGAAGAAATCTATAAATATGTTTATTACTTTGTTATGAAAATACTGAATTTACAATATGAAATTTTATACATACTTTATAAAATAATAAGTAATAATATAATAATGGCTATTGAATAATTGATAGCAAACTATTAAAAAATAATGTATCTAATGGTGATAAGCAAAATTTATAATCTACTGAGAAACATCTTGTAGACCTCAATCTTTATTTTATAAAATCTATTATTTTTCATATTTATCTTTATAGTGTGCAAACAGAAATTGCACTATAATTTGCTGAATGTATAAGATGGATAAATATACCTTACAAAGGACATTGAAATAGACAATAACGCTAGGTGTATTATAATATTGCAACTGAGGCAGTATTTCAAATGACGCCATTAACTTTGGAAAGGTAAAAACTTCGTAAATAATTGAGTTACATTTGACAATCAAAGTTAAAAATAATTCTAGAAATGGTGAAAGTTTTAAAAAAGAAACATTTATCGCTTGAGAGAGATTTACGTCATTTGAAGTATACTGTATAGACAACATGTATCTAAATCTATTAAGTGAGAAGTAAAGATATATTTCACGAACATAAATTTTCCATTAATAGAATTTAATCGAATTAAGATACAATATATAACGGCAACAGATCACTTATTTTATTACTTATTTTTCAAAAGTCTATTTCATGCCTGAAATATTATCATTTTGTTAGTAGTAATGATCAAAGTACTATTTATTGAAGGCGTTAGCTTGATATAAAAATCAAATGCTCACATTTGGTATGTAGCATGTTGTTTTAGACTGCCACACAGAGTTTTTAATGAATGGTAAGGTGTTACACTGCTAAACGACTGTTGTAAATCATTAAACTGCTGTTGAAATCTAATGAATAGAATGTTTAATTTTCAGATATTCAATTTAAATCTTATTGATTAATATTATTAAAAGTTACCAATATAAATATATAAAAATTGAATTCCGATTAGCATGACTGTTTACAACAATCGTGAGTATTTTATAGGACAGAAAAAAGAGCTAAGGTTTCGTCTTTATAACTATCAAGTAAATCAAGCTTTGATATTGCAAACATCTAATTTGGTCAATCTCTTCTGATCAAAGTCCATTTAATTTTCCTTTTTTTACTTTATTAACAACTTTAATGTCTGAAAAGGTAAATTATGGAAAATCCTTGTACAGGAGCATGCTTAATCATCAAAAGTGTTGAAGTACTTATATTAATGGTACAATTTCAAAAAGAATTTTCTTGCTATTATCTATTAGTTACAGATCTTCTATAGATATTTTTTTAAATTGAATTGAACTTTATGGAATTGAGAACTAGGTCGAGTTTATTATAATATCATTGTCTTTAATTCTTTTTTTAATATATGATTATCTATTTGAGAAGTTCCCCTTATTATTACTTAAATTGAATAGAAATCCATTTAAAAATGCTCTATTAGGTAGAAATATGAGAAAGTGCAGAAAAGACATTAAAATATCAATACGTAAGTATTTTTACCTTGAAAAAACATATGCTAAAATATTCATGTATAAAAGAAAAGAAAGTAAAAAAATGTCTTTCAATAAAGCTCTGTTTGCTGGACTGTTAAAGCTTTTTTGACTTTACCGTGAAAGGCTCTAGTAAAAAGATTCAATTTCCCATCGCTAAATGACTTGGACATTCATTAGAATAGAAAACATTTACATAAATTGCTATATCTAGTTATTGACATTGAGATTGGCTCCTTTTTATCAAGAGAGTTTAATTTACAAAGTATATGCTAAGGGCTATTTTTTTCAATTCTTATATTTAACTAAATATCACCACGAGGTGGCTAGAAATTATACTGCCCTCTAGTTTACTTCATAATCATAAAATTAGTTTTTTCATTATAACAAAGAGATATATATGTTATAACGTTACGCCAAGCTAAAACATATTTTGCCATTGTTCACATTAGAAATTGCACAATATCATATAGGTGTTATGATAACCGGAACATATAGTAGCAAATTACTATTAAACGATGTATATATATATATATATTGAAGCAATATAGTATGATTTAGAGATGAAAAAAAGAATTTTTACAATATTTTAATTGAAATAGTAACAAGAATATACTATCTAAAAGTAGAATAGTCATAAATTTAAAGTAAATCTATGATATGATTGAATAATTGACAAGTTACTGGTCCTTTGTGCATCAGTTTGGTCGTGCAATTTAGTTTCCACAGTTATAAATTACTTTTTGGGGAATAAGCGGAAAGGGTTTACATTCAAAGAAAACAAGACTTGCTCTTTACACCTGATTACCTTAACTTGGTAGAGTAATTACCGTAGAAACTGCTGCAATAATGATACGTGGGAAAATTTCGACCATCAAGAAATAAAAGACCTAATTACGTCTTTTTTTATAGAAGATAAAGAACGATCTGAAGGTTTTAGTTGCTCCACAGTATTGGTAACTAGGTCTTTTTATTGAGGTAAAAAATATAATTTTGACGTCAGTTTTTTCATAGGATTTGTCCATTTGGCCTATAATAACGAATTTTGGTTCCTTATGAAGAATCAGTTGTCTACTTCCATTGGAAATTCTGTCATCAATATATCAGTTATAAATGCTAGCACAATAGTGAAAGAGGAGCCTTTCGACGTATAATTCGAAGGCGTTTATGCCGAGATAGCGGAAATAATAAGGAAATTTATCAGGAATATGAGGAATTATGCAAAAGATGCGTCTACGATAGAAATGAAAATGACGTTTGTAGATCTGGCGATTATATCCAGGATACTTTATAAAAATAAAAATATATTTCTATGGCATATTTGGAATAAATTAAAATTTATTAAAGTTTAATTATTTTAAGTGTTATTTTAGAAATCTCAGCGCAAACAAAATATTATAGTCATTATTGTTCCTTAGATGGTAATAATATAGAATGAAAGCATATGTCAAACAATATGACGTTTTATTACTGTTTATATTTTTCTTTTTTCTCAAATAACTCAGCCATTTATAATGAAATTAATAAAGATGAACGGTTTTTATCTTCAATAAAAGTAATTTAACCAATATCTATAAGCTTGAGTCTAATCTTAATTGATTTTTTTTAAATTGTATCATTCGATGATGTTTGGTAAAAAGACTATCTAGAAAGAAGTTTATTTTCGTACCTCTTGGAAAATTTTTGTATAGAAGAGAAAGGGAAATTAATTTTATAAACCTGGTTAATTTAGCAGTTAGTCTTATCCAAGTCTGATTAATTACGACTTAATTTTTTCTACGCTTATTGCAGAATTTAATTAATTTAAGTACGATTTTAAGTAGTATAAGCAATTTATTATTATTACAGATAATAGAATTACTTCCTCATTGTCACGTTTCTATAAAATTGTTAATGTAAAAAAACTATACAAAAAAGGATGTATTTTTATGTTGGTTGCAAAAAAAAAAAGAATAAAAAAGAATAAGAAAGGCAAAGATTAACAAATTCAGGAGAATCGTTGTTTTTAGCAAGAAATATATTTTAGCATTTGGAAAATTATTCTCCTTAGCTCCTTTTTTTTATCAGAAAAGATCGTAAAGCATACTCAATTTCAGTAGATTGGTTTATGCCCTTTTTGTTTATGACTTTCAAAATGACCGATGTATTAACGACATTTTTCGACCGAAGATCATTAGCACTAACCCTAGAAATTAGTCATAACCTTCTAGATTATAAGCTTACTGATTGATTGTAGAGGCAATAATGGCATATTTCACCAGACACAATTGCATTAGTAAAAGGCTGGATAAAGGAGTTCTTAGTTTTTGAAGATATAGTTTAATGTATGGTATTTACTGTGAATGTATAGCGTATATACAGTATAAATATATAGAAAAAGCACAAATATATTTTGAAAGATACTGTTCCCGCTGGGAATATTTTTTTAAAATAATATTTATTTTATGGAAGATTAAAATAATTTTAGGAAAATGAAAGATTAAAGGGGATTTCTATAATCCTAATAGCCATTACTAAGCGGTTTAACACCAATTTGTTTTTATTGAAATATATGTTCTAAATTCCATCAATATTGTAGTAGACTCATATTATTATTGTTTGGAATTGAAGTAGTTCATTGAAGTGTACAGAAAGTGCAGTTATAAGAGTAGAGTGATTGATGAAGTGAAGTGTTCAATTATACGTTTCCTGTTATCGGACTTATTCTTTATGAACTAGAAGTATATATATATAGATATATATGAGTCCGTGATGAAACAATAGATGATAAACTATCTCATCACATTAGAAGTACAACTCATCTTAAAAATGTTCATTAGAGATCTCAAACTCTGCGTTATATTTTAAGAATGATGTCTTACATTGGTAAATATTTTCTTCACAATATTACAAATGCAAGAGAGAAAATGGCATTCTACCACTGTAATCCATTATCTTGAGAAGATAGCAAGTTTTGTAAGATTCAGAGCCAGTGAGATACAAGCACAGGATTCCAAGTATAAAGAAATTGTTGGATTGTACCAAACCATTAAGGTACTGAGCTTATTGCTCTAGAGTGAAACTAGAGAATTGGGCGTTTAGCTTTCGATTTAATTCAACGTTACTGGATCTCTGTGTATTTTATAACCAACTTTGATCCCCTCATTGCTACGGAGAGACAAGAAACTATAAGATTCACGAAGAGGAGATGTTAATATTAAGTGATTGACTTTATCAGTTTTCTTCTTGCTCGTCTTCAATGATCTTAGGAACTCTGGTTTTATAGAAATTTTGGTTTAGGACATGCATATTCGTCTAAAAATATATATTTCTTTTTTTAGAGATTACAACCTGTAAATACTGTTTATAAGACAATTTAATATGAAATTTACGAGGTTAAATTGTTCATTTATCTATTGAAGAAGGTGAAATCGGTTATCTACAATAATATACTCAATTTCGTCAACTTCAAAAGCGTCAAAGGCAAGTGCATAACTAATAAAATTTCCTTCTGGTCGAACGACCGGAACTGTTGAGATATTGCCCCTGCAGTTACAGCGGTAAGAAACCATTAAGATTAACGTTCGGTTATCGTTTTTCTTAAACATTACAAATGCTTTTTGCGCTTTTTTCTTATAAACACACACACACACATGTATATATATATATATATATATATATAAAACAGGCAATCTGGTTCATTGTTTTCTTGGACTAACGTCTCATTTTTCCATTTATCAAATGTTTGCACCGCCATCTGCAGGGAAGTCTTATTCTTCTGTTATATCCTTTTTGCTCGTAAATGTAACTTGTTGCGTAATATTTCGCTGCAATATATTCTGACAGTCAATGCCTAGCTGATTTCTCTTTCACAACCTTATTTTATTTCACTTCACTTTGAAATGGTGAGGTATATTGAAAATGGGATTTTCTATAGGAGGAGGTCCCTTATCTGAAGAAGCCTTTTTCTCTTTAAATCTATCCGGATACGGAAGTAAAACGAGAGAAAAAAGGCCAAAGAGTATTCTTATTGGCCAGTTTATAGCAACGTTACTATGGAAACTGTTTGGCAAAACAGGTTTTGTGACTATTAGACGGTCTTCTACACGAAGTCATTAAAAGCTATACGTCATTTATACATCCTCTATTTATAATTCTAGAAACATCTAAAATAGATTATGTATGTCATAAAGGCATTTATGGATTCAAACAGTATATCTATAGAGTGCTTGTATAAATAAGTAAATAAGTATTTATATATACAATTTATGCTATTTTAAAAATGAATCTGCTCTTTTCATATCTATATTTAAAGCATTTACACTTACTGGCATAGTAATATGTTTGTTTGCAAAGAAATTATAAGTATGTATAAAATACACTGCATAATAAGCAGAGATGTGGTAAGAATCATTCAAAAAAAATTATTGACGTATCGCACGGAGGCTTAAAGATTTTTTGGGATTTTAGCATAAAAAGCATAACAAGAGAGCATATAGTCGTAAATCAGTACGCTTTTTATACCCAGCCCATTTCAGAGAGAGGAAACTGTATATAAAGAAAAATCTGGCCGGCAAATATTATAGACGGGTTAAGCCTATTGACCCGCCTTCTATTCCCTAGAGAGACGCCTGTCTGTAGGTTTTTTTCGACGCCGAGGTATAGAATTTAAAGAGAGAAGGATAGTGTTAAGATAAAAAAAAGTGCTAAAATAAACTGTTGTGAAGAATTTTTTTTTGTTTTTCAAATAACTGTCCTATCAAATTTGCTTCTCGACGGGAAATAATTTGTCTACAAACTTTTAGATAAGTGAGTTAGTTGATCCTTAATTATTGGCATAATTTATTAGCTTTAATGTAATTTCATAGAAAATCATGATATATTAGTTTTAATTGATCATAAGCCGGATAACGTCAACCCATCATTTTGTCAAACAGGCTGTAGAGATATAGAAAGAGAAGAGTCAAAGGAAAAGATCTTTAAATTAAAGTCATAAAAAGAGCTGTATGCGTTAGTTATTGCTAGGGAAATAGATGTATAAAAGGACAGTAAACGTATCTCTAAACGAATTGATCTAAAATAATTCAAATATGAAAGATAGCATTTATACTTTACACATTAAAGAGATTTTCCATAGAAATTCTTATATTTTTCAACTCGATTTGTAAGACAAGTTTCTCGAATAACAGTATTATAAATGAATTTATTGAGCATAATTTCGATCTAATATTATTGTATATTGTCTTCATTGCAATATTCAGCTCAATAAGGAGAAAATATTCATATATATGTATTTTTAGTACAAGATTCGACTTGTTGATTATTTTGAAATGAAGCAGCCATTCATTTCCTATCATTAAAATAACAATCGATCACCTTGTAAAGTGATGCCTCTAGTTTTCTGTGTGAGAATTTTGGATCGTTCTGTGTGGGAAACCTCAGAATGAAACGACTGTCTCTAACCCTCGGGCATACGATGTGAATAGATATCTCAAAAAAATTTCTGTCTTATGCTGAGGAGCATAAAAAAGAAAAATTCAACTATGCGAAAGTGAATTATGTATTATATATGTACATATACATATATATATATATATATATAGAGGTAAAGTGTGTCATTGCGTAGTAATATAAAATATGCCAATTTAATTTATATTTATTAGTAAATGTATACATTTCTTTCTTCAGAAAGGTGTGAACACTGTACAGAAAGCGCAGAGTATAAATAGACAGAACTTGTTAACAATATACTCACCTATATTAATATATTTTTTTCTTACATTAATACATTGTAGTCTATATGCCTGTTGGTATATTTGCAACTAAATATAATATGCTCTCACATAAAGAACTCGATCTGTGATTATATAGTCATGTCAATAAACAAGGTCAATTATATGATATGCTATACAAATAAAAAATAGCATTAGGTTATGTAACAGGAATTTTATAGATATACAAATAAAAAAGAGGCAAATTATTGATTTTACAATGAGGAGAAGAAAGTCTTTGTGCTGTTCTATAAATAAAATAAGAAAAAAAGACATGATGAAAAAATGCCAGTGGCTATTAAAAACATGATATCATTGAAAGAAACGACATCAATCTGATTTGGAGGACAGTGCTGCAAAGTCCTCTCCCCCCTCCACTTGCCAATCGATTCGCTATTAAAGCGGTTTTCTAGGCCTAAATCAAAAAAAAAATCTGCTTAATTCCTTACGGCGATTGCCCACATCATATACGTGGCATTAGCTAGATGTTGGCCAATCAATTTTCGCACTGTAAACCTTTGCCCAGAAAACAAGTTTGCCTTGTATTGTTTATAATCAATCGGCGGAGTGTTTGCCTTCAACCCGAAACATTATTTTCACCTCCTTGTATCACAAGCAATCTCCTATAAAGGTCACAGCATTATAAGTACAGTAACAGAATATACATGCATGAAAAGAAGTTCGATTGGTTTCATTCTATGTAAAACTATATTTTTAGTGCAAACTAAGTTCTTAGTTGGCAAAAGAAATGATTTACAAAGCTTTAATATAGCCTTGCCTTCACCTTTTTGTTTTACAACAACTTGTTTGATTACATTATATTCTAATTATAGCTACACCTTCTATGAAGGTTTCAAATTTGTGAAGATCTTCGTTCAAATGATTGGTTAGGTCGAATCTCATCTTCTCTTCTAATTGGATGATTTAATCACGTGACATTTTGGCGGGAGAATCGGGGACTTAAATTGTGGTTTGCAGATAAAAATTGAGGAAATTTCTAAAAAGTAGTTAACTAAATATAGAAGCTTAGATGACAGCTGAAAGTAAAAAAGTGTTTGTGATTTCCTTTAAAAAAAAGCTTTACTTCATTTTTCCTCTCGCAGAATTTCAGATATTCATGTTCTTTTCCTTTCCAAAACTCTTTTCTGCTGTTAATCACCGACAGAGTTGACCTAGTTATTCAACGAGCCGGTTAAGTGCTCGTCGCACTGCACATTTATAATGTTTGCCGGCCGACTAATCTCGTCCAGATGTTTATCCGCTAATAATCCTTTAAGAGCTTGTGCTACGAAACGTTAATTAGAATCTCCGTACTTAATCACTTGAATTTGGCTATTTTACAGGTCAACTTAATCACAACAAAAGTCGAACTGACCGTGTTTGTAAACAAGAGTTGCGCAAATCGCTCACTCTCTTCCAACCTCGCCAACAGGTGTCAGTTCGGTAGCTGGCGCAGTAAAATTTTTTGCAGTAGACTCTCGTGAGCATACGTCTTTGACGCTGGTCAAGCAAAGAGTATGTCGGCGTCTAAATGCTGACGGCAAGAGACGCTTAAACCGGATCTGTGGGATATGCTAGAGTATAGGATAACATAGTGTGTGACATGTTGTTTATTTCTTCACTTTCCAAACGTCTTTTATTTTACCTATGAAACCATTCGTTGGCTATCAACCGTCTAATTTGGCTAGGGTAAGGATTTTCTTTTCGCGCCTTATATACACGTTAATTAGTCACGCGTTTTTTATGTACTCCGGAAATAAATATTGAAGTGTATATATAGTGCATAATGCTATATAAGCATATAATATATAAATACTTAATGTGCACATGAAGATGCTAACTTATATCGTATATATACATATCCTAATACGGGTTATCGTGTATAAATAATACATATATTCATTTTTAGGAAAATTATATTTTCTATCATACCAAAACTATAAACTACTCAGTTTATACATAACTTAGTTCTAGGAATAATACACAAATATAAAAATTAATATATAAAATACATATATATATATATATTAATATATATATATCTGTTTTTATAGAGTATCTGTATACTGCAAATGCTTTTTAAATGTATATATATATATTTAGATTTTATGAAAAATTATGGATAGATCTCTAAAACTATCTATTTTTATCATCTTTCTTTCAAACAATATCCTTTACCATATTCTATTGCATTAATATATGTATAATTATATATATCTGATAATGTATAGAGTAATGTTTTAAGTTTGATAATATATAAAGACAGTTATACGTCCAAGAAAAGCTGTCATATATTTTTTACTGGAATAAGACAAGTATCTTTGCGTATACGTGAAGAAACGAGTCAAAGCGCCTTACCCACTAATTCAATTTGTTTATGAACGCCGCTTGCATATATTTTCCCATGCTAACTGCAGCGCGGTAGGCATTACAGCTAGTTTTAATCATACATGGTTTTTTTTCTCTTCCATACATCTTTTCTGCATTTTCAATGACGTCATATTTTATCTCTTATACACGGCTTTAAGCGTTTTTCAAAGCAGGAAAAGATGAGGGAACAGCACGCATGCGCGATACCAAATCTAAATGAGTTTCAGGGTAAAGCAAATGAAAAAGAAATCACCGAGTGGTTCTAATTATTGTTCACTCTTTTATTCTAACGGACAAGTAATCAACGAAAGAGTGTATGCATCCATAGTATTTTTCTCAATACCGAAAACACAATAGTATTAATAAAGAAACACATGTAGTCTAAATATAAATACACATATGTATGTATAATATAATATGTTGGCTCTATCTATTATATGTAAAGCTCAGAAGGAAAATCGGGGTACACATAAAAGAATAAATATTAATTAATATTTCGAAATGCAGGTTTCGATGTAAGACCCTGGCTACTGGAACAGGCTCGGCGCCAACTTGGCGGGAGCGTCTAGACCACCTATATTGGTTAGCTTACGTCTATCTTGGACGTCGTCGCCACATAGCGATGACTTCGGTGCTAGTTAGGTCGCCGAATGATTCTGTGAGATATTCGGCGTGCGCAAAAACGGAAGATGAAAACCAAGAAGCTGGCTGCGAACCGGTTGCGAATGTCAGTAATGATGATACAGAGGATATAGCCAATGGCCCTCGAACAGATAGGACCAAATTAATTGGAGGGTCGGCTAGAATAGGATCTGTACCCTCCTCTTCTGGGAGAAATGCCGAATTAAAAGGGAAATCCACATCCAGGGGCTCCTTATTCGAAATTGTGACAAATAAATTTAATAAGAAGCAACATAATAGAACATTTTCAAAAGAGTCAGTCGCATACATTAACAGAGCTCATATCTCTGATCAGGTAGCTAGGAAGGATGTACGTAAATTGAGAAGGAAGGAAATTGACGAAAAATTTGGTAAGAGGGCAAGAAAAGGCGGAGCTCGATTCGATCTTTTGGATTCCTCTACAGTCAGTTCGCAAAAAAACTCCTGCAATTGGACGTTTGTTTTCGATCCTTCTGGTAGATTGGCCTACTGGTGGTCATTGATTGTTAGTATGGCATTCATCTATAACTTTTGGGTGATGATATATAGAGTTGCCTTTGATGAAATCGACCACAGTAACAAAGCTATCTGGTTTTCTATGGATTATATAGCCGATCTCCTCTATGCTTTAGATATAGCCTTCCATTTTCGGACTGGTTACTTGGAGGATGGGGTACTGCAGACGGACGGCACTAAATTGCGTATACATTATATGAATTCAACAGTGTTCTATATAGATTGCCTTTGTTTATTGCCACTTGATTTTCTCTACCTGTCTATAGGATATAAATCCATAGTACGATGTTTCCGTTTGGTAAAAATCTATAGATTTTGGAATTTTCTAGACAGGACAGAAAGGCATACCAATTATCCAAACGTCGTTAGAACAGTATCGCTTTTACATTATCTTTTTGCCATATATCACTGGAACGCCTGTTTCATATCGATAATTGTGCAAAAGATGAACATAAACGAATCATATCGATTCCCACTCGATACCGATAGTGAAAGGAAGAAGGATGTTTTTAGTTTATATCTTATTTCCCTATATTGGTCAACGATGACTCTGACAACGATCGACGCTCTTCCAAAACCAAACCAACGAGGAGAATATGTCTTTGTAATCGTGCAATTTATTTTTGCTCTTCTTCTTTTTTCTACAATTCTTGGACACGTCGCCAACATCGTCGCTAGTATAAGCACAGCCAGAAAAGACTTTCAGAGTAAGTACACTTATAATAAAGCAATAAGCAAGGTATACTGTATAAATAGTATACTGTAAACGTATGCTATAAATTTAGCGGAATATTTGTGTAGTATTCAGTCACAAACTTATCACTAGGAGTGAAATTAATGTATTCAAAGAAAGAGTATTGGTCTTATAGATATATCTAATTACACTCGCATAAAAGGCACATTATACACTCATACGCTACATATTGGCAGACTCATCGCTTAGTATGGTCTGAAGAATTTACAGTTTATGAATATTTCTATCTTTATGATTACTTTGGGTGCTTTTCAATGACTCTCATATTTTTTTAATATCCCTTTTATAGGATATTAAACTTTAAAGTAGAAAGTATGTCAATGGGATATTTAATAGATAATGATGAATTAGAATGAGAATCATTGTGTGCAATTACTAAGAATAAACGAATAGGAAACATGCTAGGTAGGTTTCTTCAAAATTACAGATTTGTATTCTGTAGTTATCTTTTTAATTATTTTTTATGGAGAGTATTTAGTTTTACAATTTATTTGGTTTTGTTCACAATTCAGAGTGAGAATTATTTATTCACATGCTTAAAAATATGTCTGGCCTCATGCACATTAAAATAGTATAATTAAAAAGTGTAAAAAAAACATATATTATTTAGATTTTTATCTTATTGTTTATTAACAAGATTGATTGGCGAATGAATACATCATTTCCCTTTCTCTGTAAATGAACCCACAGCGTTAATGTGAACTTAATGTAGCAGAATGTAAAGCTAATACTAGATAATTAAACTCTTGTACGATGTTGTTCTACTTGTTTGGTACAAATTATTTATTAGATTTTTATATGTATTTATTAATTAGCAATAGCGTCTTTTTAAAAGGAAAGTGTGGAAACCTTAATCGTTTAACCTAATTTAAGGGAAATGAAAGATGAAAGCTTGTTAATGTTTAAATAGGAAGTATCATCAAATAACTTAAGATAATTAGTTGAGGTATCACTCCATGATATGAATGACCTATCGAACTTTTGATGGAATAAAAAAGATTTCTTCTTCTGAAAAGTATGTGAGTAGTTCTGCAAACCTACAAAAAAACCTTCTGCTTGCCAAACTAATTTAGATTTCATCGGGCGTCTGAAAGATCATCAAGGTTAAACTAGTGGCCAAAAACGTTTAAAGGAAAAAATTACTACTGTCTGACATGAATAGACTCTCACAACTATCACAGTCTTCCTTAGAATTAGAAAGCGAATATTTCATACGGCCTACAGCAATCACACATGACGTCATAGTCAACTACAAATACGTTAAAGTAAAGTCATTATTGCATCATATGACACCCATAGGGAAATTTGTTTATTCCGAAACACGTATGAAAGAATATATGTAGATATTTCGCACGATTGAGCAAACGAAATTAAATCGCTTATAAATATTTATGAACCTATCAATTCCCCGTTCTCTAACTATATATACCCGATATATGTTTTATATATATTCTGGGATGTTTCAGCACGAACTTCACGGTTAATTATTAGCTATATAAAGGCCCTAATTAATTGTTAAGACTTTTACAAACTGTTTCATCTCGTGCATGTTCGTTTTAGTTCGACATTGTTTTCAATTTTGTCACTCTTTTCATGCTTAAGATTGCTGCACGATCGTTAAGAAATGATGCAATGTTTGCTATGATGATCAAATTTAGAATTAATTAATTAGTTAATTGCCCATTACAGTCTAATGACTGTATACGATATGAAAATATGACAGAATTAGCTGCTGGCATTATTTTACAGCTTTAATTGGAAATTAAGCAGCTTTTGAAATTTTCACAAGCAATGTGTTCATTTTATTCTCATGAAAACGCTGTTTTGTGTAAAAATTCTGGATCAGCAAACTGTAAGATGTAAGACAATGTAAGATTAATTTAGAAAAAAAGATTTATAAATTAAAATTTAGACGATAGTTTGCTATCTATTTGGATTTCCACCTGCTGCAAAGACAAAATCTGGCGCCATATGCTGTAATCGACAGTAAAAAGGTCAAGGACCTCTAAGATTCTTTTACTCCCTTCCTTATACGCCATTATTAAAAATAGGATTATTTTTTCAAACAGCCCAAAGAGGGTATTGGTTGGAATAATTATAAAAGTCGCATTGATTGTCGATAAATACATTGCCAATCGATTAGACGCCCTGTGATGCCTTCATAGGGTCCATGTTTTTGGAAAAATATTTCCATTAAAAGGAACCCTGAACAAAACTTCAATTCTACCCATACCAAAATTGGCTTTTTACAATCCATTCTCACGCCGATTTCTTTTTTTTTTTGAGGTAAAGAAAAGAAACGTGAGACAATTACAGATCCTCGAATTTCTCATTACAAGCCCGTCTATGCAGTTTGTCGTATATTGTTTGCCAAGGTCGAAAACGCTTAATGCCGACCCTGGACGAAGCCCAGAACTGCTTTTCAATTTCCTGTACAAGTACGGGAATATCGTCTGCATAATAAAGCAAATTAGATTTCGATTTAGATCGAACCGGACGACGGTATTATTGAGCATCTGTTGCAGTTTTTTTTTTAATTTTCAAGTGCTGCTGAAAAACTGCTGAGGCAATTCTGCATTTTTTAAACATCTGTCGCATACACAAACAATTATAGATCGATCCCGTTTTGCATTTTTATACTCCCACAACATTTAGACAGCTATATACATTATATGTATATTTATTGTGCATAATATATACTTTAAACATAGTATATATAAATAAATATTTAAAGTAGTATATTTCTATGCATCATAAATATACAGAAGACATATATATGTGTAAATATGTAAAGTGTGCGTACTGCTTCCATTTGACTGAAAGACTCTTGACACAGTCTGCAATACTGTATCTAAAAACTAAAGTAACCGACATCATGTTACTTTATACGAATACAGAAAGGGAATCGTGTGTGCTTCGACATTCACTTTGCTTCCGTTTCCGAATAATCTTTCAACACTACAAGACAAAAGGCTTTATTTTCTAGTTCAATAGATCAGCATTTAACAAGTTATTCGTCTGCAGAGGTTTAGTTTCAGTGTTATTCCTTGAGGTGGGGTCATTTAGAGAGAAAGAGTGATGCTATTTTCTTTCCTAATTTAGTTTTTCCTCTTATGTATTACCTATTAGGAAATTTCATTGATTTTCCTCGTTGCTTTTTTTTGTTTTCCATTTTTAATTATGAACATACGGGTTCATTTAAATGAGCAAAGGTAAAATTAACACGTTTGATGCATCTCTTCTAATCAATCATATAATTGGGATTTGCTCTACTATTAACGTTCTTCAGGTTATATTAGGGGAAAAAGAGGAGATGAACTTTTTTAATTAATCTCTTTTGTATAATAGAATTTTATATACAAATATACATTAATGTTAAGTATTATTTAAGAACATAAAATGACAATTTGATTGGACCCTTTCATCTCAGTTAAAGACAACTGCTGAGAATATAAATTAGAAGAGAGCCGGCTTATATACTCTTAACGAGTATCCTTTTGGAACTATTCTATAGACTTTTTCTTAACCTGGTTAAAAGATTACCCTAGATGCCTAAAGTTTACAATCACTTTAAAAGCTGTTGTTATATTCAAGTGCTTCAATTGAAGCTATTCCAATATTTTCTTTTTTACAATGGAAATACCAGCCAATAGCTCAATAAGAAAACACTTCGTCTATTGATTACAAACTAGTAAACCATCTCTAGTTTATAATCGATGCGTTTCTCGAGATATAAATCCGATTAAAATTCTACATAGGCCTCAAAGTAACCCACAAGTTTGCAGATCAGATAGGCAACACGTTTAATGCGCTTTCTACAATCTCGTTAAAAAAAATATTTGAATGAAAAAGATGCAGGCGGAAATATTTTACTAATTAAATTGGAAGGCGGAGTTGGAATGACAAACGACCTTTTGCATTAGGCCTAATTGCCGTTCTCACGAATCTTATAGTACTTTTGCAAACAGCTCTATCTTTTTATACGCATTTATTGCTGAATGTTTGATAAAGACGTATATAATTGTTGTGAGATAATGCGAAAATGCAGTTGCCGACTGCAAAGAGAACCCGTAGGCCAACCGCAAAAAATTCTAACTCGATTTTTTTGTCTGGCGTCTGCTTAAACAAAGAAAGAAAAAGAAAGGCCTCAGGAGAAAATTTTGCCTAGACCTAATCAATATATCGGGGGTCGGCCGTCAACGTAAATACATAGCAAAGGGAGAAAAACGAGCATCTGTTTTTCGCTAATTTATAGCCCAGATAAATTATACACATATACGATATATAGGACTACTTTACTTTTTTTCTCTTTTTTCTTTTTTTTCTTTTTTTATAGAATTTTCATTTATATGTGCTTTGTGTACAGAAACTTTTTTGTACAGTTTATCTTTACTTATACATTTTATAGAATAATAACAATAATAATAGCTTGAGTGTAAGAAAGCAGCCACAATTTTCTTGTCGATTAATGCAAAGCTGCTAGCCAGCTCTCGGCCTATTTATAGACTTAATATATGTAAAAACCGTAGCGAGGCTGCAAATCAAAATGACAGAAACAGAGAGAAGAAATGGGTGAATTGACGTTTGGCAACATATTCTGT
This sequence comes from Dimorphilus gyrociliatus, assembly GCA_904063045.1. Lineage (NCBI taxonomy): Eukaryota > Metazoa > Annelida > Polychaeta > Dinophilidae > Dimorphilus > Dimorphilus gyrociliatus. Next base: position 1,603,498 of record CAJFCJ010000003.1, read on the forward strand.
TAGACTTAGGCGTGACTAGAATACACGATTTGTTAGTAGATGGCGCCCAATACAAATTAAAAATTTCTTATTTTACTATTAACACTAATAGTCCTTTTTCTTTTTTTCTCTACTCAAAAAAAAAATGACCAACAATAGCGAAATTGGATAGTGTGAAGACGTACATGACGTTGCGAAGAGTGCCTTTAAGACTGCAGGATCGAGTGATTAAATGGTTCGATTATTTGTGGCTCAGTAAGAAGTCGTCGAACGAAGAATCGACGCTCAACCTCCTACCGGACAAGCTCAAAGCGGAAATCGCCCTTCACGTTCATCTAGATACTTTAAAGAGGGTTGAAATCTTCCAGAATACGGAAGCTGGTTTCCTTTGCGAACTTGTTCTAAAACTTCGACCTGTACTGTTCTCACCCGGAGACTACATATGTAGAAAAGGTAAGCCTAGATTTAAGAATATAATTATAAAAAATTCCATTGTATACGGTACTCATTCCACGCAAATCCATTTAGATTTATTTCGATTTACAACCTAATATCAAAAATAGCAACCGTGCACATACAGCATGTGTTAATTCAAAATATTACAATCTAATTTATTAAAAAAATAGTTTAAATTAGTTTGCAAATTGATAATTGATTAAGGTGACAAATCATGAAATTTCATTTGGATACCATGTAGAATACAATTTACTCTACCAAAAAAGGCTGGAATCTCACTCTCTTTTAACCTGTTCTGCTCCCTTTTTTACCAGGAAAATTTTATTTTCCTTCAAAGGTTAAGGAACTCTTGACTTTTAGCCAATCCCGTTAGACTGCTAAGCGTTCCGTAGGTCGTCTAATTGACTGATTTTATAGATTGGCGCAGAAAGGCGGTCGCCGTGGTGCATTTCCCTACGACAATTCAGTAAAATGCAATGTTTTCTGATTGATTTTTTGTAATTAAATTTTTACACTTATTTTTATTTATTTATTTTTTAATTACATATACTCATTTACTCTTGTTTGTCAACAAATAGGCGAAGTTGGGAAAGAGATGTATATTGTAAGCAGAGGTCGTTTACAAGTCGTCGCTGATAACGGAAAGACAGTTTTAGCGACCTTGCGACCTGGAAGCTATTTCGGGGAGATATCAATTCTAAATATGGGAAATGCCGGTAATAGAAGAACAGCGTCGGTAAAATCAGTCGGATATTCCGACTTGTTTGTTCTCAGCAAAAATGATTTGTGGGAAGTCTTGAAGGACTATCCGGCGGCAAGGGTTAGATTGGAGGCTATCGCTGTTAAGCGATTAGAAAAATATAAGAAACAACCACTGGAGAACAAAGGCGATGATACAAAAGGTAAATATATCGAGGAAGACTTCGGAAAAAATAAAAAAATAAAAAAGAGGTTGAAGAAAAGCAGAAAATGTATACTAGTGTATGCGAGTGTATGTGTGAGTGAGTGAGAGCGAGGGTGTAAGTAGATGTGTAAGGGGAAAAAATAGAAATGAAGAAAAAAGCGAAATAAGACGGTAAATGAATGCAGAAAAGACCACAATGAGAGGATAGATAGATACTGCGTATAATAAGCTTACCTACCGGGTTTTAATACATTAATACGTAAATGGTGTAATGATAATCATGATACACAAAAAATTAACATTCATGAAAAAAAGCTAACAAAGTAGGCCGTTTATAGGGCTTTTTCTTTTATAATTTCTTTCATGAGGTACTTCATTTCTGTCAGCCTTATCACGAAGTAAAAGTACTCCAGGATTGGTAGAATCCTCTGGAAAAACGCCGATAGAAGTGATAGCAATGATGCCAAAGCACCATACTCTACCTCCAGCTCTCCTTAAACAAAGGAATTCACAAGGTTCAACTCATTCGGCACCAGTTTCAACGCCTTGTGTTTTTATAGAAAATGAGAAGGTCGGAGAAAAGTTATCTAAAGAGGAACACCTGGCAGTAGCGGATGGAGCGTCAAGTTCTAACAAACAATCACCTTCTCCTTGTGTAACCATTATACCAACAACACCGGATAATGACGCTCATTTAACTTATGCTCAACCGGCCTTTTTCCAACCTCTTTCCTTTGCCCAATCGGATCATGTACCTCTTGTAGGAGTAAGATCCGTTTCACCCTCCGGCTATCTTACAACACCCGTAATCGGTTATTCTGGACTACCTCAACAGCAGCAACCTCAACAGCAACAGCAACAGCAACCAGAGAATTTACTTGTTGAACTTACGCGATTAAGAGAAAGGTTGCAAACTCTTGAAGCAGAGAATGCGACTATGTCGCACAAACTTAATCAGCAAAATTGGAACGTTCAACAGCGCTTGAACGAAATAGAAATGCATATTTGCGGTTCAGAGGATAGCACTTCTAGTGATCCCCCAAATAGAGAATCAGTTATTTAGTATAAATTTATAATCATTATAAATAAATAATAGAATTAATAATAATTTAATTAATGTAAATAATGAAGTTTACAAGCTAACATGTACCTAAAACGCAAACAAAAACGTATTTAAAAGTTAATTGTTTCTCTTTTTAAACAACTAAATATGTTTGTTTTTTTGTTTTTCTATGAGAAAACAATCATTCCATTATTGTAAATATGCTTCTCCATCGACCCTTTTTATTGTTTGTTCAATCAATACAACTGTATAACAGTCGTTCAACTCTTAATCTTTAGGGATTAAGGGATAGGACGGCCTAGCTGAAACGTTTTATCAGCGTTTCGGTGTTAGTTCGGTTCTAGACAGAAATACTGCTGCTTTTAGAGAGCTAGTGAGTAACATTCATCCTAGAAAATATGTAACACGCAGTTAACACATAGTTAAAATTTATTTTATATATTTTCTTATTAGCACATGCTGAAAATAAACAAATTTATAAATATATACTGTATATATATATATATATATATACAGTATATTAGTATATGTACAGTATATACACACATATATATATATATTTATATTTATATTATCATTAAATCACTTCCATTACTGCAAATAAGCTACTGCTCTATCAACTCATTTGGTATTTGTTTAATCGATAGTGGATATTGACTAATCGGTACACGGTCTTAAACAACACCAAAGGCAAGGACCAAGACACAGTAGAGGTCGAAGCAAACGAATTTTGAGGCGCTCTCGAGGAGGAACATCTGTTCTGTGGACGATTTCTGTTCCCAACTCGGTTTCAGCGTAGAAGGCTAAATCTTTGCCTGATATCGGCGACGATTCAAAGACGATCAATGAATTTTCTCCCTCCTTTAATAAAGGAGCTGGAAGGTAAAGTTTTTTTTGTGGTCCGACTTTCCAATATCGACCCAGATTGAATCCATTAACGAATAAGCAACCCTTAGTAAAGTCAGGTAATTCGATGAAAGTGTCTGCATCCGGTTTATCGTTCAAGGTTAGTGTAGCCAAACAGAAGTGGCTGCATCCAACATTATCTTTCTTTGAAATTTCGACTGCCTTCCAGCCGTCTTTTTTTTCTAGCAATCTGTAGTTAAAGAGAAATACGGCAATTAACTTAGAAGAAGAGTTATTATCCCTGAAACAGAAATGAGTTAAATGAAAGAAAATCATTTGCCCTAAAAAATTTCACTCTATTTAGCGATGATCATTGAAGTACGAAACCTGATAAGCAAAATTAATAATTCTTGCATAAGGCTTTTAATAAAAGACCTAAGAGAAATCTAAATTAACAATTAAGAAAAAAGAACTTATAACATTTGAAGAGAAAAGAAAAAAAATTAAATTATAAATGAAATAACATTTAGGTTGAATAAATTTAAACAAAAATGAAAAACACACTCGTTTATAAAATCGCTTTCCATTTCCAGGGGATAAATCAACCAATTTAGAACAACCTCCGAGTCGGCATAGACATTTCCTCTCAACCCTGAATAGTTGAAGAAATCTGTTGCCGCCTAATTTGAGAAATAAAATCAGATTGCTTACCTTTTCTCTGATCATTTAGCAACGAACTATTGAAGCCGCAGTAATTCACTCTTCCACAATTCTCTACTAATATATCTAATACTTTTTCGACTCCATCTTCTTGTAATTCTAGAACTACGTTTTCTTCCTTACAATCAATATTTCGGACAAAAAGACCGTCGATCATAACCTGAACGAGGGGGGAAAATAATAGAAAAAATACGGTGCAACCGATTGATAAATCAATAATATACCGTTGCGTAATCTCGGATGCCTCCAGATATAGTGACCTTTGACACTCGTTTCGAAATATGGGTTCTATAAAGAACATAACCTAACGATTGCCCAGAATACTTATTTGCTGAATGCTTTAGGTTTTCCATTGTTAGAATGGTTTTCGAATTAATAGGCTCAATAAGGCCTATAGCATCGTTGAGGGTTATGTATTTATTTATATTCACTTTCCCTAAGAAAATACAGTATATTCAATTTTCGTCCAAAAATAAATAGATTAATGCTAGTCTAAATACAAGTGATACAAGAAAAAAAAAGAGAATTGCACGTTTGGAAATTGAAGAAGCTACATTTCCATCTGCAATACTCAGATACGCTTGCGGATTAACGAAAAATAAGCCGTTATCGTTCTATTGACTATATACGATGTTTACAGGATATTAAAATAAAATTCTCTTTCTTTCATACTTGTTCTTTTCTTCACTCTCTGCTTTCTTTAACCGATTATGTTTACTTCTTAAATAAATTATTTACATCACGAAATGTACAGGTTTAGCTTGTTAAGTTTCTTCCTATAATTCATATGGACCGGAATAAGCTTATATATAACATTTATAATATATATATATATCATTAGCATCTAAAAATATACGCTTCACAGTTTAAGCAAAAAAAAAATGGAGTTAAAATGCTCAATACCGTAAGATTTCGTTGGAATCGTATTCGGAAACGGTGGAAGGTGTTTTGTAACTGAATATGGAGAAGAATTTGTGACGTTTCTCTTGCAACAAATTACCTATATATTATCTAACCGTCTTTGGGGCAAATTTCTTTCAAGACTTTTTCGACTATGTCGTACTTTAAATTGCGATCTCCGTTTTCAGAAAGTGGAGCATTGTAGTCTGAAAAAAAGCGCTTTTACTATCTGCTACCAAATTTTCTTAGCCTCCTTCCAACCATAGCTAGTGACATCTGGTGCGTAGTTCATTGCCTCTTGTTCGTTAGTTGCCGACAATTCCTCGTTGGCACCATTCCAAAAACCAAAATTTGAACCACCATGAAACATATAAAAATTCACCGAACTTCCTTCATTCAGAATCCAACGAAGTACTTTTTCAAATTCTGATTTACAAAAATAAATTAGAATCAAGCTTTCCCTAGTCTCTACTTTTCCGCCTAAGTAAATTTTCTATTATTTTACTTTATGTCCTTTTACATAGTTAGGAAAAGTTGACATTTATAGGAAAATTTAACCTTCTGCTGGCCAAACTTCGTGCTTTCCCTTCCAATGATCGAACCACCCTGACCAGAATTCCATTACCATTAACGGCATTTTCGGTTGAAGCGAATGCTTCAGATAATGAAATAAAAGTTTCCCATGCTCCAATTCTTGGAAATTAACAGTAGCTAAAATACCGGATAAAGGGCCTTTCATAATTCCGGCACCGTTGTCCGAAGTAAATAACAGCTCTGTTACTCCTTCTCTTTTCAAGCAGCTCTCTAAAAAATTCGTATAAATTCTGTCTTCTCCATATGAGCCGTATTCGTTTTCGATTTGCCAAGCTATGATAGGGCCGTTATTAGATGCTTGTAGATCAACTAATTCCGGTAAGAGGGAAAGGAAATATTTTTCTACTCTCTCTACAAAAGGCTTATAAGAAGATCTAACTTGCATATAAGGGTCACTCAACAGCCAGCTATATAGGGTGATGAAAGATATGGTAATTAAAGTAACAGTTATGCAAATATTTATATTCTAATTTCGTTAATTATCATTTGTACCAAAAAAAAACTTCTAAGGTACAATAAATGTACAACAATAGACAAAAATTTACTTAAGGCTTTTAATATCAACCTAGGTAAACCACCAAACTCCCATTCGGCACAAATATAGGGACCAGGCCGGATAATAACCAAAAGATCCAATTCTTTTGCCAGCATTACAAAACGCCTAATAGAGGGGAATGGGTTAAATAAACGAAATATTGAAATTCAAAAAACCTAATATTCCTCCATCCCTTGAAATCGAAATTGTCTCTATGTCTTTCGTGGAAATTCCATGGAATATAACTGATAAAAAATAATGAAAAAGAGAAGCATTCAACTTTCTAAATAGATAAATTAATTAAATAAAATTGGTTACGTTTCAACGCAATTTAAACCAGCTGCTTTCAGTCTTATTAGTCTATCTTTCCAATATTCAGGAACAATTCGAAAATAATGGCATGCTCCACTGAGAATCCGGATTTGCTTCTTCTTAAGAAAAAATTTTCTATTTCTGGCTTCCAAGGCTTAAAATAATTGACAAAAAAAGAATTGATTCCCTAGTGATTCACAAAGCGGATGCTACTGAACAAACTCACCTGGGGGCATTTTAATTCCAAGTTTATTAATGCAAGAAACTTTTTGCTATCAAATATATAAGCTAAAGGTCTTCCTTTTAACCTATACAATCAAACGGTACAGTGAGACAGTAACATGTATTAAAAATACACAGATAGGCCTGTATCATTCGAAAGGTTGACAGTTAGATAAGATTCTTATCTGTTTCGAATTGAAATTGGGCTCCAAAAATAAAGACTGATTTTGACGAGTTGAAATTTTAAATTACGTAAAAGTAAACATTTAAGAAAATTATCTAAATTTTAAGGGGCTGGGATTGCAGTCAAATCAGATGAGTAAATTGTCTTTTAACCCTAGTGATCTGCAAAGCTAAAGTTAGTCAGTAGGAAAGCCAGCGGAGCCTTGACGTTCCATTGAATGGTAGCTATGTCCAAAAATCAGTTCCCTTCCCTTTCATATAGCAAGCTTAGAGTAGATTTTTAAACTTCAAATGCATGGTTTTAACATCTTACGATCTATTACCTTAGGACTACATTTTATCTTCATTTATAAACAATATTACAGACATGTCGATGTGCTCTCAAATACAAATAATTTATTCTTTGTCTGATTCACTTTAATAGTTTGTGAAACTCTATGAGCCTCTCATTTTTATACTAGATCTATCAAATTCAAATTATATTTATTCTATCATCAAGACAGAATTTTCTTTCTTTATTTTTAAAAATGCTAATTTGAGATTTTTTGTGCGATTTCTATGGAGAAGAAATGATTACGAGAGCGTCTTCAAAGGATATCTCTTTCAAAAGGAGACAGAGACAAGTGAGTACTGAAGTAAATTTTATCACTTTTTCAATTATAGAGTGAGAAAAAAAATTTCTCAACGAACTTTCATCTTTCCCGATTATTCAGTTTAAAATTAAGCTTCTTAGTGGAATATGTTTATACATGCTGGCTATACCCCTAAACTTACGTGCCTCTCTCACCTGAAAAAAGTACTGTGAATGGCAAGTTATTGCAAACCTCCTCAATTATTGATTCACATATTTGTTTCCCTCTATACCTTTTTTCATTAATCATACTTTGTACAGGTACAAACATCGTCTTATGCATTTGTTTGCGCATGCGTCGATCAATTTAGCTTTTACATATTCCAGAGCGGTGGACTTTCATAATGCTTTGGCTATGACATTGATCTGCTAGAAAAGACCCACATTTACTCTTTTAGATAAATTTACCTTAATTGGAAGAATTTAGAAATTGAAGGTAATAAATTCAATTTCTAAATAAGAAAGAGGCAAAGGTGAGACAGACTTTTGAATATTAATATACGGTAACGCAAATACGATAACGAAAGGACAAAATTAGCAAATATCCTTGCCATACAAAATGTATTTTAAGTCAAATATATTTGACTAAAAAGTAATATTGAACGACATGGATTAGATACCTATAGTTTACGAAAAAAGTGACATTTTTGACACCAGGACGTAATTAATTACTATTCATTAAATTTATTTTCAACGTGCTCCATTGAAACAATAATCATGAATCTATTTTCTATTGATCCATTATCTTATTCAATTTCATAAAAAAATATTTACAGTTACCAAAACTAAAAAAACAATACAATATAGTTTTGACTACATTCGCAATAAGCTTTATTTTCGGTTGGGTCAAAATTCTTAAATCGTTATTGTGAAAAAAAATCAATCAATTGGCCAGTAAAATCGGTACCACCTTATATAGCTGATCCTGTTTACAATTCAGTATTAACGATTTTTTGCCCTACAATGTTTTTAACAGTAACTAGGAGATAAAGGATTAAGGAATATTCTTCAAGAAAGGGATACAACTTATATTTGTATTCTTAATTTCTTCTGCAGAGTTTCTAAATTAAATGAACTGAGGGATGCAGCTATTGGTGTCCTCTATCCTAATATTTCTTTGTACATGTGATCTCTCATCCTCTGCTGATCCAGTTCTTCAACCTAAAGAAGTTAGCGATGTATTAGGCAATCGTGCCAATGAAGACAGTAATATAACATGGTCTGAATTGCCTAAAGGAAAATCATATAAACAAAACGAAACAAAGTTTGAAGATAAAGGTCTTCAGCCTTACTTTAATCTTGTAAATTCCTTCTTGAAAACTACTCAGCCGAAAACTCCGCTTCACGGTATACTCTTGATTTTTTTCTATTCAATCTAAGTTTAATTAAATTAACGCTAAAATTAACAGAGATACTTGATTATACGGAGGGTAACTCATTGGACATTCAAAATGTCATAAAGGAATATGGAGTAGGCATTATTATTTGTGGGAGTCTTGGTATTTTATTTGTAATATTTATGCCCATTATTGGACTATGTTTTTGTTGCTGTCGCTTATGTGGAAATTGCGGGGGTAAACGTATTCAAAATAAAGGATCTTATGATAGAGTAAAAGTGATAATATTTTCGGCCTTACTGGTTATATTCACAGCCTTTATCGGGTGCGTATAGTAAATAAATCTTTCATAGTTTCTTTTTGAAGATGAGATATAAACAATTACATATTACTCACTTTTCTTATATATATTATTATAACTATTGTAGAACTAGTGCAGCTTGTGTGATAGCAACTAGCGAGTATACAACAGATGCCATAAATAGTTTATATAATATTATATCCAATGATTATGATGACTTGAACACTTTTTTGGAGAATGTAGTTGATGAGACTAATCACGCTACAAAGAGAAGCTTTGATTTTGCTGGCACAGTTATAAATAGGGATTTAGATAGTAAGCTATTAAAAGAAAACATAATAAATGATTAGACTAACAATTAACAAAATGATATTTTAGATGTTGGCTATCTCATGGGAATTCCTCTACGAAACCATCTTGGTAGTTCTTCAGGAGCAAATGTTGATAATAGCATTAATAACATAAAAAATCTCGATCCAAGTATATTCTGATCATATTTTCAAAAACTTTTAATTAACTTACTTTAAATAATCTAGGAGTCGATGAACTGGAGAAGCAGATGAGTACTATTAAAAATAACACCGATAGCATAAAGCCTGACGGTACGAATTTAGAAGCCAGTTTATTGGATATGCGAAACAAAATAGCCGCTACTAAAGCTCAGACAGGAGCTTGTTTAACCTCTTGCCAAGCCCTAGACCAAACTCTACTTACTATGGAAGTTGATTACAACCTAGTAATGATTTTTCTTTTACCTACATTGTCCTTTTACTTCTGTTTAATGAATTGTGCTCGTGTGTATTTTTTAGCTACCCGATATAACTACAGATTTGATTGCTATAAGAGCTGTTCAGGCTCAAGACATTGCGAAAAAAGCAGATCAGGTAGTATAATATTGTTAACAGCTTACTATTATATCAATAGCATTATGATTATTTAATTAAGTTTGTGAATATATAACGTTTGTCTTACATTTAGGGTAAAACACAATTTGATTTGATACCTTATCGAGTGATAAATGAATCGCTACCTACTTTACTCAGTAAATTATATTATTTCATATTGTTTTATTCCCAGACTAAGCAAATTTTCTTTTGGACAGGTGTAAAAAATCAACTAAGTAATTTTAGTAAAATTTTAACGGATCTGCTTGAAAATATCAATAAACTCCCCCAGGACGTAAGAATCTCATTTGATACTTTTTCCCTAAAAAGAACTCAAATAAACTCAAATACTTACATTTATTTTTCAATCTAGGCTTCTGAAAATCTAGATGATTCAAAGAAAGACGTTTTGAAATATCTTGATTACGCAAAGGATTACAATCCTTATAGAAGATATGTTGGCTTTGGCTTTGGGGGAATAATAGCCTTAATAGGGTGTTTGATTTTGTTCGGACTTTTATGTGGTTTACTTGGGTACAATCATAAAACTTCGCCCGTGGATAGAAGCTCTTTAAGTAATCATGGAGGAAATACGCTCATTTCGTAAGAAATATTTTTTTTAGAGACACTGATCACACTAACGTCTTAATCCCCAATAACTTTAGTTCAACGGCCTTTATATTCATTTTTACTCCTCTTTTTATGCTTATTACAACAATACTTTATTTGATTGCTGGAGCTATGACTCAGAGAATTGTGTGCGACGTTTTCACGGATTCGGAAATGACTGGAATTAAAGTACTCCTTGATGGTCCCAGGAGCATATTTGGTAAAAACAAATATTACTTAGGCGAAATGTTTCTCCAGAACGATACAGTCCCTTTAACCTTCTCCGGTGTTCTAAGGTAACAACATATTTTGAAATTCTTATTGTCTGGTCACAAATTAAGTTAATAGCTTAATTAGTATTATAATTCACATGACCATGTTCTATTAGTATATTCTGCTTAGTAATCTCGAACATCTGAAGGTGATCAATTTAATTATAAAGAAATGCCTCCAGACTATCGATTCAGACGTCTTTTTGTCTTTACTATTTTTTGTAATCAATATTTTTAAATCATTCGTGTTTAAACGAATCTATAACAGACATAATTGAATGAAGAGGGAAAGTGTTAGGAAAAATAAGAAATTTAATATTGAGAATCAAATAAGTTTCTTTTTCAGCGACTGCAAATTAAATACGGCGGCCTTCACGGCCTTAAAACTCGATAGGAAATTTGATTTGGATACGGCTTCCGATTACAAGAAAGTAATTTATTCAATTTCTTTTCCGTAAATAAAAATAACCATACTTTTAAAACAAAATAAAACTTGTACAAGTATACAACTACGACAACAATTCACACACTATACCGTTATACAGTCAATCGACATCGAGGGAGAAATTAATAAGATGCAAGTTGATTTAAGTAATATTGAAATTATGAATCAGGAAATGGAAGATCTATTAAATGCTTTTCACGATTCCCTTAATATCAATTATAATGGATATATAAATGAGGTTTGTACTTTAATCTAATAGCACCTTCTTTGATGTTTCGAGTGCAACTGTCTCCTTTCTATTTCAGCTCTCAAAATCGACGACAAGAACTGATCTAGGGACATTTGCCACTCAAATGGAAAATTCAGCTAATGACGGTCAAACTATAAATCCAGCTAAAGTAGAAAGAAATTTAGATAAAAAGAAAATACTTAAATCACCTAATCAATAAGATCTCTTTTTTTCTTTTTAGGACGAACTGTTAGCCTATGCTACCCAATTAAAAGCAATTTACAACACTGGAACCTATGCAACGGCATATAATAATCAAAATCAATTATTGAGAGACGTCGTTCAGCTGCAAACTGATAAAACGAAAACTCAAGCTGATATTAAAACAGCAATAAATACAGCAAAAGCCAGCAATAATTATTTTCCAACTCAATCAGACACCGACGTTAAAAATGTAGGGAGCGTGTATATTTCACGATTTAACAATTAATTTAATACGAAGAATTAATTTGCCTAGGCGGCCTCCAACTACGGTAAAAGAATTGTTCATCCTGCCGATCAATATAAAAAGCAAGCAGTGTATTCTGTAAGTGGTTTGTTAAGCAAAACAATTGGTCAATTAGATCTTTTTTATCTAGATGAGAACTGATGTGGGAAGGTGTTCTACTATATATAACGTCTGGGACAGCCTTTTTAATATTGGATTATGTCACTACTTTACTTATTCAGTGGTGAGAAAATCTTGCATTAAACTATAATTTATATCCTTTGCAGCGGCGTTTATATAAAAATTCATCGTCTTTACAGAATGGTTTCTGGTTTGGCATAGGATGGGCTATATTTTTTATGATTCCAAGTGTAATTTTTGGCGTTAAGTTAGCAAAACATTTCCGTAAAATGCGTTTCGAAAATATTCATTCTCAACCGAATACAAACCAGAGGTTAGTTACTAAAATATTACCTTTTATTGTAAAAGCCTTTTCGTGTTGTATTGTTTTTGTTTAGTTGGGAAACAAAAACAAAAAGGAAATGTCGACCACGTTACTTTTCTTTCATTCTTTAAAAATTTATACAATAAATGTCATGAATATTTTATATTCACTTTTTTCTAGCTTACCGATGCAAAATGATCATATACCTACTCAAAACAACAAAGGACCACCATTTAAAAACAAAGTATCTCACACAGGTAGAAAAAAATTCTGTTACCAATGAATAAACCTTTAAACCTTTTTGCTTTTCTAGATGGTCCGGTCCCAGAGGCTCCATCACAGCAAGAATTGTATCCTAATTTAAAGTAACTATGATTTATATATTTATTGTCTCTGATTAATTAAAATGAAGTCTTGAAACGTGTAAATTGGAGATTTATAAATTACTGATTTATGAAATTAGGTTTAAAAGCTACAAGATGCCAGCGCCAAAGCCACTTGCTCGTGAAGACGAATGGTATTGAGTGGAGATATTCAACTAATATTGGCTATTTTCTGACTCTAACAAAAATATTTTTCTGCAGACTTATAATTATAAATCAATATTAACAGACTAATAATATATTTCGTTCGATTTCTACTAATTACTCAGCTACATGATGTTTTTCTCGTCATTTGCATTCTTATACCCCATATTAATCATCTAAATGTACCCTTTTTATCCGACAGGTTTTGAACGAAGAAAGAGAGTTTATATTTCCATAGACACCAGAAATGATATAGAAAAATTTTTCTATTAGTTCTCAATTTGTTTTTTTTTGTCTCAGTTAAGCACTTGAATAATTGAATATTGCTTGAATAAATAAAGCGATTAATAAATATTCATTAAAAATTATATATTCATATAATTCAATTTCACACAAATTTTCCATGTAGCAATAAAAACAAAGCGACAAAAATTTCTGTCGCCTCAAAGATGATTACAAAATTACAAAAAGTCTCTTAATATGCCACTTTTTATCAGTCAGAATTTAAAAGAAAATTCCACAAAGAAGTTATACAAGGTAAAAAAAGAAAATAATTAAATATTTTCTAAGACATAATAAGATTTATAATTCGGTGACACCTTTATATATGCTATTCTCATTCCCAAGTGGTATAGTTATCTCTGTAATAGTATTATTCTTAGCGTCTAAAATTGGGTATCTGACAAATTTTTCTTGTTGTTCATTTATATGTATTGGTAACTCGATTGTCACTTCAGCCGCATCAACACTATCGTAAATTTGTAATAGTGATCTATGCATCGATCTGAAAATTTAACGAGAAATCATTGTTAGAATTTTTCAATTTTGCAATCAAATATATTTCTTTTATGCAAATTTCTTTATACCTAAAATTAGGTAGATTTCGGTGGCCTGCTTCGAAGCTGGACCGAGCCGTTACGGTAGAGAGTCGGTTTACATGTTTCTTAGAACTTCTATATATACCCCGGGAAGTTCTCTTCTTTCTCTTTAGACACTGCCCCCTTAACAAACCGCAAACTATACTGAACAGTAATATAGCAACTGCAATACCAGCCCCGACTGTAATTACAATTAATAAATTGTTAGGAGGCTGATCCGGTTTCTTTGGTTTCACTTCTGCTGTTGTCTCCAATTTCTCTTCTGTCCCGGAACTCTCAATCATTCTAGTTGTATTGCTATTAAAAAGTATTACAAGGCTGTCTAAATCCAAGATTCAATAATACGTATATTTCTTAGCTAACATATTCACATAATTTATCTACCAAGGTTAAAGAATAGATTTCGTAACAAGCTTTAGACATTTTAGGGCTGCATTTAATCAGAAAATATCAAGGTAACATCACTCAATAACTGTTAAGAAACAAACTATTTAACGTGAATGAAAGCAGTTATAATGCCATCTACAGGTGAAATTCAATTTGCATAGTAATATAGTAATTTTTAGTAGTAATTACTTAATTATTAAGACCTTTAAAGGTGACTATTAAAACTGTTTAAAAACTAACCTTTTCTCATTTGCGTCTTTAGAGCTGTTTTTATATAAATATTAACTTAAGTAATATAATCATTTGACAGAGCACAATCATTAAAAAAAATAGATTTTTATTAAACCTCAACACGATGAACAATCTGCCTAAGAAAATTGAAATCCAAAAAACTTGTTGAAACATCTTCAATATTGAAATTTTTACTAAAAAAGAAAAAGATATCAGCAAAATTCGCAGTTTATCATAATTCTTTTTGTCAGCTACAATAAAATTCCAATTACTGATTACAGTTACTCATTAGAAAAAGGAGTAACCTACAAAACTACTCAATTAATAGTATTACATATCTTAAGTAAATTGCATATGAATATTAAAAATTAAATATAAACTCTTCCCTTACATAAATAATATACAATGTTATATTGTATAATTGTTTGCAATATTTGATTACAAATTTTCTATATTTTTCAATTCCAGTGTCAAATGGAACTACAATCGTCTGCCAAAAAAAAAGTTAGAGGGATAAAAGAGTTAGCAGATCGGAAAGTTATTCATTCATCAAATCTCTTTAGGATTTATTGTACGGTCTCATCAATGCCCGAGTTGCTACATCTAAAGCAGTTGATTTTCATCTGGATAACTGATGTAATTTAAAAAGAAAGGGTATTTTGAAGGCCACTTTTATGGTCCCTTGAAATAACCGTCAATCAGAATATCGAGGCATGATATAATACATTAAAAGAAAAGAGTTAGGAAAAAATCAATAGAAAATAGAAAAATAAGTCTCTCCCCCGTATCTTATCTGACGTAAAATTTCAACGGGCGATCTTTTGTGTAATCTTTCTAATCCAAAAAACTACCATAAATCCTTGCACTCCCCCTTTTCTAGCGAAGGTTAAAGTTTTGCGACTTTATTTATGGATAAATAGAATGCAAGATATATATACAGTACCAAAAAACAATTTCAAAATATAATAAATGTTACAGTCAAATTTTGTATCATTATGTGTAAACAATAATTTTTCGATGGAGAAGAGCTGTCGTATAATTTTAGAATAATTTCTGTATAATTTTCTTTATAACGTTCGTTGATGATGATAACTAAGAATTATGTTTAATGTGTATTCCTTTACTCCACCGAAATTTTATCTGGGATTGTGTAGTCGTAATATGACTTTTAAAGGGTCTAATTAGTTAAGGAAAAAATAAAATATCTTTCGAATTAGTGTTTCTCTGATATTCAATACTCATTGGAGATTTATATAAAGATGAAAAAGACATTTAATTTAAGATCTATACATTGGAAATCTGACAAAAAATTTATCTTTCAGATTCTTATTTGACTAAACAATAATAAAGTAGTTTATTGATTATAACCTTTATTATCTATTGATTTTGTAAATTAACAGTCTTCTTTCGTCTCAGATATTGCTATATCTTCATATCAAAGAGTGTCTCTCTCTCTTTCCTTCCCCCTCCCCTTCCAACCTCCTCTCCCCCTAGAGTTATTTATTCTTTTTAGTACTGATGAGATAGCTAGATGTGAATTCCCATACAAGTCTTCAAAGAATTTTAATTATCTTAAACGTCTCACTATATCAAAATATCCACTAAACTTTTCACTGTTAAAACAATCATTTTATCCAGAACATGTCCTGTACAGCTTAATAGTTGACAATAAAATCTCTGTTATCTAAATGGCAAGAAGGAAGATAATAGTTTTAAACAGGCTTACATTTTGTAGTTTTATCCATATGACAACGGAAGTTTCCTTTAGAGATAACTATTTATAACAAGGCCTTTCAAGTCCTTTAATTATTGGCTATAATTTATTGCATTATAAGTTGAATTTCATTCAACTATTCCATCAATTGCAATTATTATTTCTATACTCATCATCAAAGTCTCTGTATTTAGTAGTAATACTCTGTAAAATAGATTTAAACGAAGCAGGGGATAAATTCCGGTCTTCCAAGATTTTGGAGCTATTTTGCAAAATAAGTGAGTTCTTTGAAATAAATCAAGTTTCAATCCTGCCAATATATTTATAATGATTTAAATAAGTCAAAGAATTAACTTTAGCCTTCTGATTTATCTACAAAGAACATTTATCGACTTAAAATTGGCTTCGATACAGATTTATATATTTAATAAATACAAATGATTTCTCAGATTAATCCTAAGCTAGCTTTGATCTCTCTTAATCAAATCGAACAATGTACTGACATGGAAAAGCAATATCTATCTAAGCTGAATACGAAGCACCGCTTAAATCCATTTTTAGCTAAAGTAAAAGTTTAGTACTAATAAATGATGTTCGAATTGAGGCATGTAATCCGATAATCGGTTCAAAAGAAGAGAAGACGATTTCTTAAGCTTCAAAATGAGCCAATATCCAGGTATAGCTCGTACTAATATTGAAGTCTTGATTAAATTCAGTTTGTATTACTGAAAAACTTTGCTCTGATCAAGC
The DNA here is from genome assembly GCA_904063045.1 of Dimorphilus gyrociliatus. Lineage (NCBI taxonomy): Eukaryota > Metazoa > Annelida > Polychaeta > Dinophilidae > Dimorphilus > Dimorphilus gyrociliatus. Next base: position 1,620,339 of record CAJFCJ010000003.1, read on the forward strand.
AAAAAGTCATCAGTTTACGGATGATTGAATGAGAATATGTTATTAAACTGCTTATTGAGTCAATTATTTTTTAAATTTATCAGTTAGCATATAGCAGAAGGATATATCTTTTACACCTAAAGATCCTAAATTTAATAAACAGTCTTATAACAAAGACAAAAATGAATTCAATCTCCTAACATGAAAAAATATTAGATAGCTTTGAATTCTTTGAAGTTAGTATTAAAGCGTTATTCAGTTTACTTTCATAAAATCTACAGAAAGTAGATGTAAAAGAAATCATCTCAGCATAGTCATATAACGATCATTTACAGGCATTCCAAATGAGATCAAATCTCTTATCTATTTTATCGAACAGCATTCCCTTAAAAATAAGGGAAACAATTAATAAGCAATTTCATATTTTCTCTTTGCATATGTTTTACATATATTGTATACAGTGGCGAACAATCTTTGTATGAAGATCGCAGCTTTAAGATTTTGAATATTATTGAACTGCTTGCTATCTTTGCAGTGTAAAAGTCTTGCTATGACTTCCCAGGAGACTCTCTGACTATGTTAAAGTCTTAACATTTTGTTCAATTATATAGATTTTCTCTTCTTTATCTTATGGTTTGTTGAATAAGGCTCTTTCCGCAAGTTTCTTTACTTTCTACCCTCACTTTTTAAAATATTTTTGATAATTTTATTTAGAGCCTGACAGTGACAGAAATTCTTTAATTTTTTTTTGCAGAAATCTTGTTCTGCACAGCATCAAAAATTTTTTGCTGTCGATTTTTTTCTGCGCAATTTATTATCATTTCCTTATAATTATTTGGAATTTATAATAAATTTGAAATTTTGTATCATTATTTCCTTTGATTTACAATGCTCTCTCTCTGCAACAGTCTCTTCAACTGTCATATTTTTTCCCATTACCATTTCACACTTGTTTATGAACTAGATAGAATATTTGATTAGTACTGTTAATTATTCGCCTATTTCTTATATTTTTAATAATAGAAAAGCATCGTTAAGTGAGAAAAAGATGATGTAAACAGAATTGCCTTTATATTTGTATACAAAGAAAGAGTTTGATGGGGATTCGACAAGTACACAGGACTTGAAAGAATTTCTTCTAGCCTACAGTAAACTAATGATCCATAATAGAATCTAGGGGTCTAAAATTTTTCTCGTTAATGTCAGAGAAATAATATTAAAGACAAAAGTATACAGAATTTTTTCTGGCACAGAGAATTCTTAACATACTGTATTTCATATTATGTATTAATAGCATATCATTAACACTTTATGATTTAGTCTTCGTAATTGAATAAAACTTTTCACCGTTATAATCGATGAAATCTATTACAGTATATTCTTTTGTGATCTTCACTGCTGTGAAGCCATTCGTATTCTTAAACATATTAGAAGTTATATTCCATTTTTTTAACTCTTCAAGATGTTCTGGTATTTGTACAGTTGGGAATTGACCTCCACCTCCGCTTCCGATATAGGTAACACTATCGAAGGATGGACCAGTTAAGTGCTGCAAGACATGATCATGACCAAAAATATAAAAGTCAACTTTATGTTCTATAAGGATTGGTCGAAGTTCATCTATTAAATCTTCATGATTCCCATGTAGGGCAGTGGAAAATATAGGATGGTGAGCAGCCACAATGCTCCAGTCTGCATGACTATTAGCTAAGGTGGTGTTTAGAAAGTCCAATTGCTCTCCTTTGTTTGAAGTAAAGTACATGGACTCAGTGTCAACTACTACAAACAATACTTCCAGAAATCCTACTTTTTTTGTAAAGGTATAAAAAAACTTTGGTATTTTCCATAAAGGCTCGACTTTGGAAAATTCCAGTTGATGTTTTCCGTTATCTAAATAATGATCATGATTACCCAATGAAATTTGCCATTCAACTCGTAAAGATGGATGTGGATTCAAGTACACCTAAATTGTATATAAAATTTTAGTTTCCAACACGCTTAGATTTTGAAGTATAAGATTTTTATCTACGTACTTGTCTCCATTTCCTATTGAATTGTTCATCGTCAACGCTATTGGCACCCACAGGATAAAAATTATCTCCTAAAGTTAATATAAAATTAAGTCCAGTTTCATTTGCCCACTCAGCCATTTTATTCGCCACTCTCTCTTGATAATCAACTTCATCCGGTACCTTATCCGTTCCCCAATCTCCAAGAGCAATAAAATTTAATGCTTCCGGATCTTTTATACTCGAAGTGACATCCAAAAAGATTAAAACAGACAATAACCTATAATAATTAAATTGAAATATTTATGAGTTTATAGAAGAGAGAAACTTACGGAAGAAGCATGTTTTAGAGCCAGTTACATAATTGTATTGTTTTTATTGCTTTAATATACTTTAATCACCTGTCAATTTCCATCGATATACACTGATGCTAACAAAGAGAGTAATAATAAAAGTCAACAGCTTTTATTATTCTGATATCTTAATATCTTTTAGTAACCCATTACATAACTATGTACTTGCTGTAAAATTAAAGACAAATAATATAAATAAGAATTCTACAAAAATGAGTTGTTGACAGTTATACATTGCAGTTAGTGTTGTACTTGGAATACAGACTATAACCCGTTAATAAAACGAGATGAATGTGCACAAGTGAAACTGAAAATTGAAGACGTGGAATTTTTATCTCAAATTTCTAAATGTCCTAATTATTTAGAAAATTATATCAATAATTTCACAATATAATGATAAAAATAACGTGTACTAATTTCTATACACCAAAATAATACTCAATTACGTGTTGAGAAAATTCAGAATGGGTAGATAGAAGAGAGAACTCTGACAAGCTGTTTAATAGAGTAGGAAATTCTAAAGTATTCACTTTGCTTTTAATAGTTTATTTGTATTATTTAGCATTAGCAAGAAGAAAAGCTAGTGTTATAAACTAAGCACTATAAATATGAGAATCTTCTTTAAAAAGTCAATTTTCTCACTAATTGTAATCCTAAACCCACCTCTCGTAAATAAGAGGCTAATAATATTGAAATGATAATCTCAAGTTTGTTAAAAACTTCCTTAAGACTGTAATCTATACGCATATAAAGAATATGCGTGCTCTGGTGAAAAGAAGAATCATCGTCAGGTTGCATAAATTATAAAATGATTCGAAACAGCTCTCACAAAATTTTCAAACTTCGAAAAGAATATTGAAATTGAATAAGAACTTTATACAGAAGAGAATCTTTTCATAAGAAAAATATTGCCTATCACAAACGTAAAATAGAACTCGTTTATCTAAATTCAATGAAAAGTTCTTCTCAGAATGATAAGATATGAGAATATTTTAAAATTAGTTCTTATATTTAGTAAAAGAATAAAACATGGTACCCTCTAAATCGACGTATTCTACAGTTATGGAATTTTGTTTTACTTTAATTCCTGTAAAACCATTGATACTATTAAACATTTTTTGTGTAACATTCATGTCTTTTAAGTCTTCTACCGCAATCTCATTCTGTGGTCTCGCCGAGGCTCCTCCACCACCACTAATTACGTACTCGATAGAATCTCCTGGCGGTCCGTTAAGGTGTTGTAAATCATGCTCATGACCAGCTAAATAGAAGTCTACGTTGTGTTTAAGCAAAATTGGTCTTACGTCATCAATCATTCCGAAATCACTACCATGATGACCGGATGAATAAACAGGATGATGGGCGGCTACAATAACCCAGTCAGCTGAAGCTTGTTCTAGAGTTTCGTCTAACCACGATACTTGCTCATTCAAAGTATCATTTACCAACCAATATAAACTATCGCTATCCACAACAACAAAAAAAACTGATGTATCACCAAACGTTTTGGTAAAAGTATAGTTAAAAGAAGGTAACTCCCAAAGGGGTTCTGTCTTTCCAAATTCAACTTGATAGTGACCAGTGAAGACTCTGTGGTCATGGTTCCCCAAAGATATTTTCCACTCTACTCTTAGGGACGGGTATGGGTTTAAATAGACCTATTAAAAAAAAACTAGATTTCTTTCTAAAAGTTTCATTTGACTTACGTTTCTCCATTTTGTTTCAAATTGTTCATCATCAGCACTGAACACACCATCGGGATAGAAATTATCTCCCAAAGTTAAAACGAATTCAGCATTATTCTCCCGTGCCCAAACATCCATCTGCCTGGCAACATCATCCTGTTTATTCGGTACGCCAGCGGTTCGTGTTCTTCCCCAATCACCAATTGTAATAAAATTAAAACCTTCTTCTGCTAAAAGTAGAGTTGCAAAAGTCAAAGTCGCAAAAAGAAACGAACTGTAGGAATAAAATAAAATAATTCTTTATGATTATTGTTGATAAATTATTTCTACTTGAGTTAAAAAGTATGATTCACTTACATAAGAGAGTTCATACTTAAATTATGCTTAAGGTAAGGTTCTGGCTCTTAAATATCTCTTCTTTGTTTATATACTATATTGAATGAACTATGTCATCTGATTAGTGATCTCAGATATGCAAAAAGTGACAAGCTATCAACATCTGCTATTTCCATATCTCTTAAAAAGATCACATGTTAAAGTGATATAGTTGTAATAATTATGACAAATTATTTAAATTTCACTGTTTCAAAAATTTAAACGTACCTCTTGCGGTTATTCTGCTTAAAACTAGGGAAGTAGAAATCTCGTTTAAAGCAAAAACAAAATCATAAACAATGAATAAGAATTTCTATATTTACTGAAAAAGCAAACAATTTATTATTAGCTGATAATGGCTTTACTCGAATTACTATATCTAGATACAGAAAATGTTTTAAAAGGCGGTTTATTCTTTACAAAACGGAATATGAAAATATATTTTGAAAAGTTAATGAATCTCTTTCAGTTCTTTAAAAATAAAAAAATTTGGATAGTAGAAGCTACGCTACCACCATCTAGTGGATTTTTAAAACAACCTGATATTTATTGCTTGTGAACTAAAATTTTCCATAATGAAAGATCTTAGACTTCCGTAAAAGTAAAAGTAGCATGTCATAAATGTAAGATTCCTCCAGCAATATAATAGTAGACGACCGTATTCCTGCTAAAGAGAATGCACAATTAAACGAAAATACACTATTTTATCTTTCGATGAAATTTTACCTATCTTTGAATTATATTGAAGCTCTCCTCTACCATATTGAACTTTAAAGGCTTCTATTAGAAATATACTATCTATTTAAAATTCTTTTTGACAAAAAACCGAACGAAGCTTAAGCTCTGAAATGATATAAAAAGACTGAGAAGAGAGATGAAAGGATTCGAACTGGCAAACAAGAATTATTTACTGGATTGCTTCCTAGACTGTAAGCATCATTTAAACAACAAAGAAATATTGCATCCGTTTATGAAAACTTAGAAATTTCCTTTAATATTAAAACTATTAGATTTTAAGCAATCAAGCAAATAAAAATTATCATCTGCTTGAACGAGTTTTACCATAAACAAAATCACAACTACGATTTTTTATTGTCACGTAAACTAATACATGTTAACTTTTTGCTATTGTATGAATTAGATATCAGAATCCAAAAAATATTTCTTGAAAGGTTAAGTCTTACACATCTTGTCTCACACTACAAAGCATATCTAGCCACTTCTTAAAGATAGAGCACTAAAATAAGTAATGGACCATATGAAAACTATACAATTAAATTAAAAACAACCCTTTATTGATTCTAAAATGAAGCACCGACGTAAACTTGGAAAAAGTAGTCAAATGCACTTATTCGTTATCTTTATTTAAGGAAGCCAGATGACTGATGCTAACCAACTTCTTTTAGCGAATTTCAAACGCTTATGTTGAGTATGTTCTAATCGTTAATAGTAGCTTATGCGAGATTTCTGTCACTTGCAGCTTCGACTCCGTCATGGAAGGAATTCCTCGAATGAAATTTTCGATCGATTCAATTTTAGATTTGAATTATGATGAAGGTTTAAGTAGCGAAGAAGAAAAACTAGATACACAGCAGGCTGAAAAGATTAAAAGGCAAAGAACAACCTTTTCCACAGGTCAGCTTCAGGATTTGGAAAGAGCATTCAGGAAAACTCATTACCCTGATGTTTTCATGAGAGAAAAACTGGCCACTCATTTGTGTTTACCCGAATCTCGAATACAAGTTTGGTTTCAGAATAGAAGAGCTAAATGGCGTAAGAAAGAAAAGAGTTTACTTGGTGGGCAACAACTTTATAACTCTTTATCTAATAATCAATGGACAAACCAACAGCATAATGGACTACAAGCATATCAGCAATTATTTAGAACTCCATTCCTATCTTTGCCTTCTGCCTTCTCTCCATTAAGGGCACTCCAAATTTTTACCCCATTTACAAAAGAAAACTACGAAATACCAACGAACATAGAACTGAAGGCTCGAGAACGTGTTGATGCACTTGCTTTAATGCATATTCGAAGTTAATTTCAGTATGGACTTATAAATAAAAACCATATCAAATATACATGATCTGCAACCTCATCACTTATTATTCTTTATAATTCAAATTTTCTTCAAAATCGTAATCTTTTATAAACATGAGAGTAGTTATTGCTTTGCATTATTTATTCTTAAGACACGAGTGATGGATTTATTGTCTTTGACCTGTTATAATTTAATGCTTAGATATTCCGAAAAAATAGCTAAAAAGTCCACTTTTCCCTTGGGCAGTTATGTTGTTTTTCACTAAATCGAAAAATATTAATATTTTAGCTATTAATATTAATAGAATTATTATATATCTTATATGAAAATGTATGCATCTCAATAAAAGTATACTTGTACTGTATATGAGCACAAAATGTTCGAAAAACTGTGTTTGCACTATATACATTTTATCAAATCAATAAATTATAATAACAGGAAGCTAAAAATATTAACCAACGCACCTTTTGCCTAGTTTAATTGCTAAATATCTCAGAAAATATAATACAATTAAATAACTTTATAAGACAAACCATAAATTATCATTGTAGAGCTTTCTTAAAAATATGTTAAAAATTATTTTATAACATTCAGTCAGCTGTTCAATTAGTAAATCACAGTAATCACATATTTTTTTATATGTTTACTCAATTACATTGCTTTCACATATCGATACAAGAAGAAATGTATATTGCCAAATTCGCTAAATAACGTTTCAAGAACAGTGAAAGACATACATTTCTAGAAACCAGCTTTTTTCCCGTTAGCCGAACTCATTTATAAATGTCGTTATTAGATTAGCGCACTTTCTTTGGTTAAATGACATTTCTACGAATTATGCAAAGTAAGGTAAAATTAAGACAGTTTAATTGTTGGTTTTGACTTTTAATGAGTTACTCTTTAGGAATATCTAATATCAAAGAAATTAATACTTAATCCTTGTCTTTCTGGCAGTAAACTGCAAAAATTACTAAGCTACAGGCTTCTAATGGTTTAGGCTTACTACGGCGAAGTCAACCTAATACTGTCTATGATTTTTTTTATTAGCATTGTTTCTAAAATATTTATCTTTCTTTTCGATCGTGTTCTAATTGTACAACTTTTCGGAAAAATTGCCTTTAAAGTTAAATGCTTCCCATCATATTAAGCAATAGCTGCGTATTGCAAATCTTGTTAATCGAGTTGTTTGAAAATTATAGAATGGTAAATATTATTGTCGTTTTTCATTCTAAAATGTCAAGAATTTTTTTTCCTGCCGTTTTAGTCACTAACTATCACTGAGTATAGCATATGAATTTAAGTATTCGTATATTTTCTGAAAAAATACTAATTCTTCTAAAATGAGCAAATTTTGTAGGATCTTCAGCATGTTAATCTTAATATGTCGCGTGTTAAATTATGCAATGCTTAAAAACTTTCTACGAAATTAGTAATTATAAAGAAATTTTATCTTTAATTATTCAATAATTTAAATTTTATCAATATATGTCTATCTTCTCACGAAACCAGATAAAGGAGGAGCAGAAACTGATAAATTTCCAGTCGTTGTTAGAGGAGCACCTGGTGTCACAAATTGGCTTCCTGTATTAGTAGGTGCGGTTAGCATTACAGGAGCCTGCTCAGCTAAACTTTGATAAGGCGATGAGAATAGTTGAAATGAAGACCTTGATCCTGGTTTGATAGGAGCGATGCCAAACGATGAATAAATTTCTTTCAGAAAAAGTAGGATTGTATCTTCCGAATCCCTGAAGAACATTCAATTTAGAGATACATAGGAAACTAGAATTACGAGCAAATATCACACTCACCAATAACACAAATGACTCCCTAATGCAAATATATATTCATTAAAGCTCTCTAGAGGAGCCTCTTGAAGAACATAGTCGATTCGTCTGCCTTGGTTCAGCTGCCCCTCCAATATGTCTTCTTCAACAACAGTTGATGCTATTGCTAAAGGCAATCCTTAAAGTATTTGTATCTATACAATGAAAAGATACTAACAAGCTGTATCTGTTTCGTCTGGTACATTTAAAGATGAAAGTACTGAATCAACTTCCTTTTCCACCTCAGCTGAGGATCTATGAGACCTTGCAAACTCTGCTAAGGTGTTCCAAGTCTTTCGAACTGACGTAAGGATTTGCTGTTTGATATCAGACCCCATCCTCATCATCGATTCTTTTAATTCTACAAAAAACTTAATTCACACAAGGAGACAAAATCTGTTTGCATTAGTTACCTAAATGTAACCTTTTTCTTCCTTTGTGATGAGGCATAAGGACAGGTTTAGGGGGAGGTGATGAAGTAACAAGAGGCTCCAATCTATATGCTACCGGATCAAACTAGACAGAAAAGTTACATTAAATCAATGAAGGAAAGTAGTCTTACTGGATGGAAAATATTAAAGTAGCCAACGCATGTAGGTAATTGAAATGATTCTCCCAAGTTACAAATTCCTCTAACGGTTAACAACATCGCTACTGGACTACCTAAAGCAAACATGTTGACTACTGAGAAAGATAATTGGCTATATTCAACATGGGGTGTTCCAATTCCCCTTAAAGTCATATCATATTCTATTAGAGATGCATTTTTCTCCAGTTTTGCGCTGTCAAAATGAAGTTTTGCATTTAAGGAAGAAACAAGTATTTTTTATACATTAAACATACCCAGAAGAGAAGGGTGTCGATTCACGACTATTTAGATTTATCTGTTCATGAGCAGTTTTCGAATCATTTTGTCTTTTTGCTAAACCTTTCAGATAAGCTAAAATCTTCTTACGAGGTCCCATCGGTAGACCTAAGTCTTTAATATCAGATTCGTCACACATTTGCTGCAATAGAAAACAATAAGCTCTTAAAGTGATTTGCATTAAAACTGATTTACCAAGGCTTCGAGATCTATATGTTCTCTTTCAAAAACTCCTTTATAATCGTTTAGTGATAGTTTCTCTAAAACTGTAGTTATATTTTCATTTTTAGGATCATCAATTGTCTGAAAAGATTTTATACTAATTGTTAAATAATTTTATTAGAATAAACGAGTTCACCTACTAGACTAGAAGGTGTTGACGATCTAGAGAGGCCACTATCATTAAATGCTTGACCTACTGCTAAATCTTGAACAGGAGGAACTGAATTAGTTGGTTCTTTGCTATTTAGTGATTTTTGATGAGATAGCAAGTCGAATAAAATCAAAGAACCCAAGCTATGACCAGAAACAGACACATCACCATTAAAATCAGAATTTCTTTGTAAAAACAAGTCATAAACACGATTCATTTCCTTGGCAACAATATCAGAAATTTTCTGTAAATGAAAACTATTACCAAAGATGATCGCATTAATCTAAAAAGTATACTTGACAATATTTAGGACTTGAGTAAAACAAAATATCCAACAGCGTATCGTTTGTAAAAGCTCTTAACTTTGTTATACTTTTCAATGTAATTGACTTCAACTGTCTAATAAAATCAAATATAATAATGATACTCTAGTTTTGGCAAATGTATACTCGTCTATGACATTCGCATCATTATGAAGAGCAGCATGCCAATTAATTGGTAGAAACTCAACTCGTCCTATCCGGCCTTCTCTAACGTAGTGTCCAAAGTGAGACTGTATCAATTTTTCACTTATTTCCCTCATATCATTTACTAAAAAGTAAAATCTTAGTTGCTGATTGAAATCAGAAATTATTAATATACCGCATTCTACAAGGTTGCGAAATCTAAGATCGCATGTTGAACCTATACCATGGACGACAAACACTAGATGATCCACCTGAGGGCTTTCTCCTTCCTCAATGCCATCCATATCAGTTACCCCTCTTTTGACAATCCTTGGCCTGGAATCATTGCCTACGTTTCCCCATTCATCAATTGCATCAGTTGCTTTGAATTGCACTATTGCTGTTGGAGAGTGAAAAACGACAACGTGACCGTCGGATAATTCAACTTTTCGATGCCATTGACCACTAACTAAAGTATTTTTGTATTCTTCCTGTATATATATATATATACATATATATTTGTATAAACATAACAGAAAATATTGCAAAAAAGTTACAACAAATTACCTCTAATTTTCTGGCATCATTTTCAATATATGGCATAAACTTTGAATCACCTTCTGGCTTGTAAAACCAAGAGCATCTTCGCACGTCCGATGGATCTTCATCCCAGTATATGGGATATCGTAATCTCGTTCTGATATCCACATCATATCTACCACCATTCGTTGGAATATGCTCTTCTGCAGTATCTTTCGGAACAAACATTTCCAAATGAAACATTGACTGAAACTACAATAAATAAAACAGACTATACTTACTGCTACGAAAAGAATCCTCCAGTCTGACTGAATCTATAACTGAGAAGGGCTTCCAAACTGTGCGTGTTTCAATTGTAAGGCTATAAAACCAGTGATGATTAACAGGTTCATATACAGGACCGATCGGAAGATTAGATACAGGCGGTGCTATACCTTAGAAAATGACTTTAGAGACGTTTAAATATGTGTACAGTAAACAACTCACTTGATGGAGGGGGTAGAGACGGAGAATCATAACTGCTACCTTGTAAAGGATTAACAGGCTGAGAAGCAAAAGAGCTAGGAGGCGGTTGCTGAAAAGTGTTTTGTGAATATGGCTGACGTGTCGCTTTTTGCATACGGTAGATATTTTGATCTGTAAAAGATGCTATCAGCGATTACAAAAAAAAACAAAAAGTTTAAAATTCACCATTGGTTATGGTTGGTAGTGGCGCAGGAGGAGCCATTGCTATTGGAACCGAAGTCAAAGATGGTTGATTGGGATATGAGGAAGGCCCCTGAATATTTTTGTTTACTCCTTCCTGATCTGAGAGGGGTTTTTTCGAAATATTATCGAATATATCCCCATCTGATGAAGTTAAAGCTGGAAATAAATTTTGCGATAGAGTTGTTCCACTATTAAGTGATGCATTTTGGCCAATAAAACTATCAGCTTCTACGTCTTCAGCTGTTAGGAATAAAGAATTCCTCATAGAGCAAAGTTTTGCAGACGAAATTTTGCATCTTTCAAAACTTTCTTTTGTTTCTTTGATAACAAACCTGTTTCAACCAGGCTTTCTGCTTGTTGGGGAACAACAGGCATGAATAAATTAGATCCCAGCGCAGGATTTAAATTTAAACCATCGGAAGTGCCCATAAGAAGAAGAGGTGCAGTAGAAGCTGTTGTTTTCTTCTTTTCCGCCATTTTGAAACGTGTTTAATTTCCTCTTCCTCAAAAATCGTATTTTCGTATGTAATTCATTTATAGACCAACTCTATAAAAATTGACAATACATATGCATATCTGTATATTTTTAGAAATATATATAATATGTACTCATATTTTTATTGAAGGCCGAAGTGGAGGCAATATTTGGCGCCGTTTTCATCTTCATATCAATTTCCTTAACCTCTTGCTATTTATTTACTAAACAGTCAAAAACTTAAATATGACTGATCTAGAGAAATATATAGTTGATCCTCTATCATATATTAGTAATTTAGCAGGTAAATTCTTCGATTAGTTGATTTTATAACTATTTTTCGCACAATTCTTTCATTTCGTAGCAGAAAGAAAGAATGTTTCACAAATATGTGACATTTTTCGGGAAAAGATTCAAAAAGGACTGTCCGAAATGGTATGATTTTCAATTCTTATTGTTTTAAGATTTTAAAGTAATCTTTTATTTCTTAGATACCCAGTTTAAACGAAACGAGTCAGGATTCACTGAAGGCTAATAGCTTAATTAAATATCGGGGAATGGTTCAAGATATGTTTGGGGAAGAGCTATTTCCTGAATACTTCAATGTAGTAGATTCTTCTAACACAATGAAGATGAAAACTGGACTTCTTCAAGATATTTATCAATTTAAAGTTTGAAATTAATATCTGATTGATGAATATATAAATAAAATAATAATATATAATATAATATTTTAGGATGGCGAAAGGGCCGATTTCGATACTGCTCAGATGGCTGAAAGACAGTGTTATTACTTTGTACCAATACCGACAGAGAATTCTTGGATCAAAGACGTATGTAGCTATGAATTTTAAAAATGTGATCTTAACTTATATAATTTGCTTCAGTATTATAAAAGTAAAAGATTGCTGGAACAACCTTCTTCTTCCAATTACGATAATCGTAATAAACGAAATCTGGAAAGTGATGATGAAGATTCGAATGGCTTTGAACAACTAAGTCAACTCAGTGGAGACGAAAATCAATTCATGGATATTGGAGAAGTAACTGAAAGTTCGAAAAAAATGAAAACTCCAAAAGAAGAAGGTATTATGTTTAATGCTTATTTATCAACGAAACAAATATGTCGTTATCTCAGATAAGAAGAGCCAAATCCCTTTCAACTTAAATTTTCCAATTGATACGGAGAAAGAAACTCCATGTATAGGAGTGGCTTATGAAAATTATGATGACATAAAATTAAATACAGTATATGAAATTTATGGAATATTATCTAATCATCCCGCATTGGCAGCAAACACATTAAATGAGTAAGAAATGTAATTGATTATATTAATAGTAGTAATGAAACACTATAATAGAAATGGATCAGCAAGCGGTTTTGAAACGGATGAAATGTATGCTAAATCACCACCGCCATCTCTTGTACCAAGGTTTTACTAAATTTTAATAATTTCCTTCATAAATAACGTTGATTTTCAAATGACAGGATTCACATAGTCCTTATTCGAAAATTAGAAAACATTGATCCTTCTTATCAATTAAGTAATATTAACATACAAATATGTCTTGATATATACTGCATATATATATATATATATATATATATATATATATATAAATTTATATGTTCTTATTTATTTTAGTTTTAAAAGAATCGAGACTGAACGATATTTCTTTAAAGTTACGAGACTACCTTCAACAGGTTCTCCTAGGTGATAGAATAGCAGCAGATTATCTATTCTGCTACTTGATGTCAAGAGTGTAAGTTTTATAAAGTTAAATATGATCGCTACAGATTATAGAAACTACCTAAGTAACTATTCTCTTTTTGTTATTTACAAATGTTTTACAGATATGCCCGTAAAGATTCCAGGGCGATTGGAAAATTCAGCCTCAATCTCACTAATTTGAATATTCAAAGTCAACACACTAAATATATTTATACCGCTCTAGAGAGAATTCTTCCTCTGGTACGAGAAATTTAACTTAGTTTCTACCATTATTAATAGAGGTTTCAAACTTTCAGTCCCTATATTGCCCTTTATCTTTGGAGAACATGAATAAGAGGAGGATGACTCCATACAAAGACTATAAATCAAATAGATTAATGTCAGGAAGCTTACAGCTACCTGATGGAACTCGACTAATTTTGGATGAAACTGCCCTGCAACCTGGTCAATTAGACACTATTGGAGTACAAAATACTAGATCTCTAAATGATGTTGTTTGTTGGCAAAAATTAGAATATGACTTTACTTATCACAAGCAAGAATTTTTTACTGACTTTCCTGTTCTTGTTTTCTCAGAGGGAAAGTCTGTTTTCCAGGTATAGTAACAATATTGTTTGAAAAAAAAGTAAATAAGAAAATATTATTTTTTTTAGTGCGACTGCAGACTACCTTTAAAGACAATCATAAATCCAGATAATTTAGAAAGTTATTATTTACAAATGATGGCAACCCAGGAATCCAACTTTCAAGACTTTCGTAACTTTATATCAATGATGAGTTTCAGAGATTACACATTTCCTGATGACTTGAAACAGGTTAAATAATTTTAAGTGTAACTTGTGTTGAAGTACAAGTTTATTAAATTTGTTTTTTTTTTAATTTTAAATTATTTTAATTAAACTAAACTTTCGAAATAAGACTTTTCTATCATCTGTAATTTTTCTTTGTACTGATATTTCAGGAAGTTGAACAATACTTTGTTGACATGAGAAAACAAGACAACAAAATGACAGCCGATGCTTTCTTAAACCTCTTGTTGTTTGCAAGGTGAAATGCGAAAATTCTTTATAGTATCACAGAAACATGTTATTTTCTTTCAGACTTCTTACTCTGAGTAGAAGTGAAACGACACTCACAGCTGATATCTGGAGTTGTGCTAAAGCTCTAGAGCAAGAACGCCAAAGGAGAATAGAGGCTTGAAAATTTCTTATAAGCAATACATAAAGTTCATTGCTTATTATTGAATTGCGCAACAGTTTCAGTCAAACCGGATGTAGAACCTTACTAGGCTGTTTTCAATTGCGATGTATAGTTAGTCTAAACTGATCGCTTAAAGAGGTCATACTGAAAAAGTTACATGATATAGCCCGGTTTCTAATATAAATAAAATTATTCAACTCTAAAAAATTCTGATATATTTGCAATAGATCGTCTATTTTACGGTTACCTTATTTTGTGAGTATTTTCGTTAGTTTCCTTAAAGCCGTTGCACTTAGGGCAATCAGTAGGACGCACTTTGTTGTAGGAAATGCAACTTTATTTTTCATAAAGGGACTTAAGAGGTTGTTTAAATAATAAAAATAGTCGTTTTTCACGAAAGCTTCATTGTGTTTGTTATGTCAAAGTCAATAAACAAACTTTGACCTAAAAACGGGCAAAGATTAAGCTGACCTGCAACGAGATTGCCAATATAGATCGGCATATTATTTAAATATAAAATATTTTTCAATGAAAATGTTATAACTTCTACGTAAAATGTAAACTTTGCGTCGTTTGATGTGGGAAAATAGATTAAAGTAGCAGCTGGTGTAATCTCTTAAAATTGTATAAAGTGAATTCAATTCTATGAGAAATACTGAAAAAGGGCAGTAAAATAAAAAAAAAACATAAAATAAGTTAAAAAAAATTAGTCATTGGTAATTTTTTGTAATCTTAAATTTTGTACTACATAAAAACAACAGGTCAAGTGGTTAGAAGAAATACTATCAAGAAATTTAATACTGAGTACTTTAAATTTGAAAGTTATCCTCCTTTACCTACTTTTTCCTTAAGAGCAATGTTGTTTTTTTAAGCAAACTGAATTTTCTACTATCTTCTTTCTATTAAAATTGAAACTGAGGAGGTATATCAACATATGCTTCAATTGTAACACCGGAACCTGCATATGCAAAATTGTATAATGGTTTTTTCCATACTATTAATTAGGCGCATTTGATTCAACAGATGTAAAACGAATTCAGTTAAAACGCAAGAATTTAGTAAATTGTAAATAGTTGAACACACGCTGGTTGATTCACAATAAAGAACGGATATGTTATGTGAGTGAAATCAAGATAATACGAAAAACCGCATTTCTTGAGAATGAAAATTTTTGATTCTTTAGCTCAACCTTGGTTTGGCCTTGATATTGGGGGAACCCTAACGAAATTGATATACTTTGAACCTTTAGAACCCAGCGATGCAGAAACTCCAACAGCGAAAACCCTCCGCCATTATCTAACATCCCAGACTGCATATGGTAAAACTGGAATAAGAGATGATCACCTTCAACTGGATGGTGTTGAAATAGATGGACATATGGGAAACCTTCACTTTATCCGATTTCCAACATCTCAAATGAATGCTTTTATCGAGCTCGCAAAATCCAAAAACTTTTCTTCATTAGCAACTACCGTTTGCGCTACTGGAGGTGGAGCTTACAAATTTGAAATGGATATTTATACCAAACTATCATTAGAACTTTTCAAGGTAGACGAACTAGCATGTTTGATGAGTGGCATTCACTATATTGAACGAATAAACTCCCAATCAGAATGCTACTATTTTCAACAGCCTCTTGATGATGCTGTTAGAGAAGTTCCTTATGACTTTACTGATCCATATCCATATTTAACTGTAAATATTGGTTCTGGCGTCTCCATACTTTTGGTTAGATCGGAAACAGAATATTCCAGAATATCGGGTACAAGTTTAGGAGGTGGGACATTTCTTGGCCTATGTTGCCTCTTAACTGATTGTGAAAGTTTTGAAGAGGCCATAAGCTTGGCAGAAAAGGGGAGTAATGACAATGTAGATAAATTGGTAGGAGATATATATGGAGGCAGCTACGACAGATTTTCTCTTCCAGCTCATGCTGTAGCTTCTTCTTTTGGCCATATGATGCATGAGGAAAAGAGAGAAGCCGTTTCGAAAGCAGATTTAGCTAGAACAACTCTAGCTACCATTACAAATAATATCGGTTCAATAGCACTTTTATGCGCTCAGGCTCATAAAGTAGAAAGGGTTGTTTTCGTTGGAAACTTTCTTCGAGTAAATTCTCTCTCTATGAAAATGTTGGCCTATGCTATGGACTTTTGGTCAAAGGGTCAATTGAAAGCACTTTTCCTTCGGCATGAGGTTAACTAATTTTATATTTTATAACTTTTAAACAAACAAAATTTTTAAATCAATTATAGGGTTATTTTGGCGCTGTTGGAAGTCTTCTTCGACTTGTTGAATTAAGAAACTTCAATAGTTAAATAAAAGTAACATTCCATATATTTTTTTATTGTTTAATATTATTGTTATTCGATGATTGCATTACTATTTAGGAAATTTGTTGACTTTGTCAAAGATTTTTCTTTGTTTACTAAAAATTTGCCCACTGCAATAAATTTTGCTTTTTCATACTTGCTATGGACAATAGATGGCGTATATATATACTATAAATTCTGAAAAAAGCATTTACGTATTAGGCCATTAACACGTGCCAAAATCCTTTTATAACGCTTTTGATTCATTATAATAATACGCAGTTGTATATTGACAAAAAATTGGCAGAAAATTCGAGTTCAATATATATGGTTTCTTGAATAATTTGAAAAGAGTGTGTTTTGATCGGTCTATGAATAAACTGTATATATGCATATATTTATAGCCATGCACAAAAGTATGTTAGAAGGAAATCGATTTTTTATCATTTATTATTTATTCCTTTCCTGTTAGTGACATTCATTTTTGCATAATTTTCACTAACCTAGGTGTATTTCATCAGACAGAAGAATAGAGGTTCTATATCAATATTTCTAAAGTATGAAGAGGTATTCCTCAGGTAACACGTGATGTGCATGCACAAAATCATACGTGTATCTTTATCCCACTTTAGCCTTTGTCGAAAACGAGAATATAAGTTTATTACAAAAATATAAGTCAACGGACTAGTTAACATGAAAACTGTAAGGGAAAATTCCGTACACAAGGTTTGTAAGGGTGCAAAAACTTTAAGCGTTTATAAACAAGTAAACGATAACACGGCAAACATTTGATTGTAAACTGATTTCTAAAAACGGTCCTTCTAAACGTATATTTACAAAGTGTTTGTTTCAAGTACATAACTCACTTCACCGCACATAAACAGTTCTGCAGGATAAAATACAAGGAAACACTTTGCTGTCAACTTCTCTAACTCTATAAAACTATTTTTATCAAGGTTTGCTCATAAGAGAAACAATAATTTCACCAATATGGTACATCTAGATATTCACGCCCTTTCCAGGCTGAATATTCAGACCAGTGGTCTTGAGCGAAGAGTCTATGATTAAATTCAGTAGACCGAGAAGTTTCGTCCCAATCTGCTGCAGAAGAAACTTCATAGTTTCTTCCAGAGTTGTTATCCCAATATTGTTGACTATTAGCCTCGAAGCACACGCAAAACGAAGCTGATGCAATTCTGGGCCGATCTGGGACTTGAAACTCAAAAGCAAAAGTGTCGTAATTGCTAGAAGAACACGTTGATTCGACATACAGGGCTGCTATATCCTCCGAGGTCTTCCACTTATCAAAAGTCACTCTAATTGTGACCCTCTTCTCATAAGCAATATTCTTAACTTTAATCGTACCTGCGACCTTCAGACCTTTGAGTAAAACATTTTCCAAGCTTACATAATCTTTCAAGAGTCGTTCATGAAATGTTACATACTGAGCAGCCGGTTGCTCGAAATTAAGCTTTAACTGAGGACCTTGACTATTATCTTCATAATAGTGGTGAATTGACTTTAAATAAGTCGCTGGAGTTTTGATCGGAGTATCTCCCAAAACCTTCACAGTTACTAAGGCTTTTCCAAGCTGATCAGCAAAAGAGACGTTCTTCCTCGGCTTTGGAGAGTTAGGTGTTCTGAGGCCAGATTTTGTAGGTGTTGAAGTGGAACTACCACCACAAGAAACGTTCGAATCAGATCTTGATCTTGGTATACGCCAAGCATCACAAGTGAATTCTTGAAAAATTTCATCGGGATTACTAGTTGGTTTGTTACAGAGTAGGTTAGATGCTCCTCTGACAGGAAATAATTCAAAAGTGGGCGGAGAGCTGGCAAGAAGATAGGAACTATATTCGAATGGCGTTCCCGTTAGAGGCATGCTCTGCACACTTAGCATGCTCTTATCCGTTAACTAATTTGTAATCGGTAAAAGAGATTGAGCAGCCCGCTTCGGCGAATTCGACATATGTCCCAGCTGAAGGACGAATTCATTAATATTTACCGTGGATCACGTATCACGTGACGTCTAACCTCTCAACCAATCAGCGAAGAGAGGAGATACCAGATGACGTCATTAGTTAGTCACCTTATTAATTCCGGTGCGGAGAAATCAATAAAAAAGAATCTGCTAATCGTCGATATTTAAAGATTATTTCGAAATTTAACTCAATTTTTAAGGAGTTTCTGTTGAAATTTTAGAAAAGAAAATTTAATCTTTAAACAGCTCCTACATATGAGAAAAGTCTGATAACAGTCTGTCGACTAACTCATAAGTGTCTGGTTGCGCAGGCTTAAGCAGTAAAAGTTGTAGTAAATTATGTAACCACAAGAAGAGTTTCGATAATGCTCAGTATTTGTGAAAGTATTGTATTTCTCTAGTATAGCCCAGCTTTCTTTCCTAAAAAGCTCATCTACATATCAGCTGAGGGGTGGTCTAAATTTTAGACTAGACTGATTTTAAGCCATTATTAGTTGTCTAAATAAATACTTAGCTGAGGTAAAGCAATATGGATATAGAATTTTCAGATTATCCAAATCTGATAATAGCATAAAGATTAAAATATACCTTCCAGCAAACTATTATGCTCAAGAAAGTAGCTCAAATTGAAAAGTGTTACATTTAGAACTTGTAAATAAAGTCATGCGTAATTGCTAATTAATGATCGTAATTAAATAAATGAAAAACATGACGGCTAATCATATATAAATGTAAATATATAAATACTTTCTATCAAACACATTTGCCCATTATAAATAAATAAATAAATAGACATGTATACATTTATACGTGTCAATATACGATAATAAAAATATGTTTGTATTGTTTCAAGATCTATCTATATTTTCCATTTTACTTTTAAAATCCATGTTTACGTTTTAAATTGTTGGACACAATAATGCTTACGACGTACGGCTTTGTTTTGAAATTTGTAATTTGACCTTGGTATAAGCTAGCTTCTTGCCCAGCTTATATGCATATTCTATGGCGGAACTCTCACTCAGCTTTGTCAATGTCACCTACAAATAAATTAGACGCCATAACGTGAGCGGTGACTGACCAGAGAAATACCAATGCGTTGATTAAATCCCCACCCCCTGACTACGATAAGTAGTTCAATATAAGAAAATAATATTCCAAATGTTGCAACTCGTAAGAGATTTTGTGATATTAGGAGTTTGAACGTTAATCTCTTTTTTTATGAGTAAGAGAAATAGTAACCTTGAACTGTTGTCGATGAAATATCGACTTATCAAGACATCAATAGCATTAATACTTCAAATAAATTTATAAAACTTAGGAAAACCATTAAATCGAAAGGTCATAAGCAGTTCAGGGACACAATGGTAAGTTGTTGCTAACATGTGTGCAAAAGTTGAAAGTGTCCAATGCACACGTGTCGGAGCCCAAATGCTGGTTTAATTAAAATTGTCAACTGTTGAGGTAATTTTCCACTCAAAGAGGCAATTATTACTTTTTAAAGCATAAATTGGCTGAAACTAAGCCTAACTTGTGCTTTATAAGTTCCTCTGGTATAAAAATTTTTTAATATCAGTGCACTTTGCTTTTTGTATATAAGACAAATTTAGAAAGAGCACTTCCTTGATTCTACTTCTTACATTGATATATTGAATGTTATTCTTCCTTTCTTCTAAATTTTTATATTTTATTGCGCAATAATTTATTAAATTTAAATATTTTTTTCTTAGGCGGATCGACTTTTTATCTAATAAGCAAAAATTAATAAAAACTCTCTTGACCAAAGCGCAAATGGAATTACCCGAGCTGTTACTTGACATTTAGAATTGTAACAACCATTGTTCACTTAGAACCCTCATAAATTAGCAAAATGAATTTATTTGCTATCTCTTTTACAATCTCCTAGTCAGGGAATGAAATTCAAAGGCTGGACTCTTTCGGTTGGTTAAATTTTGCTTAAAATGGAATAATGACAAAAACCTTCAAAGATAGACTTTAATAGAGATTAGATATCAACTAAAATTTTATTATCTGTGAAATTGAACAATTAAAGGATCTTAACTAAATTTTCTCACTGTTTTTTACACTTGATTCATTTAGATAGTATAAAATCAGCTGGACGAAGGCCAGATCTCCCTCATTGAGATATTCCCAATTGATAAAAAGGGACCTTTGTCTCGGATTGTAGACAAGACAAACAACGCTTTGCATTTTTAGTGGGCACACAAGAATAGAGTATCAAAATACAAGCACAACTAAAATTAACTTACACAAAAGATGAATAAGCAAAAAGAAACCATGCTTGTAACCCTTATCATATTGTTTTCAAACGGAGAACGTTAAAGAATAGTAAAGTTCAAATACAGGGGAAATTTTGAGAAAGCTTCATTTCGTTTTAACAACCAAAGATTCTTTGCTATCGACTATAGCATTGCACTATATTCAAACACGTGCCCATGTAGCGGCGGTTAGCTAGTCACGCTATAGTTTGGCCTTGGCACTAGCACGTGGGGATATGCTGACGAAATAATCGATTCAAGTTTTATGTAACCAGACGTAATAGACAGTATATAGATTAATCGAGTAGTCTGGACAATCAAGTTACGGTTATAGGTTCATTGGTTCCAAAAAAACACCTATTGATGATTTTCAAATTCCAAGAAATCGAAAGCTATCTGTTGTGATGTTTTATATCTAAATAACTATAGATAGATGAATTAGAAGATAAATGTGAAGTTATACTTGTATACGCAGCTAACAACTTGAATAAGATATAGATATATTAACAACGCCATTAAATCATTAAAGACTTGGCATTATGACTTCTTCGACTGTGGCTCCCTCTTTCGTACTTCGGGAGATTATTCCTAATTGCTGCAATGCTGAGTAATGGCTTTTTAAAATAAAACACATACCTTTTTCAGGTATTTGATTTATCAGTTGGAGAATTACATCAAAGTCAATTTTTCGTTGAAGTTTCCATGCTGTTGCAAGTAATTAGAGAGATCTAAATATGGCCATATTTTCATATATTAGCGAAGACGTGAGGAGAATGTAAGAAATATAAAAAAGGTGTTTATGATATACAATCTCACGTTATCTTTATCAAATGATTTAAAATATATAGAATATAAAACTACGAGCTCTTGAAAAACTTTTTTTATTTGTGATAAAACAATTACACTACATTGAAGACAGGTCTTGTCTAGTAAATGGCACAAAATATGTTCCAGAGTGTAAAGATATGTATTTAAAAATAGAACATCGATATTTCTAAATCCACTTGAATAAATTGCGTTGTGCTTGCCGTTGGTATTGTATGTAGTGACTTTTCAATTAAAATAATACTTCTTGACTAGAAGACTCCGTTATTATTTCTTACAAGCACATCTATCTTCTGCCTTGACATCATTTAGAACTGTATCAATATGTTTTCCACAACCTTGAGAAAAAAGATATTTAAAAATATTTAAAAATCTCTAGATATTCATTTAAATTAATCTAAATTCAATAAAATTCAATAAAATTTGATATTTTGAAAGATGATTTTAAAAAAATATCGATATGAACAGACCCATCCATGTCCATTTGCCACACTTATCACACTTGATCTTTCTACATTCATTTATCGGTATCTGGATAGTCGCCAACATGATATAGCTTCTGTAAAACTGATAAATGCTTGATTAGTACCCTTACACAACTCGATATATAGAAGGTAAAAATGTCGGTACCAGGTCAACTAACTCACGTTTTGGCCTAGAGCCAGATTATTTGTATAGGCTTAATTTGTTTTTATCATTGATTGGTTACTACAACTTTTAACAAGTAATTTACAGAAAAATTTTATGTTGGCTAATTAGCGTTTATACTAAACCAGAATAAACAAGAAACAACAATGTTTAATTACTTAATTAATTAAAGCTTTGTTTATTTCTTTTTTTGTTAAGAAAAATTAAATCTGGTGTGATCAGGAAAACTAGAAAAGCCCTTCTATCTATAGATATTGCAAAACTAAGTAATAAATAAACAATTAACGAAAATATGCGTTTATTTGACATTAAATTTCAATTTTCCTTTTGTACTAAAGACACCAATGCTACTTTGGCATATGTCGGCAAAAGTTTAATCAGTAATAAATTATACTACGTTTCTCATTGCTTTTATATGTTACCATAAAATAAATAATCAAATGGAATTAAACCAGCTTTTCATCTGAAGGCTTTGTATGGAAATTGAAATTTTGTTTAATAATTAGAGTATTCAGACATTTGGTCATTTTTAAAGATTTACCATCTAAAGCATAAACTCACAAACCAAATTTGTTTCTTATTTTTATATTTTTATTCCTTATCCAACAAAGGGTCTTAGATTGTTGTTAACATTTTAGTGAAAAGTCTAGAAAGATCCTGGAGAGAAAATGCTGAAGGAAAATTGTCGAGATTTTAAGAGAATGTATCATTATTTACGTAAGCTATATATAGTATTAAATTTGTTTTCGTATCAATTAACGTTTGTCACAAAAATAAATTATAGAGGGGAGTTTGTTTATCATCAGCATTTTTTAATAGATATTTTTTGAGATTTAAATAGGTACAACTTCTATTGCACTAAAAAATGTACTCTTTGATATTTACCCATTGGCTTTTTTTAGTTTTCTCTAAAATCTGTCAGCTTTTTTTCTATTGGTCAAATCCACAATTTAGGTACATATGATAGCTTTAATATTATTTATGGTGACTCTTAGCAAGTGCAATTATTCAGATATGACCCGACAGTTACATAAATTATTATCTCCGGCTCTTGAATTAAACTTTTGATATTTATATCATTGCTTGATGTTTTATCGTATTCTTTATTAAGTAAAGAAGCAAAAGAGACTTTTACTGCTTATTGTTTCCATTGTTTTATTGGATACACTTTTTAATCCCTTTCGGAAAAAATAGGTCATTAAACAAAAGATAATAATTCTTGATATAGAATGTAATCTTTAGAGTTTTATAGCAAATTTTTATAATTCCCCTAATAAATTAACTCTTCTTTATACATTATGCAGCTATTAGCAATTAAACACAACGAAACTAAATTGCAAATATTCTACTGCTGTTATATCTTGAAAAGCTTTAATCTATCTTTTTTTCTTTTTCAGCGTTTTCCGATATGTAGCTATGTATCAGCAGTCTAGGCATAATTAATTTATATTCTCTTTGGGTCAAATGTTTAATTTATATCCATATACATCAATAATTTATAAATGATTCATCTGCAATTTTTTCACTATTTTAATAAAAGAGCAGAGATAAGCTTCAATTCCAATGGTTTTCGAATACCGTGGAGAAACTTAATGTGAAAATGTTATTCTATTACATTCTCTTACTGGTGATGCGATAGAATTGAAACAGGCTAATACCCAGTATTATATAGCCAAATTTCAGGATATTATCTTAGTGTGGCTATCATAAATAATTAAAATTGGATAAAAATTTCTATTACTCTGGCTTTCCAAAATACTGTATAGTTGAAAACTAAAGCTTCTAAATACAATGAAATCTATTTGCATATTGAAGTAAAGTATTTCCCAACTAGAATTTCAATTGAAGTGCAGATTATATTTTATTTAAAGACACTTTGATAAATTCAGATCAATTTAAATGTTCCATAAAAATTGAAGACTCTGATTATGCCCCAAAACAAGATCCAGTTCGCCACTTTAAATTGTCAATAGCAATATCTCCTGTGTAGTCCTTTCCTCTCACAGCATGAATTACTAGTCGAAAATCACCAGGAGCAATATCTTTCTCCAAACTCAACCAATTCCGTCCCTGATGTCCCTGCTGAGTCCAAATGGTTGTTTTTTTATTGTTTCGATCTTCAAGAAAAATTGATAAGCTACCAATATTTGCACCATTCATATGATAACTAAGAGAAAGACAAGAAGCTTGTTTGATATCCATATATCTAGTGTACATATCAGCAAAGTCATCTTTTTTCGCTGGTTTAGAGGCTTCAGTATAGATAAAGTAAGACCCTACAGCCGCTTTTAATGGTCCTGTATTTCCGCTCAAAGTTGGTCTATTTCTTCTTATCCATCTGAAAGCCTTATCTTTTGGATATGCTGTATATGTATGAGACAGCTCATTACATTCACTTTCAAAACCACATTCTAAAATTATATTGCGAATATTTGGGGTTTCGCAATGATCTCCTGTGTACCCCTCATCGCATTCGCAGTAGTATTTTTCAAATTCTTCCTCTCCCAATATACAACGCCCTATAATAAATTAAAATGATTTTTGTATCAATAAAACAATTACTTTAATAATTTCTCACCATTGTTTTTGCAGGGATTGTCAGCACATGGATCACCTATTTTATTTTCACAGAACTTTCCAGAATAATCAGCTGGACAATCGCATTTTGGTTCAGTAAAACCACTTGCAAAGGTTCCTGTGTCTGTCGTCACGTAGACTTTAGTTGAACTGCATTCACCTGTTAACAAAAAAGAGCATTATATATTCCTCTCGTAGTCATATTTAATACAACCATTTTGACAAGGGTAATTCTGAAGACAAGGACTTATTATTTGACACTTTTTCCCAGCAAAATACGGTGAGCATTTGCATATTGGTTCTTCCCAACCAATGTAAGATGGTATGTACATAGATCCCTTTGGGTCCATTTTTTGTTTTGTTACACATGATCCTGTTTGATGTAAATATATAAAGATATATAAAATTTAAAATAAATTGTTCATATAACTTTACCTTGGTTCATACAAAAACCACCATCAAGACAGGGATTTCTAATTTCACATCGTGAACCAGCATACTGGAATGGGCAGACACATTTAGCTTTCACATCAACGAGTTCTGAGTTTTTATAGACTCTTTCCGGAAAACAGAGAGCTAAAATGAAAAAAATTAAAATAAATATTTTAACGAAGGAAAATAATTTAACCTTTGTTGAGACAGAGATTAAGTCGATCGGAACAAGGATTCTCAATCTCACACATTTTTCCATAATAGTCTTGAGTACATGTACAGTAAAAGTTGCTGCCATCATACGGCCTGCATATACCTAATTAAGAGAGATAATTGATTATTGCCAAAAAATAAGTCAATTTAGCTTACCATTATGTCTGCACGGATTAGGAAGACAAGGATTGCTAATTTTTTCAGAGCAAGTTTTTCCTTTCCAATCTCCTATACAGACACAGAAAAATTCTTTTTCACGAGTTTCTGGATTCAGTTTAGGTACACAGGAACCTAACAAAGAAAATTGATATAAATATTAATTCTTATGAAAAAGAAAAAGGCATACCTTCATTTTGGCATGGATTCTCAGCGCATACATCTTTAGCCCTTATTGAACACGTTTTTCCTTCAAAGGCTTTGACACATTTGCAAGCAAAATCTGGCTTAGAAATGCTTGCTATCATCAGTGGTGAGCATATTCCTGAAAATGAAACAATGTACATTTTTCTATCTTTGGCTACATTATGGCAATCAAAAGAAAGAAAAGTCAACCTTTGTTCTCGCAGGGATTTTGTAGGCAAGGGTTACTATATTCACAATTTTCTCCCAGATATTCTGGTAAACATTCACATTTATAAACTGTCTCAAATCTTCTAGTGTTTGAATTCATCCTTCTTTCGCTTTTGCAAAGTCCTATAGAGAAAATCATGTTTTGTCATTATTTGCTTTTGCTTTAGACATAATCTACCTCTATTTTGACAAGATTTTGGACACGTAGTTTGCTCACAATTTATACCAGAAGTTCCAGATAAGCAGTTACAACGGTATGAACTTGGTGACCCATTGTCAATACATATTCCTCCGTTTTGACATGGGTTAGATTTACAAGCATTATTATTTCCATTATTGTTATTATGTTTTTTGCATGGACTTCCCGAATAGCCTTCATTACAGAGACAGAAATATGCTGTATCCGTTATGTTGTAGCATTTACCTTTAAAGATATTTCTCATACTGTATATCTATTAAATCGCTAAGAATTTAGATTACCGAATTGTCCACAAGGTGATGAAATGCAAGGATTTGGCTTTGGGGATCCAGTTCCTGGAGTAGCAGCTCGTTCACAGTTTTTACCTTCGTAATGTTGACCACAAAAGCAAGTATATCCGAAAGGATTACGTTCGCATCCTAAAAGCATTTGATTTTACTCAAAAGTCCAGTATTATTTTAATACTCTACTAACTTCCTTGATTGCACGGATTGTCGAGGCATGGATCCATATGTGTAACTCTCTTTTCACAAACTGAACCGGTGAATCCAAAAGGACACTTACAAAATTGTACAGTACCAACATTGTAACAAACGCCTGAAAGTTAATCAATAAAAAAATCATTTTTCACTAATTATGACTATCTTTACCATTGTTTTTGCAGGAGTTAGTCTTGCAGGGTTGGTTGTTTGTGGGAGGAGGAGTCGGGATTGAACCTGCGTATTTATGTTCGCAACGTCCACCATAATAGTTTCTGGAGCAGTGACATTTAAAACTCCCTCCAATTAAATTCTCACATGTGCCTATAAATAGCATTTTCAGTTTACTCTGTAAGAGTAAGAGTAGAAAAAGAGTAGAAGTAGTATTAAAAGTTAACCTCCATTAAGGCATGGTCCTGAGGAACATTGTTGAAAGTTCCCTTGTGATATATCGCAATATTTTCCCGAGAAACCGGGTTTACAATAGCAAAAGACCCCATCAGAGAGATCGACACACAAAGCTGTTAAAGTTTATAATTATAAGACAGAAAGTATCATATTCGTAATCTTTTCATACCATTATTAAAGCAGGGATTGGATGAACATTTTTCCACTTTCTGGGGAGGTTGGACATTTTTTCGAGTTTGGCAAGTCTTTCCCTCATAATTTCCCGGACAAGAGCATTCAAAACTCGATGGTGTGTCGTAGCAAACCCCTAATTGTATACCTTATTGTTTTATAGATTGGTTTTGAGAAATAATCTTACCTCCGTGAAGACAAGGTGAAGAATCGCAGAAACTTCTTTGTGTGTTACGACGTTCAGAACAACGTGAACCAGTAAAGTCATTAGTGCATTTACAAAAATATGAAGAGCCGACATCATAGCATTTTGCTGTATGTAATAGAAGTTATGTATCTTATTTCTTTCATTTATTCTATTTTACCTCCGTTTTGGCAAGGGCTACTTGCGCATGGAGAGTCTGATAAAACTTTAACATCACAATAAATGCCTTGGTAACCCGCTGGACAAATACATAGAGTAACACCAGAGGAGAATGTCTGACATTTTCCTAAAAAAATAAAAATTTGTGAACGGAAATTTTTACCCAAAAATTTAGTACTCACCATTATTTTTGCAAATGCATTTTCCCGCAATTATAGCTTCTGAAAGTTATATACAATTATAAAATATATATTGAAATATAATAACTATAAATGCAAAATTTCTTACGAAGGGATAAACACCCAAGAGCTAGAATAAAAAGAGTATGTTGAAGAGCCATAGTATATTGTATCAACTTCTTCCAATCAGGACAAAAGCTGAAAAAGTGCACCCGATAGAGTGAAATCGTATTTATACCTATTCGGTAGGTCTTAACTAAAGCACACAAAATGACTCATACCTGCTTCTATTGAGATATGTATCACGAATCGGAGCCCTGTGATTTAAAAGACTCTGTCTTGGTTACATATTTTTCCTATACAAATATTTTATTTAAAAAATTACGTTAATGGCTTTATATTAATATATTTAATAACACTTCTCTGAAAAAACAAAAACCTCTTATTAAATATGAAAGGATTGACAATCATGACAAAATTTAGCATACCAAATCACCCAAAATTTCAAATTGAAAAAATAATCAAAGATTGGAAAATTGTCACGATTCAAACCGAACTATATCACGTATCTTCAATGGCCTATGTTAATAGAGGGGTCAAGTCCTGAAACCGATCGAGAAAAACAGTCGAGATTGGAAATTTCAAGGTTGGTCACGATTTAAGAAATTAAGAAATTCGTTTGCAATTTAAATAAAACTTAAAAATATAAGATAAAGAATTTGCGATTCGTTGGAGTTTAGTTAATTGTGTAGTTTTTTATTTCTAAATTGTGAATCAACAAGTTATATCAATTTTTCTTTTGGTTCGAGAATGATACATTTGTTGCTAAACAGAAAATCTTAGTACAAAGTCTATTTAAAAGCTTCTTTATTCTTTAGAACATATAGGAGATAATTTAAGGCGTTCTTTCAAATCTTTTAGTTTTAAAACGAGAATTGTTTAATTTTTTTCACCATTAAGTCATTTCAAGATTTACTACTTTAGTGCCTGATTTTAACATGTTTTTTTCCATTAAGATGTTATGGTTTTACCGACCTCCCAAAAGAATCAGATGTAGAAATTGGAAAGATATTTACAGCTAATAAATATTTGTGGAGACAATCAATATACTCGCGCCCCCTGCTGGTTAAGCGAAAGATAAACCTTTCATGGTAAAACTTCTTCCAAATTTAGCGATTAAGTTAATAAAGTAATCAATATTTAATGCTGTAGCCTTCACTTTTGTCTTCAGAAGCATAAATCTTGAATTCTACTTAATCCTTCCAAGACTCTTTAATGTCAGATTTACGACAAAAATAAGCATGTTTTTTCCATTGGACTTTCTTTATGTTAGAAGATACTTTGAAAAAATTTTTGCAATTTTTTATGTGGATAAAATCATAAAAATAAGACGGCTTAAACTGGCGCTTTATAAATGGCAGTAGACGTTTTATTATTTGGTAATTCAAGTAATTTTATATCAGCTTTAACATTCGTTTACCCCAAGCTCTTTCAAACCATGTTTCAGACAACGTTCGAAATTTGGTAGACTCATATCGGTAAAAGAAAGCTGGGCAGTGAAATAAAGTAAATAAGGAAAAACGTCCCAACCTACTCATTTAATTATTTGGCGTCAATAGCAACCGTGATGCGAATTTGCAAAAATCTAGAAAATGAAGCAGAATTGACGCAGAAATAAGATGGATATTTCTTCATAAAAATTATAAAAGAGGAAAACGTATTTCAATTTTCTTCTTCAATAAGAAAATACGTGTTTTAAGCGCAAACTCAGCAACACCATCTGCTTCCTCCGTAAGTCAAAGTAAAAAAGAGATTAACGGCATTCGACTCCGGGCATCGATCATGAACGCTGCAAACCTCTATTTAGCCCTTCTGTTTACAGCGTCTGCGGCATGGAATATTACAAGAGAAGACGAAAATACCACAAAATTGGATTCAAAAAATACTGTGCACGAAAAACAAGCACCAAGGGTAAGTTTTTCAATAGACAAATCGTTTTTAATATTCGATAAAATTGATAACGAGGGAAGAAGCATATTGAAGCTTTACGATTTTATTTTAGTTCCTATATTAATAGTTTTGTATTGATTGAGAATATTGGAATTTGAATTTATACAATATTATGATACTAATTGAATAATTCAAAGCAAAAAACATATGGACACGAAAATTTTTTTGTAAACAGAGTAACGTCTATACAGTTACTGTTCTTGTTCCAATTGCGTGCGGAATTGTATTAGCCGTTATTATAGTCGGAATGGCTTTTGTAATGAAAACGTGTAACGAAAAAACGAACGGGACGAAAAGCGAGGAAGAGCAGCAGGTATTAGAACGACTTAATGGTGAATTACAAACGATATTTATAGGGTTGTTTGTCTACTAGCAGGAAGTCGAAGAGACAGTGGACGTTGATCAAGTTGTCTTGCTTGCAGATAGCTCGGACGAGGAGAGTTTATATTGATAAACAATCATTTCCATTTTTATATAGCACATCATATACCTCTTTTTCTTGGGCCTATGTACCTGTAAAAAGTACTGTAAATTATTTGTACAATTATATTACTTTAATTTAACTGTAAATTCATTTTTTAAGTCCATGTTATTTAAAATACTTATATTTATGTGAATACTAGTGT
The DNA here is from genome assembly GCA_904063045.1 of Dimorphilus gyrociliatus. Lineage (NCBI taxonomy): Eukaryota > Metazoa > Annelida > Polychaeta > Dinophilidae > Dimorphilus > Dimorphilus gyrociliatus. The sequence continues at coordinate 1,651,218 of CAJFCJ010000003.1, forward strand.
ACAGAGTATATTGAACATATTTTAATATTTGATATTTATTTACTATAGCATTTCAATGATACTGACTATTAAAAGCAAAATATTTGTACAAAGAACTTGTATATAGACCTATAAAATATTTTCATACAAAGAACATCATACAAAAAATTGCCTGAAAACGGCTAAAGACACAAGAATTATTTAATAATAAAAATAGTAAAATTCTATAATCGACCACATATTTATTTTTACCACATAACATACAAATTGCTATTTTATAAATCGATAACAATAACCATCTCGAACCAACGTATTATTGGACGAACGACTTTTCTACAAGCTGTTTTCCGCATCCGTAATTTTCTTCGATTATTTTAAAACTAATTTACAAATAATTATAATTGTGAAATAAAGTATTTTATTTATTTATATTAACTTACAAGTATAACAAATATCTGTCACCTATCAATAATTTAAGATTTTTATAGCATAAAAGAATATAATGAAAATATAAATCTTAAAATTAATTAAAGAAAAATTATTGCAGTTGTTGGAACATTAGATATTGTCATCTTATGTACCAACTGATAAAGTATTATATTTTTTTATCAGCCTGCTCACTCTTGCTGGTAAGTTACTTATTTATAGATATCCAGCCTCAAAGAATAAGAGTTAATTTACATAATCGACAGCTCCGGGAATTTCAATCAGAGAGCTAGGATTTTTTTTTCTTTCCCAGAATTTAAATGGCTAACGCTTTGACTTCGAGGTTTTAGTTGTAAAGAGGTCTATTGAGAAAGGTAATATTAAAATACAGTATATATATATAGTTTTCAATTAAACTAGAGAAAATAAAGGTTCTACGTTTCATTTGTTAACTGTCATAAAACAGTAATATTTTGCTAATATGTCACTCATATACTGGTTTGTATGCATTAACTTCCTACTCATAAACCGGCTTCATTTAATAGCTGAAGGCTGTAATCGTATAGACCGACTTTTAAAAATTTACCGATAGATAAAAACTATCATTAGTCATTAAATTATTAAAGCATTTTATTGTCTCTTTACATTTGAGTAAGAAATTCATACGTATAAATAATTTTCTGACATCTGAAAGCTTCTCCGCCAACGCTAAAGCACAAAAAAAGAGGTATCATACTCACAATAACAATCAGAAGAAGATTGAGGCCAGTTTCATCGCAGTCTTATATAATTTAAAAATTTATGCAATAATTTAGGGTACGATTACTAAAAAACGAAATGTAGTAAATGTTAATGATTTCTTTGTAATTATTACTTATATTGTCAAAAGAATAAATCTCTCTCTCTCTCTCTCTCTCTCTCTTCAATTTCTGTGAAAAATATTTTATCACTTCATCACTTCTTTTCTTCGTCCTTTTCGTCCGGCTTTCTTCATCTCTTTCAAGTACACTAAAAGCGGATCTCTATAAGCACAACCTATATAAATTTCGCGCATAATTTATAGATGAAATTACTGCGTATAAGAGTATATCTTTCCCTTTTGTTTTAAAATAATTCTTTCTCTTCTCATTTGTCCAATTCTTGGTCAGAATATTTTGATTGCTAAACGTTTCAGTTCGTTAAACGTAACAATCAGAACTCCTTTTTGGACACATTTGCGTCGATAGAAAAAAATTTGTTTTTTATAACTGTATCTTCACTGTTTGTGTAATGAAAGCGGGATTTTCGGGAGCAGATATTTTCCAAATATATTGTAATGTAGGGTTTACATTTTAAGGAAAATAATGAAACAATATGAGTTTAAGACATGAAATATATTTTTAATAAACGAATTACGATATTACTTTCAGTAATGAAATATCCCATCAGATAATTAGCCGTGAGTTATATCAACAACAATAAGTAATTGACGAGGAGATGGGTAACCTATGCATTGCACTATGATATTCAGTACCGTATTTTGTTTTGATTTAGAATATCTTCAAATGTTCGTCTTAATACGATATTCAATATTAAAATGTTTTATAGTTCAAAATGCATAAAATGGAAGCTTTAAACATTTTATATAGATTAGTCTGAACAATCTTAATGTCGATGGGTTTAAATTTATTGAGAAGTTCTTTAACTTAGCAGATAATCTTTTTCTTAGTAAGATATCAAATTATTCAATCAGTTTTTTTACATTGAACAATGGGTCGTTTACAACGTCATCAATAAGTTTTATTGTGATAGCATAGTTTTGATGCTTTCAAAAGTAAGCTGAACTGTTTTGCAGAGTGTAAAAATATGTTTCGTTTTATAGCGCTTCGCTATATATTTGAATATCTCAAGTATATTTCTTAAATTTTAAGCTTGCTCATTACGAACATAATTGCTATATACTCTTTTTAGAATTTAACTCAAGAACAGCCTGCTTCAATATTTCCAACCAATTCTCTCCAAGTTTCATTGAACGAGCATAATTTTTTGCTGATCTTAACTTTGCCGTTGTCTCCATTATCGGAGCTCTCAAACCAATACTTTCAATAACTTCTGGAAATTTTGCTGGTGAAGCAGTCGCTATAGCAACTTGCGGATGCTTGCTATAAAAGCAGGGAAGCATATTAAAAAATTTGGATTTTGTCACAGATAAGAAATAATATAGATAGGCACCTTCTATTTTGCAAACAATACCAAACAGCCGTGGCAGTATGAGGACAAATTAGGTAATTATATCTATCATGTACCTCCTGTATGCAGCTCAATATATTCGAATTACTAGCTGTCGAGGTTAGAAATACTTTTTGCATCTGGAAAGAAGTTTCAAATTTATCTCTAAATAGAAAACATTGAGCTTTTAAATGATAAATCATACCCTTTCCAAAATACAACTAGGAATTGTTGTTTTTCCTTTGGATTCAAACTCAGTCATTAATTTTGTTACAAGTTTAGTATCCCTATTGGAGAGCAAATATATAATTCGCTCAATATTGTAAGGAAAGGATATATCCATAGATGGGGCTGGCGTCATAATAATTTCGTCCATTACGACCAAGTCTCCCGTTTTTATACATTTGGCTGTAATGTCATTTTCATTCGTACAGGCTACTAAATTAATTGGTAAACCCATTTGCTGAGCTATAAATCCGCCAGTAATATTACCCATCGCGCCATTTGGGACAGCAATCTCAACAGTTTCATCAACGTTCTTCGCAACCTTAAAATACGCATAAAAATAGTGGACAACTTGAACCATAATTCGGATCCAATTTATAGAATTCATACTGCATAAGCTATTTTCTTCAACAAATTTAACATCTCCAAAGCATTCTTTGATTGGTCTATCAAGGTCATCAGAAGTCCCCTCCACTTCAAACACCAAAACGTTCTTTTCATTAACTGAAGTCATTTGTAGTGCTTGCAGAGGAGAACATTTGCCTTTCGGTAATAGAACAATTATATTGATATTAGATAAACCTTTGACTGCCTCTATTGCAGAGCTTCCTGTATCTCCAGATGTTCCTATAACAAAATATTAAAAATAATGGTTATAAAACATGATGCATCTAATCTTGTTATAATCGTACCAACAAGAACTGTCACAGTTTTCTCATTACGCGCTAAAAAATATTGCATCATTTGTCCCAAAATTCTCATCGCTAAATCCTTAAAAGCTAATGTTGGTCCATGAAATAGCTCCATTATATGTATGTTGTCAAAACTTGCCATCTCAACAATATTATCTTTAGCAAAATTTCCCCAACTTTTTCTTAGAATTCCTATTTAAAAGAATATTGTATATTCTGAAAGAATATTAAAAAATAACTTTGGTTAATAGACCTTTCAATACTTCTTTTGGTATTTGATCATTTTCGACATAATAACTCAAAATTTCTTCAGCCAATTCTACATAAGATAAATTTCTTAACAATTCTAAATTTTCTTTTGTAAGCTTTGGTATAAAATTAGGTAGGAATATGCCTCCATCTAAAGCATATCCTGAAAATACAGTCTGCTCTAGTGAAACATCTTTTACAATCCCCCTAGTACTGGAAAATTTCATTTTTGCCGTCAAAAAACAATCTTTTTTGAGAAAATGTTGAAATTTGATCTAAATCAGACCATATAAAAAGTAAACTTTGAAACTTCTCAGATAAGCCTTTTTATATTATAATTTTTTCAATATTACATTGCTACCAGCAGTTAGAAATCGATAATGTACAAGTTGAAAATAGTCAGGAGTAGTTTACGGCTCTTTTCTTCAGTAAGAACAATTGATTTTAGAAGTGATGTTCTTAGTAAACCCACTCCTGCAATGCGGGAGGCAATGGCTTTGGCAGTTGTTGGAGATGATGTATTTGACGAGTGTACAACGGTCAAAGAATTGGAAAATAATGTGGCTGAAATGTTTGGAAAGCAAAAAGGAGCATTCGTTTGCTCGGGAACAATGGGTAACTTAGCTAGTGTTTTGGCTCATTGCGATGAAAGGGGTCAGGAAGTTATTTTGGGCGATAAATCGCATATATGCCTTTATGAACAGGGTGGAATTTCAACCCTTGGAGGTGTTCATAGTCGACAATTAAATAATTTTTCTGATGGGTCATTTGATATTAGTAACCTTCGAAATGTAATTCGCCCTCTTTATGATCCTCATCAGCCTCACACAAAGCTAATTTGTATAGAAAATAGCCACAATTTTTGTGCCGGTGCCGTTGTTCCCGAAAAATTTATAAGAGATGTACGATCAGTTTGTGACGAATACAATTTGTCTTTACATTTGGATGGTGCCAGAATTTTCAATGCGGCTGTAGCTGAAGGAAAAAGTGTAAAAGAACTGTGTAAAGAATTTGATACAGCCAGCATTTGTTTGTCAAAAGGCGTTGGTGCTCCAGTTGGGACAGTTGTAGTTGGAGATGAGAAATTTATATGGAAGTAAGTCATAATTGTCGCTTATAGTTCATAATAATAGTATCTACAAGTGTTTTCTCGAATAAAGGATTAAGCGATTGAGGAAAGTTCTCGGCGGAGGTTGGCGTCAGCCAGGACATTTGGCCGCGGCTTGTCAGGTGGGATTAAACGATGTTTACTCGCGATTAGCTGCCGACCATAGGAGAGCTAAGAGATTAGGAGAAGCTTTTGAAAATTGTGGCAAAGACCTCTTTAAAGTTAAACCAATTCAAACGAATATCATTTATATAGAAGTGATTAAGGATGGAATAACGGCTAAAGACTTGAGTGACTATTTAGCAGAGGTTCGTATTGGGATTAAGATAATTGCTAATCCATCCAGATTTTCTAATAAAATTCTACGGATGTGCCTTCACTCGTCAATAACAAATGATATGATTGATCAAACAATAGAACGTTTATATTGTTTCTGTAATGCATAATTATACAGTTGTAAGCCTACTATTCGTAGTGTTTTCAACCGTAAGATGGCATCATTCTTGAGAAATAAGTTGTATACTGCAAATTTGTACAGTACTTATCATTATAAATATACAGTATGTATTATATTATTTTATAATTATACGAAAAAATATAAAACAGGGGCCTCAGCCAGTTATGTCAGCACCTTTTAGTGAAACACTCTTACGTTTCGTCACGTATAGTGATATTGATGATGAAATGGTGAATACTACGGAGAGGAAGATGGCTATTGTTTGTGAAAAGCTTGCAAAAGGATAAATAACTTCAAAGTCTAAGTAGTTCTATTTGATATTCTGTATTAGAATAAAGTTGATCAATAATACAAGTAGACAAAGTATTAACAAAATTATTTAATAAGTTCTGAGAAGCGCCATCTGTTGGCTAAGTAGTTTGATAGTCTAATACATTAAAAATATGAATATTTTTGAAATATATGAATAGAGAAATTTTGTCAAATGTTTACTATAAAATTTACTACAGTAGAATCCGCATGTGCCGAAATTCATCACTAGGTGGCAGCGCTTGCAAATAGAAACGATAAATACTACTTAAATTGGATTTGAGAGCGACAGGAGTAGTATAGTATTTCTTCAACATTTTTCCATCCTCCTAATTGTATAATTGGATGTAAGTAATAGCTTTAGTGGTGTATTTCGTCAAAAAGTGAGTTATTTGTTTTTGAAAGGCTTATTTGTTCTAGTTATACATATATCTTACACGCGAATCTTATGAAGATCGATGAGCGATAGGTGGAAAGAGGAAAACGACAATACCTAAATAGAAGTAATCTATATTACAGTTTATCTTGAAAAACGTCCAATACGACAGAAATCGTGAACAGTATACAGTATGTCTAGTGCGGATGAATCTAATATAATGAGTATGTAACAGATGGCCTATTATGGTAAAGGTAACTTTAAAAAAAGCAAACTCCTGAATATCAATGTTTATTTAACGTAGTTTTTTCTTCATGTGGGAAAAAACTGCTTTATTTGCTCTTATATTCTATATTAGCAGTCAATTATGCCAACAGTTTAAAGTTAGTCTTCGAGCTGTTATTATATAGGATTGCTGAAACGTTGAAATAAGGAGTAATTGAAAAATATTAGGTAAGATAGCTATCCAGCAATCGCCATACATTATCCTCTTAATCCCCACCGAAATATATTGTTTCAATAATTGAAACGATACCAGCAAGCCAGTGTATCCAGTATTTATTTTGCAGCAGCAATTTTCGTGTTGTGATCGAATAGTAATTGCAGATAAAAAGTAGCAATGTTTAACGCAAGAAAGGGTTGAATGATCATATATAAAAGCAGACAATCAAACAGCAACGATTGATTTAGTTCGTTGCATGCTTTATTTTTTCGCGTCTGCTTGAAGACTCTTAAAATGTTGCTGGAAATTTACATGAAACTAGCCACTTAAATATTTGCCTATGATAAATGAACAAAAAAGAGTAACTTCCTTTTATATTCTATGTTAATTGTTTAAGATCAACAAAAAATTCACGAACATTAACGAATCGTGCTCCTGTCCTGATTAATGATATTCTATTCTTTCTCTTTAATTATTTTATACCTCTTACAAACTAATACCTTACTTTAAAATCTATTATGCTTGATTATAAATGAAGATAGATTTTGGATTCAATAAATTGACGATGAAAAAAATCTACTATTTATTATAGATATTACAAAAGTACGTTAGATTGAAAAATGAGAATCATGTTACTTGTCTGATAATGCCTTGAATAACATTATAAACGTTTATATATTAATCTTATAAAATACATACAAATTATATTAAATCATAGATATTCTGCGGGAAACTAATTTATTACACACGTATTGTAAATGAACAATTGATTTATATAGAAGAAAAGTATTATCCAAAATTTGCTCATAAGAGTGTCAAGAGAGTTTTTAAATCCTTTAAAAAAGAAAAGTATATTTATCAAAGTTTTGTTTTCTTTTTTCTTAAGAAGAAATAATTAAAGGCTAAAAATACTTTTATTCATAGAAATTCATTCAAATTCAAAAATTATTTAATAGAAAATTACATTCTATAAATAATTTTTTGGATTTTATTGAATAAAGAGTACACCCTTTAATGCTCTCTTCAGTTTTACCCTTTAAGGCCAAGATATTTGATATAGTCTATTAATCTTAGATTATTTTATAGAAGAAAGCGTAGTGTACCCTATATTGTATAGAGACTTTTCCTCTCTCTTTCCTTTCATTTCCTTCGGAGGTCGGAAATTTTATATTAGCGTATACGCAGGCGTCGAACATTCGACACCTAGGGGGCGCGAACCGAATAGCATCGCCGCCTGTTCGGCCAATAAAGCAGATCAACACTAATGAAAAATTCACACTCTCTGCAGCAAACTCAACTAAATCACTTCTTAGACTGTGCATCTCTAGCGTCTGGTATCTCAGCCGTCTTTGGACATTTAAGAAACGCCTCTTAGTCATTTTGTCACAACCCAAGCTTTATGTGCTGTTTCAGCTTTAAACAGGTAAGAAACAAATAGCACCTCTTGTATAATTTTATTACTTTTTGTTTCATAATGAAGTACTTTCCGTAATGAATCAAATAGCAACTTTTCTTCTCTGCACTGCAGCAGTTTTTGGAAAACGTCTCGGTAAATAACAACCCGCTCTTACAAATAAAAACCATAAATCTCCTTTCAGAAATTTGCATACAGGATAAATTTGAAGAAGAGTGCCATAATGGAATTTTAATAGTTACTAAAGCATGGTATGGTCGAATGAATTCCAAATCAATGTGCCTAAACAATCAAGATGTTTCTCTATCCCCTGATAAGTTATGTAAGAAAGATGTCACTAAGCCTCTTCAAACAGATTGTAACGGAAGAAAGCTATGTAGTATTCCTGTTTACAAATTAGTTCAGTATGAACAGTGCTCAGGTGTCCTGGGTTATTTGGAGCTCTTTTATTATTGCCAGGAAGGTTAGTAAATTCGCTTAACAGGGCCACCAATCGCCTTTGGGCGTCCATTATTGTAAACAGTTTAAAACGACAAGCGATCTAAAATGCTGAAACCGCCGTCGCCATAATTAACACTTAAAAAAGCAATTAAGTACACGTGAACTTACGTATTGTTTGCCTTTTGTTTTTATGCGTTAATCACAATGCTACAGTACTTATTTACATCTAAATCGTTTCTAACGCATCACTGAAACAATTTTGTCCGGAGGAAATATTGAGAGTGTATGGGAAAGTGGAGGTAGGAATAAAATTAGCTGTCTGAGATTCCATTTAAATTCTTTCTTGAAGTAATAAACATGAATAGCTTGATATTATTGATATATATTAAAAGGAAAATAAATATCCCAAATGAATTTAATTAAATGACGATAAAAATTTTTTATTATTTCTGTCATATTATTTAAAGCGAATATATTATGCTAATTGTCTGCCACACTAATAGCTTAAGTGTATTTTATAGTGTATTAACATTACTATGACCTACAGATATTTTCTGTTTCTTTCGCATAGTTATGCAGAATTGCGAATCAATGTTATCGACCGGAGCTTTCTCTTCCTTACTGTCAACGTGCCCTTGGCGAATACGAACAACTAACCGGAAACGAATTTCGGCAAACATGTACATTTGGGGTCAAAATGCTTCTGACTGCGTAAACGTTAGACTAGTAGACGGTGGTCAGACTAAAAACGTTAAAGTTTGCTCGACAAACAACAAACCCGATTTTGTATACAATACTACGAGCAACGAACTGGAAGTGAATTTGCTGCCGCCCAGAAAGGGTCTTTTTCTCAATTATACTACTATAAGCTGTGAAGAGTTTAAGCCTGACGAACTAGTAGAAATTGTATCTGAAACATACACAGAAGTAGTCTTAAAATGCAAAAATAAAAATTCAAGTTGGAAAGCGACGTGTGAGGGGGAGAAGTGGGTGGAGGACAAAGGCAGGGATACCTGTAAAATTAGTTCGCCTAAATCATCTTTTTGGTACCAAGTAAAATGGGGTGTGATTAAAATGCCATACGGTAACAAAGTGTACAATTGTCAAATATAACAAAGCTTATTAATAGGTTTGTTTCGATACATTTCAGGGGTGTGGATTATTGTAATAATGTTGGTGGCTATAATCATAAGTGCTACAATATTAATTGTCGGTTGCATGTTTTTAAAAAGGTTTGTGAAACATTTTACTACACATTTCAAAGGATAAAGTCCATTAGATAAACTGTAGAAATAATTTCTAACTAATAACAATTGTATATTCTTTTTATTTTAATTCCTTTTAGATCAATTCCAGTATCAAGCAGCTTATACCAAAAATCAGCAACAATAAACATTCCAAGATTATAGAACTTATAAGACTGATGATATTCTCGTTATTTTTTATAATTTTTCGATGATAATACCTCTGGAAAATAATGCAGGATAATAAATAATAGAAAGAGAGCCATAGCTCGTATACTACTTGAAAAATCTATACAGTTTGACTCCTTGTCTGGCTGTATAGTTTATCAAATAAGTTTTCGTGTTTTCTATTAACAAAGTTATTTTCATTGAATAACATTTCCTATGGACCACAAAGTGCGTGCCATAAATGAAAATTTATTTATCCCTACAAACATAAATAAGATGTATGACATCTTTGTTATGCAACTGTAAAAAGTTTATAAATCTTTTTAGTATATTGACATCTGGTATTGTGTGGTTTGTCAACAGGTTAATAATATTCGAATTTTCGTAGCACAAGCGAGTTCGTTTTATTATAGAATGACAGATGGCAGAGGAACAGATTGCATCATAGCTAACCTTCGTCGACTTATTGATTTTACAAGATTATATATAAGATAGAAAGTAAAAAGAAAGCATGACAAAAAATGTTGTCAGAAATTTTTGATAAAAGAACTATTATATTAGAGTTGAGTATCAAAAATGGCATAGAGAAATTCATTTGGGGGAAAATTCATTACCATATCACGTTCGCACACGCTTTTTTCTCATCTCATATTTTAACTGATGTTTGTTTCAACATGAGTTCTAAAAAGCTTTAAAAATATGAAATTAATTATAGGGTTAAGAAAATTTGAACATTTATTGAAATTTTCTTGACAGAAAGGATTGTGACGCTAAATCGTATAAATTATGTACTCGCTTTTAAAATTAAAAGAATTTTCTAACTGCTATAATTCTCTAGGAGAATTTACATTAGCAAAGAAAGAGTCCTCCGAGATGTTTTTATGTTTAAAAAATTATTGATAAATATGAGTTACATACTGTTTTCTCTGAGCTATATTTTACGGAAAGAAGCAAAAACTACACTTATTCAAATTTCTCACTTTGTACTATATGCAACAAAACTCTAATAAGACACAAAAATACTCAAATCCGTTAATGGCTTATTCAAATGCTTTTACTATTTTATTTTGAAACTGGCCATCAACGAATAGAGTAAGAAAAATGAACCCGAAAGATCGCCATCATAAACTTTCACGAAAAACAAAGAAGCTAAGGTATCGAGCGAGGAGTTCAGAGAAGTCTGCAAAAGCACGCCAACGTCTAAACTGGAAGTGGTTATATTGCTATTAGTAAAATAATTTGATCATCTAATTTCATATTCAAATGGGGCTAATTACCTGTCTCAAGCAAAGTAGTGGGGATCCTTTTTTGCTTGGCAAATAACTTGTCGAAGTTTCTTCCTTGTATCGGACATTCCAGGTCTATAAGACTCCTGTTAGAAAAATATAATAGAGATGAAAGAGTGCTAACGAAGCAACGACAGTAAAGCACAAAGGAAAAAAGCTGCCAAGCGCATGTAAACTAACAAAGCAAATTTTTTCTACTCCATTCGATTACAAGAAACCTCATTTTTAACGAAATGAGTTTTTTTTTTAGAGAAAATATGTTTTATTTATACAGTGCTAACTTTTAAAGGCAATCGAAAAGAATATACAGTTCTCTCAATCAATTTTTAAAATTGTTTTTCTCCTTAGAACCTTAATATTATCATTTTTCAATAAGTTAATTGGAGTTAAATCTAGTTACTGAGATTCCTTGAAGAGATTATAGCTAAAAAAACGGTACTGGTTTTTGAAGGACAAATAAAACCAGTCACGTCTCTGAATGAACTCGGTTGGCTCCATTTTTTTCATATTTCAAAGGTGTAATTGGCCTTCCATCACTTTTCGTTCACTTTTTAATTACAATTCCCTTGTTTTATATTGTAATATTTAGAGTTTTGAATCATTGAAATTAATCAGTGTTTTCATGGAATCAGCAACGTAAAAAGTAAATGGACTTCCTTATCTTTATCATTTCTTTTTATTGATATTTTTGAGTAACGGAGCAGAAGATTCAATATTGACATAAAGCTAATCTATTTTAAATTTGATTTTTAAGGTTTAAATAAGCAAACAATTATAATTTTTATTTATATATAATCTAACTCATATTTCGATAGTTAAATAGATTTAAATACTCAATTTCTATTGGAATTGATCATAATTGTGAATGAATCTTGGTATTTTCACCATTACGAAGAAGATATGCTATATGTTTTGACACGAAAGCTATATAGCAGAACACTAGCATTAGCACTTAAAACATTTATTATTCGGCGTTTTATCTATAATTATGCAGGTGTTAATTATTACACAGGCAATATAATATATCGTATAAATGTAGCACTATATAATTGTGCGCCCCATATATTCATCTCAAATAAGTTGTCTATATATAGTATGTATCGTAACTATTGATAGATAAATGTACAGTGTCTTTGTACTAGTTAAGAACTGGGAAAGGTAACTAATGTAACACTCGACTCTGTATAATGTATTATTCGATCAACTCCCCAAACAGTTTGTCCCAGCTGAACTTGAAATTTCCCCAAATGTATATAACATCCAATTACACTTCTCTATTTGCAGCTCGCCCCAAATAATAAATCCACATTCTCTAGCTAACTTTTCCCATAAGTCCCCAGCCATAATAGTATTTTCATGAATGAGTCATGCGAGAAAGTTAAAGAAAAATAAATAAACTTACCGCAAAACTCTTATTGTTGGTGGTACCACGAGAAGGCGGAGGTAAAGATGAACCCCTGTAATACCGTGTTGGCCTCCGAGGATCCAAAGACGGCATCCGCTGAGCCAACTCATCAAATTTAAACTCGACCTCATATTCCACAGCATTTTCAGGACCAAAGGAAATTGGTAAATAGCGGTCCAACATTGTTTTGTGCAAATGCATTTTGTTCTTAGCATCAGTCGCTCGATTTCTTAGTGATTCATAAGATGAAGGCGGTCTTTCCAATTCTACATCTGAAGAATTGCGGTAGGAAGAGTCCTACAAAGCAGATAATTTCAATAATTCGCTACAAGGCTTAGAAAGAATTTCTCTAAATAAAATAAGCATTGAATGGAATGATTTGCTTATATCTGATTTGACTAGCTTAAAGTAATTTCAAAATTGAAAATAATCTGTTATCTTTCTTACGTTAGAAACGACTCGTAGACGAGCAACGGGCCCACCTGGCGGAAGCCCTTGGTATCGTCGGGTCTTCGTCTATGAAATAATTTAAAAAATTTTAAATGAAAAGAATTTTATTTTATAAATTTGACAAAGAAACTTACAGCGGTTCCATAAGCCGGTACATGGGGTTGAATATAATTCGAAAGAGCCGGTGAACGCCTGTCGTTCGTTGGATAGCCCGAAACGGCTAGTTGCTGCTGTAGAAGTAATGGTGACCGCATTATAAAGCGAAAAAAACCAACTGCGAGAAAACGGTTGTTTGCACGACCTACATTTTTAGAGAAGCGATCTTACACAGATGAAGGGGTTTTTAGTACTTGTTACTGGAGGTTAATAATTAAGCCTACCTCTATTTCAAATTTTCTTATCGACCGTCTAGCGAGCCGTATTGCAGTGGCTGTCGATAGGGAGGCAGTACCCTCCTGTTTCGAACGTTTGTTTCATTGTTTTCAGTTTTTTCAAAAGTACTTAAAATATAGAAAAAGAAAGTTGGAGATGGCTAGCAAGGCAAACAACAGCTTGCGGAGGTTTGAAGCAAGTAAGCTTTGAAAATAAACATTGCCTCTAGAAATGTGAGGTTGGTTTTAAGATTTCAAACGTAATAATTCTATTTCAGATAAAAACTTTTAAATGGAAACAATGACTTTCTTTAAAGAAAAGCTTTCAATCTATATAAAACGTTCGAAGAAGTTGGTACAAAATATTTTTAAATTATTTAGTTCTTTAGTTGTTTTGATTACTTACATGATTTAAGATCGCTCAAAAAACAAACTTATGGTTAGGAATAAGTAAGGAGACAAACTAGGCAGTTCGTTTTGGAAAAGCTATACTAGATACACAAACATGTTCAAACTTTTGTAGAAAAAGCAAATAAAAACCAGTTATTATTTTAGAAATAATATAAAATCAGATTATATAAAAACATTTTAAATATTCTAAAAGTAAAAATATTGGATAGTTCCAAAACGACCTGCGGTGGTGGAGTTAAGGGGAAATTCGGAGAAGTAAATCAGGACATCCTGATTATAAGTAGGCAAAATGTATTTCTGTATTAAAAGCGCCATCTCACGATTTGTTTGATGAAACTTTACCAAAGACAAGAAACCACAATCTCAAATGATCAAACAAATCGTTAGATGTATGACGTTTTCGTATTAATTGTAAATGGAATAGGTCCAATGTGTTTACGCACGATTAAATTAAGTTGTAAAATGGGTTGAATTAGAGATCTATTTTATTCTGAGTTAACTTGGGTCGCAATATTAACAGCTGAATTTCTTATCTATTGAAAATCTCACCTCCACCACCGCGCAAACGTCGTCCGCTACTGTCATCTAAAAGATCTTCATAACCCGAAACCTTTGATCGGTTTTCATTGACTCTTCTATCTATCGGGGTGTAGGGCACGTAGGATGAAATTGGTCGTTGGAAAGGTTGTTCGACGTAGTTCAATTCCGTTACATATGATCTTGGCAGTAAATTTGCCCTTGCTTTTAGCATCAGCAATCGCTCTTCGAGAGTTGGTGGAGCGATTTCTTCTGTCTCCACTCTTTTTATTTTTCTTTTAGGAATTATTGGCCGTTCCATAGTTGCATTTTCGTTACCCCGATTTGAAATTTTCTGTTTCTTCAAAAACTTCGGAAATCTTCGACCACTTTGAGTCCAAGCATTGTAGCCTGGCCTTATACCTTCGAGTTCTATTTTATACTATACGCGCCACATGAATAACGGATACACAGCAAAAAAGCAAAAGGAAGTTAGGGAAAGAAGCGGTTAAACTTACCATTTTATTCGTTATATCATTCAATAGTCTTTGATCTTGTCTTCTTGAAGAAATGTGTTCGGTTTCCATATCATCCACGCCTGCATGAGTTATTCTTGCAGCTCTTCGTGAAACTGAGTTTACGTCGTCAGTAGATTACAATAAACATATATTGAAATTTACCAGGAAAGTATCCGGGCGCTATATCTCCGTCATCATCGTCATCAATAACAAACTTTCTACGGACCACCGGAGAAGAATCGATTAATGAGTCGGCAAATCCAGTCCCAGGACTATAATAGTGATGAGCATAACTAAAACTTGAAGACTATTTAAAAAAAGACAATCTATTATTTCAGAAAATAGTCTTGAATCACTTTACTTACTCTTCCTCGAGCCATTTTTAAGTATGGTTCTTGTTCTCGTGAGAAATCTGTTTGAAAAAATGGCAACCATTTGTCAGCCCAATGAGCTTTTCCGGTTGAAGTTAAACAGATTCTAGTCATTTAGCACTTCACGAAAATTTTACCAGAGTACCAATACAGTTATTTTTATACACTAGCAGAAACTATTCGTTAAAAGATTTGTGAAGCTAGCAACATTTTTATAGAAACTACGTCATTACATAAGATCTCTGGAATGTGAGAAAGTTTGAGAATCAGCGAAAACTTTTAGGAAATCTACAAAATCTTTATGTGTGCGTAAATTCGACACAAAAATAACTAAAAACAAAATTACTAATATTCACATGCCTAGATAATTTTAGAAATTTATAAAGTCGATTCCGAAATTATCGGAAAACTGTAGAACACGTGTTAAAATAAATTTTAAAAAAAGAAAAACTTGAAGGTACAAACCTGAATAGAGCGGGCCTTTTCAGGCTCCGCTCATCTGCAATAGCCAACTTATCTGATAGGTAGGCGGCCGATAGTTTATAAATAGTTTTCTGTTAGTCGATTCCATCTTAGGCCTAAGAAGAAGCGCTCTAAAAATATTGATATAGACCAAATTGGAATACCTCCAAAAGTATTATTAATTTTTATGTAAAAAATTTGTTTTAAATAGCAAGTCACCTTTCAATAGAGAATTCATTTTTAAAGATATACAGTATAATAAAGGCTTTAAATTATTTAAAAAATAAATGCGGTCCTGAATATTCTGCTAGCGCAAAAGATTTTTCTACTTGACGTATAAATTTCTATTTGCTACGGTTTACCAAAATTAATATGTCTGATGGAATACATGATAGTGTTAAAGATTATTATGGTAAGGTGCTACAAAAAAGTGGTGATCTGAAAACGACTGCTTGTACTACATCGGAGAATGAATCCATGTCCAAATCGGTTAAACACGCCCTTAGCTTGTTAAGTGACGAAGTTCACGAAAAATATTACGGCTGCGGAATTGTTTTACCACCTGCATTAGAAAATTGCACAGTTCTTGATCTTGGCTGTGGTGCTGGTCGTGACTGCTTCTGCTTAAGTAAATTAATTGGTGAAAATGGGCATGTTACCGGGCTAGATATGACACAAGAGCAGGTAAATGAAAAATCGAGGACAGCCAATTTTATAAAATATCTCAAAGTCATGTTAATGTAATATGAAAGAACTTTTCAGTTAGATGTTGCGAATAGAAATATTTCTTTTCATACCGAAAAATTTGGTTATTCTAAACCTAATATTGACTTTAAGAAAGGCTACATCGAAAAACTAACGGAGGCCGGTATCAAAGCATCTACTTTTGACGTCATTGTGTAATTAAAATAGTGATAATTGTTTTATGCTCTCATATGCTATTCGTTCCAGGTCTAATTGTGTCGTAAACCTATCACCAGATAAGGAGGCCGTCCTGTCGGAAGCTTACAAAGTTCTAAAGGTAATTTAGATTTAATATAATAACATTACTGCTCTCCTCTACACTTAACACCAAATACCACCCAGGAAGGAGGTGAGTTCTATTTTAGTGACGTTTACGCTGATCGACGTCTATCTGAAGAAATTCTAAAAAATGAGGTCCTATGGGGTATGTCTTAAATTAAAAGGAAGAATGCATGATAATTATTAATACTAATGAATTTTCTACACAGGGGAGTGCATAGCTGGTGCATTATACTGGGAAGATTTAATTAATTTGGCAATAAAAGTAGGTTTTACCTCGCCGCTACTGGTGAGTGCGAGTTACATTGATATAAAGAATAAGGAGCTAAAGAAAATTCTTGGTTAATCATCTGAGTTTTATAAAATATAGCTTTTATTTATCTCATCATTTTCAGGCTGTGCTCAATTTATATCAGCTACGTACAGATTATTCAAAATTCCGAAAGGAGATTTTCGAAACTCTATTGCAGTTTATAAAGGCGGAATAGAAGATTTTGAGTCTAATTTGAAATTTGATTACAATCACAGTTTTCAGGTTAGTGGTAACGTATCTGTATAAATCAATAGGTCCAATAAATGTTTAACTTATAAACAGAAAGGTATACCCGTGCCAGTTACTGGTGAATTGTCTGGTGTGTTGAAAGGATCACGTTACTCGAAATTCTTTACAGTTGAAGAGCAAAAGCATTCCTCTGAAATTATCAATCCATTCCATGTGGCTGGAAAATCTTCAGGTGGATGCTGCGGAAAGCCAAAACAGGAAGAAAAGAAGACAAAATCATGCTGTTCCGGCGAGAAATGCAATTAAGGGATTGAAGCCAGAATGTGATTATCTAAGCTAAACTCATATTCTTAGACGTTCAATAAAACGACGATTCGATAACTACCAATTTTGTTGAATTGATTATCGGAAATTAAGTTATTGAGAATTCTACGGGCAGGGATATTAAATTGATATCCTTGTCCTATTATCATATTCACGTCCTTGAGTATTTTAATTGATAAAAAATCCAAGAATTAATAATACTTATTACTAATAAATCAATAGCGGCTAAATTTTGGTCGTTTTTAAAATAAGGACCGAAGAGATTCTCAAAAGACTAAAAAGTTGGTTTAGAATCGACTCTAAATTCTCAATAATAGTATATACTATAGAATGTTTATAATATGCACCACAGTTAAC
This sequence comes from Dimorphilus gyrociliatus, assembly GCA_904063045.1. Classification (NCBI taxonomy): domain Eukaryota; kingdom Metazoa; phylum Annelida; class Polychaeta; family Dinophilidae; genus Dimorphilus; species Dimorphilus gyrociliatus. The sequence goes on from CAJFCJ010000003.1 coordinate 1,668,952, forward strand.
TTAGGAAATTATTGCAGAAAGCGAAAGACGCTAAAGAGTCTTTTTCCAGCGATGATCGAGGATTTTTACTAATATAAACATGAAGTCCATTTTAATAAATAAAGAACTAGTAAACTAGATACAACTCTTGTATCATTTAATAAATCAAAAACGCAACAGTCGGCTCTCATAATAAATATATTATATTTGTTAAATTGTTCAAACTTTATGATGTCGCAATATTGTATCTAACTATTTACTTGTTTTAAAAAATGTCTTACGTAAAAGATTCCTATTCGGGACAAAGAGCTTTCAATTACTACTGAACTGTTCGGATCCAACAGTTTTTCAGATATTAATGTATATTTATATTTAAATATTTAATTAATTACATACGTTCCTGTTCCCTTTTGAGAAAAGATCTCAAAATATCTCCTCGAACCGTGAATTATATAATGATTCTTTTATGAACCTTTTCATATGCAATGAATAAAAAATCTTTGACGGGTACAGCGGGTAGCAGGCAATCTGCGGTCATATTATTCAAATAAGTTTGTATGACACAATAAAGATAAAATAGTATTATTGATGCAAATACGTTTTTGGTATATATCGGATGACAATGATAATTTAGATTTAGATTACTGATTTTCTTTAATGTTTACTCTGGTATAAGCGAGTCGGTTGACGAAAAGAATACCAACAGAATCGATAATACTTATAAGCAAGTATTCCACTTAATTGGGAATTAAATTAATTTTATAGTAGACTTGATTAAAATAAGAAATTTTAGCAGCATTTCCTTATTCGCCTCAAGTTATGATTCAAGATTTGTTGAATTAAAATATAATTTTATTCTATAAAGAAACTACATGTTTTAAATGTTATCTAAAAAACATTCACACTTGATAGATTCTGACTAATTTGTTTTTATAGTGATCATCACTTGCAATTCGATTTGATCCATTTTTTCTTTTATCACCCTTTTAAATATTTATAATAAATTCTTTCCGGATTGTATGATACTTAATGGATTCACAAATAATTCCGCTAAATTTACTTTCGTTTTCTTGTTAACTTGACGGAAAAGTTCAGTTGAAAAACGCAAAGAATATTTGTATACTAATTTATTACTCAAATATAGCTTTTATTTATGTTGAACTGACTGCTAAAGATAACTTTGAATTCTTAACTTTTGACTTTTTAAGCTCTGTAAAAACATTACGAAAGAGCTTCCTGACTAAGGAGCCTCGTTGATTATTCTAAAATTGACTCTAAGTAGCTCATTTCCTGAAATTAAGATACTACTACGCCCTTATTACAGTGGTAGAATAATACTTCTCAAATCGCTGTATGCTAAAAGGCATTTAGTACTCGTTAATGATGGAATACAGTCGGTTTGAGAATGTTTAAATTCAGAAGCGCTTAAACTTGAAAAGATAGAATCCCTTTGGAGGTTTCTAAGTCATTTATACGTACTAAAAATAATCCTTTCGGCAGTGCTCAATTACGAAAGAGCTGTGAAGCAATTGATTGATTTCTGTGATTCGTAATAGTTAACTATCTTATAATACAAATGGTCTCAACTTTCTGTTACTTGTCTTTTATGTCAAGGAAAAATACAGCAACTGAAAAATTTAACCATTTATGTAGATCACGAGTCAGTAAATACTTTTATTGCAAGAAATAATGTTAATTACAAAGTCTTCCTATTGTTATTCATGCAAACGGTATTTTATTAATTTAATAAACTTTTGCTGGTTACAAAAACTTTTTATTCATATTTCAATGCAATCAAATTACTATATATAAAACATAAAAAATTTTCTCCGCTACTAAAATCTCGTATATGATTAAATGAATCTTTTGTGATATTGTTAAAAAGGTTTACTTGAAAATGTGCTTTTTAATTACAGTTAATTTCCTGCAGAAAAAGCGAGTGGGACTTGATACTTTAATAAGAATATTCGAAGCACTTTTAGTGATATATCTCCTTCATATCTTATAAAGTTGATGACATATTTTGCTCAAGTTAGATGCGCCAGTTTCTTAATAGAATTTTATTATAATTTCGTTTCGTCCATGAAAGAAGTTTCTTGAATGTAGGCTACCAAAATACGAGATGCTTTTGTATCTGCTATAAGAAGACATAGATGAAAAGAAATCAGGATCGTAACGGACTTAATAAGTATTTTTCCTTGATGCTCTATAACACTCTCATCCATCATACTAAATTGTCATTTATCACTCTAATTCAAATAATTAGTCAGAAATTATGTTTAGATTTTATTGAGACGCTGGACACGAGGTTTTCAGTCATTTAGAATCAGTGGAACAGGAAGGTAATGCTTTTTTTATGCTTCTCAGCTATTTTCGTCTGCCTTGGATTCGCAGCTAAAGGACAGGTGGAATTTAAAGAGCAAGTTGTGGTTGAGCAGGTTTTAGAAAACTGCAAATCAGCTTGCATCTTATCGAGACCTATAAGAGATGCGAAACAAAAAGTTACTGTTGAAATGATGATTAGGTTGGTTGAAATTATTGATGGAGACCCTAAACTTGGAGAGTTTACATTAAGATTGGCAGAGGATTATGTAATATTTTGAAATAAAAATATTTAACTTTCTATGAATTATCCTGATTTATCTATTTTCTATTAACGTATTTTAGTCTTGGATAGATTCAAGGTTATCGTGGCCAGATTCGGATGTTGATATGATCAGCCTTCCTGATAAGTATATCTGGATTCCTGATATTAAACCCAACAATTGTAGGTAAATGTAAAAACTAAAAAGTTAAGCTGCAATTAGAAATTGCCTTTGTGCACTTCACTTAGAATTTCGTATGATTCTTATTCGGCTGCATACCGTTCTCATCCAGCGAAGATAAAAAGAAATGGAAGCGTTCATTGGAGTAAATATCGCCTTATGAAGGTATAACAATGACATCTGCAGTTAAATACATGTTTACGTTATGAACATCTTTTTTGCAACAGAGTATATATTTATTTTGTATTATAGTAAATTATAATTTTTCAGGTGAAATGTAAGTTCGATAGATCCAAACCAGTATTAACGAACATGTATGCATGTACAATTATTTATTACTCATCAATTTGGAATGCTAATCAGCTAGACGTAACTTCTATGACGAACTCAATAACGAAACATGTTGATTACGTAGAAAACTCTTTTTGGAACCTTAAGAAATTAGGTGCAAAAATAATACATTATAGAGATAAATGCTGTAAGGATTTATTTGTCCTAATTAATGTAACTTTTCATTTTACACATGCTTCTTATTTTGTGTAAGCATGTATTGCAATAGACGCAATAGAAACTATTGTGCTATAGTATAGAAAAGCGTTATCGTATTTCAAAATTTATTATTTCGAATAGAATGAGCAGTAAACATAAAAAGATTGGTATCATCTTTGTTTTTCTCTTTGTTGCGCTCACATTCAATGAAGAGTAATCTGACTTCTTTCTAGGGAGTACATCTTAGCATTTCTTCAAATATTTCCTTCTCTTCCGGTCATTTTGAGATGAGAAAATATGAAAATACTTGTTCGACCTTAAAACACACTTATCCTTTTAAAAGAAAATTAATAGAAATGAAAAAATGAAACATAATAAAGTACTGAGGCGGAAATAGAGTCAATACTCTTTCTTCATTTTTAGTTTTTCCAGATGCACATTATAACAGGTTGATCATAATGTAAAAGTGGAATTTAAAGTATCGACACGTCTTCCTAGAATGATAAATATGAAAGAGTTATTTTAATTTCCACCATTATTATTTATTTAATTAGATATCAAGCTGTGGGATTTCTGTCGGGATATTTCAAATATGCTGTAAAGGAAGATAAATAATACATTATTGATGTGAGGGATTAGCAAAGATAATTGTAGGTATATATTTATATGTTTATCCGCCTCCACCTTGTTATCCCTTCAGAATAGCACAACCACAAAAGTTCCCAGAAGACAGACAAAATTTCTCAGCATGCTACTTATAGTATGAACAATGTCGTGTGAGGAATAAAAAAAATTACGAGTCGCAAAATGAGGGAGATATGCCCTATTCTGTTTCGTTAGTTAGGGAAACGTTGCTGTCGAACCGATTTATCTCTGAAATGTAGCAAAATCTTAATACGGACAAAGGTCCAGACTGTACTTCTAAGGAGAATTGCTCCCCAAATACCAATCCTCGCAATGGAAACAGTTCCCTTTGTAAAGCCTCGGGCAAATTCTATATTTCATTAAAAAATTCTACAGAAGTATCAAGAATATGAGAATATGTAAGAGACTTTTAAATTTTTGTTCTCGTCTGGATTTTAGTAGGTATTTTTATTGAGGTTGATAAGGAATATTCCTGGAAATTAGTTTCTAAATAAGCCGCTGGGGGGAATAAGTATAAAGTATAGCCCCTAATCTTTGTTTGACTTCCGAATCGGCTGCGTTAAAAGACAGCCAAATAACCCTTAGGAGAACTATTTTGACCAGAGAAAACACACAAAGAGTTAAGAGAAGATTTAGTGTAAATCGTGAATACTGCTACATCATTGCTGATAAAATTCAATATATGAATAAATTAATTTCTTAAAGATAAATGTAGTGCTTTGATTTCCCTTGTCTACCGTATGAATTCCATAAATTCGAATCCATCTAAATCCCGAGTCAAAAAAGAATAAATAAATAAATTTAATTCCTTATCTTTAGCTCATTACTGTTTACCATCAAACTTCTTTGATATATAACGAGGTTATAGTTAAATTTAATGACTTGCTAGAAGAAGAATATGGTCCATAGAACAACACCGAAAGTTAATTACAACACTAATAATTGTAAAATATGTATGAATAACGTTACTTTTAGGAAATATAGTACCTCATAGATTCATATCCTATATTTTACATTTATTTTTAAATTTAATAAATCTCTCGCGAAAATACTTCAAATGATTCTGATTATCCGATGAAAGTTTTCATACTATGACAAATAGCATTCGATCGCTACCATGTTATTACTTCAATTAGAAAATTGAAGCTGAGGATAGAAAATTCACACGGTTCGGAATAGAAAGATGATATGGAAATAGATAAACGCCATTAGGTGTATTACTATGATCTTAGAAAGACATAAAGAAAAGTTACATTTAAAAATTTTTAATTAAGTAATCAATTATGCATGATTTGTGCATTGAATACCTAATAAAAATAACTAGTATTCTGTTTGATATAAATGCGGGATACCCTCCAGTAAGCATATATGTCGTAAATACACTTCACATATTATATATTCGTATAGTAAGCATTAATAAAACTGTTAAATATATATATGAACAGCAATATATATATATTCAGTATATATGTATATTGTATATATTATCGTATTTATATATACAAATACTAGAACAATGCATAATCTATATTAATAAAATTTCGTTTAGAAATATTTCAATGATCATCAATAGTTTTCTTAACATGCAAATGATATGATATATGTGAGGGGAAATTCGATAAAAAAACGACGCTTCTTTCGATCGTCAATACCAAAGAGTCTATACGGAATACATAGGCCTATACCAGATGTGTCCTATAGGCCTATAATAAATAATGCAACGCTCTCAAACGTAATGCGCTAATTCAGAGGGTTGCATATAAAAGTGGTATTCAGTTTATCTTTGTACCAGTTTAAATGATATCATATGATCGATTCTTTATCTGTCTGATAATAATATAAAAATAATGAGCAATAGATAGCGCTTTATTGAGCTCCACCTAGCGGTAAATATACCAAATCATTTAAGACTACGCCGAGAGGCGTGAAAAAAAGCTATAAAATAGAATAAGCTTTTCACGTTAAATAGTTCAAATCAACTTCTATAGTCGATCATAATGAACAATCATCGGAAGAGGCATGCCCATTTCCAGTGTCTCGTTTCTCTACGATATCTATTTCATTCGTTGTTTTGTCTGTGAGATATAGTGGCTCTTCTAGACTAGAGATAGCTACCTAACATTCATATTTTGTATGCCCCTTCACTTCACCAAACAGAAAAGAACCCTAGAGAATAGTTTCTTCCATCTTTTGAATAAAAAAGATAATATGAACTGACAATGTCAGGAAAATTTTAAGTTTCATTTTCATATTATGAGATGTTAGCCTCATTTCAATCAAATTTAAATGAATTATATATCAACCAATATCTATTGAATTCTTTCGTAACTTATTGATTATAAAATAACAAGTGGGGAAAAGCCTTTTCCAGTTAACTTTCATAGTAAGTATTAAGTATCTCTTTTACTACTTTCGAAGTCTTTTTTATATAATAAAATCTGATGTAAACGTTTAACATTTTTGGGTAACTTTTGCTCAATCAATTAGTAAATACTGTCTCCTGTAAAAGGAAATGTTTTGAAGTTGATGCTGATTAAAATCTAAATTAGAGATGCCACAAGATTAAACTAGTATGATATATTATACTTTAGTAAACCTTAAGTATAATTATATTCCGGAGATAACGCCGCTTATTTTAACGGTGCTAAAAACCAATATCTTTCATGTCTTCATCTTAGTTGAAACAGTACACACGCAGATTATGTTTTGAAATATATCAAAGCTCATTCCTCTTTTTTTTCCTAGTTATTCGTTCTACAGCATTAATATTTAACGACTGTCTAGAAGAGCCACTATCTTCCCTTTTATAACAACGTCCGGTATATCATCTTCTAGAATCCAATCTCCGTTGTCGTCGAACTTGTCGTTTTCATCCGGTTCGTCCCAAAACGGCAAACGCAGAATTAGACCGGTTACTACTCCACCCAAGATAGCGATTCCTAGTGTTACAAAGATCGCAGCAAGCTGATAGAGAGCTTGAGAAGAAGCGGATCTGCCTGATCCGGGCTCGATCAGGTAGTCCTAAATAGAAATATATCGTGAGATCTCGAATGTATAATGTTATTTCATATACTTACTTCATTTGTTAAATTAGATTTTAATATACCTTCTACTGGTGCTCGAGATGGGTAGATTATATAGAGTCTGTAGACATTTTACAGGGGGATTTACTAATAGTCACGCGACTAGTCTTTCAACTAAAATGTATCGACTACCACAGGCATCGATTATACCTATTCTACTTATACACTCCAAGAGACATTGATTATACGTTATTTATTTTTGCAGTAATACTCACGAATTTCCGTAATCACTCTCTTTTGCCACACCAGCCGCGATAATACCAATTATACCAGCCAAAATACCAGGAACTCCATGCAAATTATGTACCCCACATGTATCGTGAAGTTTTATTCTCTCTAGAAGTGGTTGTAAATATTCAAAACCCATAGTTGATACTATACCAGCAAGCGAACCAATAAGTAGCGCTCCCCATCCATTCAACATTAGATCTGCCGTAGTTCCAATTGCCACTCCACCAGCCAATGCGGCATTTTGGATGTGGACCATATTAAATTTACCTTGTTTATGAACTAAAGATGACACAATAAAAGTCAATACAGTACATGCTGCTAAACTGTAGTAAGTATTTATAATAGCCCTTAATTGGCCGTCGGGAGTTACCGCTATTGCCGAATTGAATGAAGGCCAAAACAACCATAAAAATATCGAACCAATCATAGCAAACAAATCAGAATGGTACATGGAAGAGGCTTTCTCTTCAGCTGCTTTCGTAGTGTTTGGATTAAATGCGGTACGAGCAACTGCAAGACCAAAGTAAGCTCCAAAAATATGAACTATAATCGAGCCACCAACATCAGAAATGTGGAAATGTTCCAACAAAATATATTCATTTGCAAATTTAAGCACGACCTCAACGAGCGCCATAAATAATAATTGTAAGGGACTAAATTTTCCAAGGACGGCTCCGAAGCTAATTAAGACAGCAGCTGCCGTAAAGTCAGAGTTCAGCAAGCTGGAAGTACATTACTTTAAATTCTAGCACAAAATTAAAAATTTGAAAGTATCTAACGTTAGAATATCGAGTTCAACAGTATCATGTCCTTCAAGAAGGAATAAACCATGAAAAATTGTTGCCCATTGAATAGTAAACGCAGATATTAAAAAATTTAAACCAACAGCTCCAAACCCGTACTTTTTCAAAAACGTCATTAAAAAGCCAAAACCAATAAACATCATAACATGAACGTCTTGAAACACTAGTTCGTGAAAGAGAAAAACTTATATCATTACTTAACTATAATGGAGAGCATCATTCTACATCTTATGAATAGATGATATATAGAATATGCCATTGTTATGATATATCTTTGTGAGTAAAACATGTCACAACAAAGCAGGGGAAAAGTCTATGATAAGACTTTGTACAAAGAGTTTTATATTCAGTGAAAAGAAAATGTTAACTATAATTTTAATAAAATATATGTCATTTTGGTTGTGAACTGAAGTTTAAATCGTTAGAGAGTGGTCAAATGGGAAAAGTATTGATTGTGCAGATGTAATGTGTAAAATAAAAATTATTATTATACTTGGATAAGCATTCAGATTTAACGTTGATATCAGTCTATGATGTTTCGTTGGATCTGCTTCAGGGCTGTACTCTCCTAAAGATGCAAAGAGAATGATAAAGACAAGTTGGCAGATAGATGTAAAAGCTACAAAACGTAGCTTCTTTCCCATTCCTTCTGCGATCATGCTGTCGAAAGTGAATATATAAAAATGTAAATTCTTTTATTTCGAATTGCTTCTGGACAGTACCTACAATGTGAATAATTTGAACGAAATCTAACGCAAAATGCTGAATGACCATGTATTTAATATAAAATATATATTATGGTTTAAAATACAAAGCTAGTTCACGTAGTCAAATTCGATATAATTGCATGCGACATCTCTTGAAGAGAGAATTTGCGTTGTCAAATAGCCAGCTGAGCAGCAGTGTGCCTATAAATTTTAAATTTTTTTAGATTAACTCTTAATTACATCTTTGAAGTTTTTTACGCGTAGATAAATTAAATATAGTGACTGTTGATTAATGAATTTTTACTTAATAAAGAAAATTTACCCTATACAATCTTAATAAATTATTCACTGTTTTAGAGTTCAAGCAAGACTATCACCAAATTATTATATTTTAAATCTTACCTAAAGAAAAATTAGTTTTCACTAGAAAAAAACTCTGCAAAGATAACCAACTATGAAACAGGTGATCTTCTGAAAGAAGTATTTTATAGAATAACTCTTTAGATATCGCATAAAACATGGAATGTCACATGATTTAGCATTTCAATCACTTTAACTTCGAATTGAATAGATATTTCTAGTTGAACTTGAATCATATATTTATATTCATATAAAGTATTTCCATTTAAGTATGATATTCTTAGTTAAGTCATTGTGAAGGTATAAAAGATAAGTCTTTTGATCAACTATTAAAATTATTACCATTTGAACGAAAGTTTTTTGAATTAGAAATCTTACGTCTCAAACTTTTAGTATTAAATTTAGCATTACAGAATTTCAATCCAGCCTATCGCCCATGTAACAGGAGTGCTTGAAAGCTAAGTTGGAATTATCTCAAAGTCAGATTAAATGAAATAAGACTTGGGTATATCATATGTATAAATATCGCACGCATCATTGTTGTATTTTGTTAACAGTTTTACAGACAACATTTCGCTGTAAAAATCCTATGTATAACAAACAAATTCTTTTGCCCTAAAATGAATTAAGAAAACTTAGGCACAAATTCTTTAAAATAACAATGACAAGATAAATGATAAACAGAAACTGAGACGCAATATGTAGAGAGCATACATAATTGATACATAAACTTTTCGAATGAATCCGTTTGAGCATTGCGGCATGAATTTATATTTGTTTGCTTATTGAATCTCTTACGGGTTTTACATATAATTAATATGTAAAAAAAAATAGTGAACAAATGAATGAAATTGTTGAAATGGTTTTTATGGCAATGCAAACATCACCAAACCCGACATCTCTTTGCTATAAGAAATCAGTAGAAAATTCTTTTCCCATCACGTGCGACTATACAACAAGCCCATCTGCATTTTTATAAGACGCTTATGACAATTTGTTATAGCAAAAACTGCTCACTATATATACATCTATATGTATACATGAGTTAGATACAAAACAAGATCCTATTATCATTAAAACTTTGAAGAGCCATGTGAACATAAGTTTTCGATATTTTATAGAACTATTTTAAGATAGGATAATATACTGTACTTCATATTGTGAAAATTTTCGTAACCCAAACAGATAGGATACAAAAATTTTTCAAAAGATTAATTTTCAAACCAAAATATCGCAATGAAATTTGAATGACTATCTGCTTGAATTTGTCAAACTATCAAATTAATTATGGTTGCAATATATATTTCCTAAATTTTCAATTAAAGTTTCACCCCTAAAATTCACGTATTTTGTTACCTTATATGGCTAGACAAAGTATCATAAAAACAGGAGCAGATTTTGTGCTAAAATATATATATATATATTGGTATAAATATATATAAATGATGGTATATATATATATATATATATATATATATATATAAATATTTCAATATGAAGTGTACATATATTGCGTATCCTGTATGTACAGATGCATAAACAGAACACTTATAACAAATACAATATACAGATTAACAGCAGCCGAGCAGCGGTACATTCGCTAACATATTTACAATTAATTTATAATTACACTAAAGCAATATATACGTTACTGCAGACGACGAAACTACACCGTTCTGTACAACTATATTTTTTCATCCAAACGTTTCCTTCAAAATTAAAACGAGTTACTAGGCGGACTGGAGGAAAACAACCGGCTGAGCTGAGCTCGTCGGTGATGTAGGCACTGATGAAGCAACGGTTGTTACTGCTGCATTCCTGCCGGATGGCAGATTTTATTAAATGAATACAACTATAAAATTTATAATGGAAAAGAGCACTAAAAAAAGCATTCTGAAGAAAAGTCATGCAAAATCACCTGTTTTAACCGATCAGTTTTCTTCCTTACTTTCCCAAATTTAGTATCCTTGACCGCCGTTACCACCGCCTAAAAATTTTAAGAATAAAAAGAATAAAAAAGAGGAAAAAGGGAGGTCATGCACGAATTTGAAGTAGTTGTGTAACCTCATTTAGTTTTTGATGCTACGACATTTTTGTTATTTCCTTTATTCATTATTTCAGCCGATTTTTAATTTAGAAACCGACATTTAGTGTCCATATAGACGTTAGGTCAAGAAAACTATTTTAATTTAGACTATCGTTGATCAAAAACTAAAATATTATTTAAAAATTACAATAAACGAAAGGGTTTTATTTATAACAACTATAAAAAGTGTTCATGTATGGAAAGATTACTAGAGAAAAATTAAATTATTTTAAAAACTAATTTTTATTTATATAACCTTGTTGCATAGAATAAGCGCCTTGCGCCGGCGGTGGATTCTGACCTTGATAACCAGGCCACTGACCCATCGGCATCCCATATCCTTGCTGTCCATAATAACCCTGAAGAATAGTTTATTATATTAATTAAGAAAGCACTTATATATAAAATGATGAGTTAAGAAACATATGCAAGTAAAAACGGTGAAAAAGCTCCTCGTACTTGTTGATAAGGAGGAACGCTATATCCTCCTCCTTGAACACCATATCCTTGCTGTCCATAACCGTAACCATAACCCATTTGAGGGGGTGCTCCGTAATAACCTGCATTAGCAGCACCGGCTGGAGCAGTATACTGGGTCTATTTAATGTTATAAATACATTTTAGAAGATAAAGCATAGGAATTTATTAAATGTTTTTACCGTTGCACTACCGCCTACGTCTGGACTTTCTTTTCCCCATGAACACTTAACAATATGGCCAGCGATTTCCGTTCCATGATACTTAATTATAGCATTTGTTGCGCATTCTTTATTGTCGTACCGAACGAAAGCATATCCCTTGTCTTTAAATACCCTAACTTCTTGTATATTCCCCAATTCTCCAAAAGTCTGGTGCATTAATTCCTCTGCAAGAAAAAAAGAATAGAATTTCTTTCTGTTACAAGCTGCGCCACCAACCGGTTAAACCAGATAATATGCCACCGACATATACGGTACAATTTGTGGGCGAACTTTGTCCAAAAACCTCATCATAAGTCAATTGTTTTTGGTCTGAAACCAGAATGGAATAGTTATAGTATATAGTCTGGAAAATGACACATATAGTTTGATATTATGAAATGTCTTACTTCTAGCATCTTGTGGTGCTGAAGGCTTTCGGCTAGCCCAGTTTGTTCGAATTGCTCGCGAACCAATCCACTGTCCATTCATTCCTTGGATAGCATTTTCCGCATCCTAAACACAAAAAAGAAATTGGCTTATTTCTGTTTAACAACGATTGACATCCGCCGACGGCGGAAACAGAGCAGGAAGAACTCGGCGAAGAGCGGTAAATTAACTTATTTTCCCTCTATTCCGCAAATGTATGAGTGATTAAGGATAGTACATTATGCTCCATTAAAAGTCATCATTACTTTGAACGTAGGTCATACCGAATAATTTCATCATATATCCGCCAATTAATCAAGTAATTTTCGGTTGTTGGTAAGCTGAGAGCTTAGTTTTTTTTTTGCTACCAATGCAAACTTTCGTTTTGAATATAGTTTGCAGGCTGTTTATGTTAATACAGTGAAAGATAAACTTCTAGTGAGCATATTTTCCCTATATAAACGTACGGCTTAAACGGTAAATGTAATTTACGCGCATCGTCTATTGAATAATTTAGTCGAGAACAGTCAGAATCATTCGGCTTTCCTTTTTTTTTTTACAGAGCACGGTCAAGCCGACCGACTATAGTTACAGCCCGAGGCGGTCAGTCCTTAAAGTAGTTGACAGTTCTGCAATTGCTTCAATTCGCCTTACATTGCCATCAAGCAGGCACCGTCTAGCTTTATTTAACTCGATATTAAAAGGCGGCCGCATGATAGATATGAATGAAAAGGCTAGACTCATTGCTTATTCCGTCCTCGCCCAACGCTCTGGCAATTAGAATCCGCTCCGCCCGCCTTTTGTTCTCCTATTCTATTCTAATACCGCCTACAAACCTCTTTCTTGACGAACGACACGAAACCGTAGCCCTTGGATTTGAGTGTATGTGGATCCTTGATTATTTTTACGTCACTGAAAAAAATTTTAAATATAAAACAGGTCAGCTTAATATCGAAGTGCATAGGAATAAAAAATTGAGACGCGTTCGTTGTCCTTGAAGGCGCCGACTACAATAATATATATCTGCGCTAGCCGGCAACCGGTTGATTGAATTGCCGTCAATTCAGTCCCAAACCCTTACGTAATCGGCTTCGTTAAGCGTTATAGAAAATAAACATTTCATACAATAGACGCCTTTTTTTAAGGAGTGTAAACAGTGGATCCGAACAGAAATCGTCTAACTAAAAAAACTAGATATGCTGCAGTCAGGCCTCAGAGACAAAAAGCAGATAACGAGGCGCCGGCTAACAAATCGATGCGGATACATTCTTTCCGCTAATCAGCAACGGCACAGGCGTTCGTGTACACAATAAGCGACCGATTACTCGACGCCCGACATACAGAAAATCTCTCCCTAATTCGTCGCCCTTAAAGTAAGGTGTCGTTCGGCCTAAATAATCAACAAACCGTGACACAGTCGCATTAGCGTCGAATCAATATTTACATTTTTGTTGTTGCATGAACACGCTTTCCGCATTGTCCGAGCGAAACCGAAAGAAATCGATAAAAAACGATGAGATTTTTCACCCTTTCCCTCTACACAATTTCCTCCATTGCACTGGGTCACCAACTCAGGTCAAGCGAGTTAGCTTTTTTCTTTTCAACACCAAGGCTCTAAATTTAGATCGGCTAAAATAATATTAAGGTGATCAACACAATAGAGGAAAATCGAGACTATAAACATAAACTATTCAGCCGGCGGAACCAAACAAAAACAGGTGCAAATGCCAAACTCTTTTACAATGTTGACAGATGTTGAAGCTTGTGCATTTGGCATGCGCCGACTGCAGTCGTAATTTACGCAATACGCGCGCCTTCATACATATTACTTTTTTATTTAACAATGAGAAAACGCTAGGTGGCGTTTTTAGATAGCTTTACGAGAGTCGTGTATCAAAATTATTGCACTACTTGACCGTGCAAGAGAGCGTTTAGGCACTTAATCATAAAAACAGAAACGCCACCAACCAACCAGAAGCAGACAGTAACAAACTACTTGACTGTCAAAGTACAGAACAGGTCACTCGACATTCTAATCCACTAATAGGCCATGCAGCGTTGCAGAGTCCCGCGAGAGTAGCGTACCATCTAACGTCCCAGCGTCATTTTTCCCTCATATCGATTCACTATACCGACTTGCTCAACCTTAAAGGCGTCTATTTACTGGCGCTAGCGTCTCCCTAACCGACCCCGTTATCTGCCCCGAATCAACGCGGTAGCTCATCCAGGAAATGATAGGAAATAAGCGAGTGGCGCTGTCCGTTTCATTCATCAATTCTCATTCTTTTTCCTCTCGTGTTCATTAAAATGATTAAACGCTTCCCCTATTGTTACTTGTCGAGAGAGTAAAAAAGCAATACTTACGATATGACTCCGAACGGAGTGAAAGCGTCTCTCAGCTGATGCGGTTCGATATCCGGACTCAAGTCTCCGACGAATATATGGAAATGTTCTGTAAGCAAAAACAAAGACTAAAAAAAAACATCAAAGTCTACTAAGCAGCTTTTACAGCCTTATTCATAATAATGTATACATCTAATACATGATGTGCACAGTCGCTGTAGGAGAGTAGCATAAACGAAGAATTTTCATGCGATATCACATGAAAAACAGATAAAAGCAGATACAGTCACGCAAACGCCTGGGACATAACCGCACCTGCCTCTTTCAGGTTGTTTAATAGCTACATTTATTATTAGTACTTACGTAATTAACGATTATTTTGGAATAAAAGCTCATACGCATTGACGAAATATTGAATGTCTAAAACTGATTTCAGGGTCTAACTGAAAGAGTGTCTTAGACATAGACAGCTTTTAACAATTTTTCATTAAATTTGCGTGCCATATGCATACAATGCTACAACCCATTTAAATGCATGATCGAGCAAGCGTAGAGTCAGATATACGACTTTTAAACAGCTATTAAGAGAACAGACGTTAAAACGTCAAGAAAAAGCTAAAGCCATACAAACGCTATGTGCAATATACATTAGTTTATATATCCCAAAGTTATCCTAATACCGATAAATAAATGTTTTCCAGTATATAAGAACATTTTAGAGATTCATATCGAAAAACATTTAGCCTGTATCGCTTAATTAAACTTAATGTACAATGCATACTTATTTATCAAAGACAACTTAAGTTAACAGAAAGAAAAAAAAGATGAAATAAGAGGGTGGAAAAACTCTGCATAACAACGGCTAGTCATATAACTCAAATGAATGGGAAAAGAAACGGCAAAATAAACTGGCATCATCTCATTTCGACTGGCAATGCCACAATACTGGCGTTCGGCAATCAGCAACCGCACGCTATCGAAACGTGTCTAGGACTGCATCAGCGGCAGCAAGTCGTAGTCACGACAGCGAGTAATCACGGTATATATAGTTTTTAAAGAGGGAAAATTTTCTACCCCTTTTTCTACAGGGTCACTCGAGGATAAACATGATGAGAATTCGCAAATAATGCAAGATATAGGCATATTCAAGGCAATCAATAGCCAAGCTGACATCTTGCTCTACCATCTTTCATTCTGAACGGAATATCGTTGCACTTAAGACATCTATATATCACTCTGGATAGTTGTATTTGTCGTTTCTAGTAAGTCATATACATGTGCGTGCAAGTGAAAACACATCGATACGAAGAAGAAAAACCACACTCTGTCATACTATCGATCCGAACGTAACCGGACCGAAAATTCCTGTGTACACATTTACCTGAAACGGATACGACTTATCTATCCCGTTAATTGCCAAAATCCGGTGTCTAATTGTCGACGAAACAATAAACGTTATTCATAGTATTTTACTGACAAACTTGCTAAAACTGTTACTAATATCATGTTTATCCGTTCTCGACAAGTGAATTAACAATAGGGTCAGTTAATAAAACTCGTTCCCAGGTAAAAATATTTTCTAGATTTTGTCCTTCAAGAGCTGTAGATTTAGTATACCTTTACTAATCGAAACTAAGCAGGCCGCTGTTGATACATCACACTCTCTTCTCATCCATCTTCAATACCTACTCTATTCTCATCTCACCAACAATACGTAATTGGCAAAGTCTCATTAGAAATAGTCTTTCCGGTGGATACGAAAATGGATGCATATTACAAACAAATTAAACTGTGTACCATATGTACATAAAATACAAAGAAAACAGTGAATGCACATACATTCTATACACGTACACTCTTACATATGCATACATACACGCATAAATTCCAACTGACAATAATCATACAAGTGAAACAACATAAAATAATTATTTATAAATTCCCCAATACGTTTGGATTCAGCAGGCCTTGTTGTAATCCGTTTAAGCAAAACCGAAACAATAAGTCTTGAGATGCAGTACTCCCTTATAACTTTTCCCTACAGCCCCTCTAACATATCATGCAAGGATGCAATTAAGACCAACGTTTATCATGCAATCTTTCTATCGGTTTGCCGACAAAAGACTCTTTAAACAATTGTTCTTATTTTTTATACTCAGCACCCCTTGTTTTCACTTTTTGGGGAAGGAGGCAAGGCAAACCAATTTGCAAAACAAAGCTTTATGCTATCTACAAATTCTAACATTCTTTTACAATGGTGGGTGAAGACAATTTCTTATCGGACTGTGTGAGCCGTGATCGAGTATATATGTGATAGGCATGGAAGAAAGCGTCCACGCGCGAAATAATTGATCGCATCCGAAATGTCGCGTCGAAACGGCACGCGTTTAGATGAACTCGCTCCGTTATGCAACTAGAGTTTACCATCAAAGAATTTACCGGGATAGACGGCGCTTAAGCTATTGGTATTAGTGACAGAGGTCATATTCGCCCTCAGGCCATACTATAGCAAACTTCTCTCCGATGCTGTCATTACGTTCAATCCCGCTCCGAGCGAAGCGTCACTAGCGTTGCTCATTACTAACAATGCAAATCGATAGAGGACGCGTCAAACAAGAAAAGAGAAATAGAGAGAAATTAATTACAACAACGTCGCAAGCCCAAAACCGTTAATAATTGAGAACGCAATCAACAAAATCGGCTGTACCAAGAGTCGGTAATTATTATTATTATCCGTCCTACTCTGTTATCAAATATTCATCGCTACCTCCATACAAAAAATAACGTATAAACATCTGTTCTCTTCGAAATAAAATCGACATCGATTGGAAAACAATAGGAGAAATCGTCTACAAGCCGCGGGGCACGTCCATTTGCAGCGTCCACTACTTCAGTCACACCTTCGATAAACGTCTAAGTACTTGTGTGACCATCCAGCCTAATTAAAGGTCACACGGCACGCTTCAATTACACGCCTTGTTAAGCCAATAAACACAATGCTCTTTACTATACATAAGCTACAATCCTAGAAAATTTTTCTTTCATTTTTTTATAAATGGCTTGCATCTCATTATCAAATGCTTTAGAATGTACAGTTTTGTTTAGAATTCGTAATTTTATAGTTTAGATGCAATACTTTACTACTTTAAAATTTCAACATATAAACCGAAAGAAGAGAAAATAACAGATAATAATTTGATACTCACTACTAGTGTCTGTCTTTGGCGCGGAGTTCCCTGGTGAACTGGCCCAGTTTACCTTCATTTCCTGTGACGAAGAGACAATTGACATTCAGAATTATTTTGTAAAAATAAAGGATTAGTCTGTGATAAATCATTTGTTTGTCAACGACTGAAATTCTTTAAAAAATGATCCAAATAAATATAACACATCACAAGCTTGTGTGCTTCTTCACCTGCGAATGCCATTTCATAACAAAATACAGAAGAGCTGCCCTTTTTCTCGATAAATGCTAAACTGCACTTTGTTAATAGAATAGGTGTTGAACACACATTGTGTAAACACACATGACTGTAAAACGTACCGCAATCGGTGAAGTAATACCATTTGCTTGCGCAGCCAAAGCAGCAGCAACCCGCTGCTGCTGGAGTAAGGCAGCGGAAGCCGGATAAACGGCTGCCGAAGTTGGAATGATGGGAAGAGAAGGAGCAGCAGGTACAACAAAAACATGTTCTGGAAGAGCGGCCGGCGCAGCCATGGCGACCAAAGGTGTTCCTGCGGCGGCCGAAGCTGCGCAAGCGCTTAAACTCTGAACGTACACCGTCTTGACGAAATAAATTATCTTCGTTCAAAAAATTGTAAAAACACACACTGACAAAAGCGTCTAGTCCGTACAGCGTCGTCGGCCACAATGATGCCGGACGAAAGGCGTCGATAGAGGGCGTGTATTGCAGCGTTGCTGCTGCCGCTGCAAAATATGCTGCGTATACTCACAATACACCTGTCAGGCGCCAGCTGACACAGTCCCAGTTCGCTTAAATCTCACTTTTAGTTCTTTTGTGTCTAGCTATTTCTAAGTCTAAGTTATCTCTGGAAATAAATTCGTCTATCTGTATTTATTTCGAATAACTTCAATAAATCAACACTATCATTTTTAAAATTAGGTAAAATCGGGAATAAAACTCTACACGTACTGTAGTTTTAGTATATAAACAAAAGTATCAGAATTATTGCTAGATGCCTTAGGCTAACAATTACCTTTTCTTTTCTCTCGTTTCTTACAATTTTTTTAGAAAAGAGCGATTTGTCTCACGAGAGATGCAGGCTCGTTCGCATTATGCCACTCAAGAGACGGCGCCGTGTCACGGGTGCCGATGCACGATCGAATCGCTGATGCATTCCCCATTTAATCTTCTCCATTAAAAGCCGCAATATAAGATGGACAATATCCTCTAGCCACGCAACTGTATAATGTCACAGTATATTCGAAAAACATAATCATCATCAATAATTCAGAGTACGCCAGAAATTCGCCAACGTGCATACGGGTGACGCATACAGGAGGTGATGGATCACGTCAGGAGACAGCCGTGACGTCTACCGCAAAGAGCGGTCTCTCATTTTTAAACATTTGAACTTAAAATTGTGTTTTTGCTACATTCAAATATATATATATAATGCTGAACGATATTATATACTTGATTACAATTTGACTTTTAGTTTAAATAATTACTGCCAAAATATGCGCTTAATATTTATTCTATGTGTATTATTATTATTTAAATTTGAGTACCCAGGCTAGGAACGAGATAATAATTTACATCTTGTGAGTATTAAGTAGACTAGCATCTCTAGCTCTTATATTTTAGCTTAGTAGTCTTTTTTCTCTAGTTCTTCTCTCTCTATAGGCGACCGCCTTAACGCAATTTGCTGCACCGGCGTAAAGCTCGCGGGAAATATGGCTAAAACGATTACGACGCATAAATTCTTCGCTAATCACTTTATTAATGCGAAACGACGCGCTGATGATTCACACAGTAACACATGTTTTCGCACATTCTGATCATTCTATACTTCGTCCGTCGCCATTCATCCTCTAGTCAGCTTACAAAGCGGACAAACTCAATAAGAGTCCACTGATACAAACAATCGTGAGGAAACGACTACTCCCCTTACTCGCTTGGCTTTCCAGGCATTTAGAAGTCTCCGTCTTGAAAGCAGCTTTTCCAGTATTGGGTATTTGTAAGTGTCACGTCACGTGACCAAGGCTTGTCAAAGACTTTTTATGATGAAATTTCGATTTCACAAGTTATAAGTGAAAAATGATGTGTAAAACGAATTTCAAAAGTTGAAATTCATTTTTTTAAATAAGATTATTATACTATTATTTCACAGTCCACACATTAATTTTATGAAACTAGCAGATAGAAATTCACTACGAATTTTTAATAATAAATTATTTTAGGTTTAATACTGATAATAAAAGTATGAAAACAAAAACTGATACTTTAGGGGATAGAAGTCACATTAGCTCTTAAATGTCTTAATGGAAATAATACCGCAATTTTTACCATTGACAGTGGTACAAAGAAAAAATTATGGACAACAGTTTGTAAACTTTAAAATTATTATGACACCATCACTATTTATTTATTTATTGTCATATGGTTAAGATCGATTTTCAATTGAGAATCTATAACAGATTGCTATTTCAACAAAATTATCAAAATAAAATGCTAACCAAATAAATTATCAAGGAAACAAAATTAGAATATATCATTACTTTGAAATAAAAAGAGCATTGTTTTACTATTTCGTAGTTAATTTAAATTATATAATGTATCCAGCTAAACTATATATAGTTCATTCTAAAAAATAATACTGAAAAGAATTCCTTAAATAGTGAATAGCAAGACTTATGAAGATAATTTAGTAATCTTTTACTCTGTCCACTCTTTGCGGTCGGTCGAAAAAAAAAACCAATCGACCGAGAGCACTAATCACAACAAAATACCCAGCCAAATCGCCTCATCAACTCGCAACGAAAATGCCGATCACGACGTCTCCGACCGTCGTCTGAAAACGCCAAACGTACGCTCTAAATACTCGTAAAGCGTCCTTTTATTAATTATTTTTCTTTTCGTTCTCTAGCCTTATCGTGTTAGACCCTGACAGAGTTCGTGTGGTACGGTCAAAGGTGGACGGATTAATGTATATATCGCTATACAATTGCAGTATAAATCCCGGGCAATATCGGCCGTATAAATTCCTAATATTTCTCATATATGGATATTATTAAATAAATTTACGACGTTTTCATCTCGTCACCATCCATCATTTTCCGCTCATACGCTGCCTTTTCTTCAAACCGCAAAAGTCAATTAAACCGATTCTGTCGTTCGACTGTTTAAACAAGCGTTTTCGCAGTCAAACTCTGGACAAACCGCTCGCATTACCAAAGTCACTAAACGCCTTTTTCCCTTTTCCCCTCCCGCATACAATCGATATCTCAGCGCTGTTTGGCAGATGTCGCTTTCGTACGGACAAAAAATAAAGTAAAAAAAAATAACGTGTCAGTTCTAATATTCAATTAGTATTCTTATCTACACTTATTTTCTTACATTTTCATTAAGGCCTATTTTGATGAAGAAAAGAGAAAACGAAGAGGATCGATAGAGCATCCACTTACGGATGATAGAAGTACACTATCGATCCATTTAATAAAAGGAATCTGGTTTTGAACATACCGCGTTCTTTTGTTTCATTTCGATATCTTTGAACAGGGTCAAAGGATCGGTGAGATTGTAGTAGCAGTGCTGATGTCATAGCTGAAACAGTAAAGTATCATACAGTTTGGGTATTGTGCAAATAAACGCAAAGAAGAGCGGCGAGAAAGCATTAAAAATGAAGGCAATTGAGTAAAAGCTACGTATAGCCGGGTCGGGTCTCTAGTGGACAGTGGTCAAGTATAGCACCCTTCGGGCAATTGCGGTTGTCAGCGAGAGTACCATGAGCATAGACGATGCAGTTCGATATGCAAATTAAGTAGACGGATGAAGCGTCTCTCTCTCTCTCTCTCTCTCTCTTGCCTACACATAAGTATATAAAAGACTGTTCATTTGCATGAATATATTTGTTATAAATCTCGACTTATATTTTTTTTGGTCGAATTCCTAAACTAAAACCTTGATCGTATTTAGGCCAATTCAGAACAAAGAATACTTAATGATTTATAGCAAAACAATAATAGTTGATATTAGGGGTTATTCAATTTATAGCCGACTTTTAATTGAATGCGAAAAAGTGTCTTGAACTTGAGACAGTTCCTAGACGTAATCATACTACTAACAACCTGGTCTAATGTTGGTCGATTTGATATTCTACTGAAGTAAATCATTATAATTTTCAGTAAACCTTTTACCGAGGACACGAACATAGTTGGTTAATGTTATGAAAACGTGTTGTATAAGGGATCTGTATGCAAAGTTTCTTTTAAAAGAATCCTTAAAAGTTTATCAGGTAACCGGAGTTTCTGAGACTTCTTTTGAGCGTACGACAAATTTCATGCTGATCAATTAAACAATTAATATATTCAAAGACGTTGCTTTAAAACTTTAGAAATTTGAATCTCCTATTTTCTACGAATTCATAATACAATACAAAAATAAAAGTAAAATAAAAGATTCTTATACTGGTGAATTGACTCTATCATCTTATAACAATTTAAATTGCGTACAAGCTGTAGTACAAAGCAATCATATACCAATGAAACAGTTTGTATGCAATCTGTAATAGAGGCTATTAGTATTTTGTTGTCATTCTTCAAACACAAGTATTCAGAGAAGTTATCATTTCATTAAAATATATTTATTTAAAGGAATTGTTTACGTTACGTAGCCTTTACTCCTACTAATTCAAAGTTATAGTATTGGCTTTATAGGTTATTCCAGATTATTATTCAAAATTTTACATTAATTTGTAATATCTGATAGAACTCTCCTTGAATCGCGTCTTACAATTTGGTTTCATCGCGACAACGTACTAGTTAGTCAACATGGAGAAGTGTCAACGGGCCAAATGAATAAAAACAAATATAAGGTACACAAAGCTTGATAGTAAATATATTTAGTATTATTAATAAGGAATAAGTTATCAATTTCTTATTTACTCTTACAAACCCAGGTAAAATAGCTTATTTATTCAATGATTGAATATCAGAATGGCTGCATTTAACAATTCTAATTGCTAATTGCAAGTCAGAAAGAGTGAAAATTTTGCAATATATTTCCAATCATAACGTTTAATTATTTAAAACCTAATCTCCATCTGATAATGTGGAGAAGAGCTTACTTAAAACTATTTCAACAATAATATATGATAAATTTACGTCAAAAAATACAGCAAACGTTCAGACACTTTACGCAACACTTGGTTAGAAACGCGCCAAATTCGTATAAAAAATGAACAAAACGCAGCAATAAGCGTAACTAATCATCACCATGGCACGATATTACATCAAACTGACGCATACTTATAAAATATTCACTACAATGCCAAGGCTGACGTCACGAATTAGCCATACCCTACTATTATTTTAAAATTTTCTGTTTTTAACTCCGCTTCATGTCGAATGTTTAACTGCATTAAATATGTTAATTTTTATAAGAAATCTGAAAATATTATAGACTTCGTGTATGTTCAATTTATAGTGTATCATATGCGGCCTGTAAGAGTGAAAATAGCCTGCAAGTCTTTCGTATATATATATATATATATATATATATATATAATACCAAACCCGCTAGCTACCGACGGCTCGTTAACTACAACACGGGCAAGCACTTAACGAGACGCCGTGCAAATACTCGGCCAACGGGACGCCTGCATAACTTCGACCCCTGCAAATATTTTCCACTACTCCAGCTCGCATTAACGCGCCGTCGAATGTTTGATCGGACGAAACGAACGGCGAAATAGGCCTGAAATACCCGTCTGAAAAAAATCGAATCGTATATAACCCGGTCGATGGCGTTTCAATTAGAAATCCAACTCGTTTAAAAGCGCCAACTCCCCGTCAATGCATTATGGAACAATGATTACGACGCTTTTGTTTATTTTGACATTTTAGGTAGCAGTCGAGCGTTCAAATTTTTTGCTCCAAAATCATTCAGCTATAAACGCCTGGAATTGCATAATATATACGAAATATTTACAATGTAAAATATAAATTATAAACAGACGTACAATAAACTATATAAAATAGCTCGGCTAAAGCAAATGTGTAAACATTTCGTCCCTAGAACAAACGATGACTTTGCGCATTATCTACTCAACTGCCGTATTGTTTTTCTCTGTTCTATGAGCGTCGGCGAAAATTGACATAATTTATTCCCGCGACAAAAACAATTCACTTTTTAATATACTCATTACCATTTGAAATCGATGAACACGCATCGAACAACTTTATTAAAAATTCATATAACATAATCGCTAGTAAATATACTCATCCACAGCGAATACAATGCCTAGAAAAAACATACCGCGCTCAATAATCCCAATTCTTAATTACGTAAAATGCTTTTAAAGAGACGCTTGCCAGTTTACAAGACGGATGACGCTAGAGGGCGTTGACCTACGGACATAAAAACTACAAAACGCAAAAAACTTGTCTCCAAAGGATATGGGTTGCATTAATTATTTAAGATTTAATCTATACGTTTGTCAGATGCATTGTAGAACTTGTCGTTCGCTACGGCATTACAGTATTAGAAGCTTTTACCAAAAAGTGTAACAGGAAAAACACCACAATAGCAATTAATTAGTGACGCAACAACTCCCTAAAGCTGCTCAATAATTCAACTTTATTTTTTCTCTTTTCCACAAATATCAACCCATTGGATCTATTACACTTCAGCTATTTATTTACTTCTACAGGAATTCACTGTTCTATCAATAGAAACAAACTTAATAATGCTAGAAGAGGCTTTATATGGTAATTTTAAGCTCATCTCTGTTTTCTAGAAAATCCTTTAAAAAAATTATCCAATTTTGTATTTTAGATTTACTTAATATTTAATTGCTAATTATGAGTTTAATCTCAATTTATAACTCCTTTTCTTTTCAGCATTCCAAGGATGTAGCAGTAAAGTCAGAGATATTAGAATAATTAAATTTTCTTTAATAAACTGCATAATTATTTTTGATAAAGCCTTTCGAAAATGTATTAAAGAATTCTTTTAGCTCATTGAAAATAATGGAGCACAGTTTTGCTAATTCTCTATTTGCAGAATCGGGCACTTCTCAACCAGAAAGACCAGAGTACATAGCAAAATAAATAATCTAATGTTGTCTGGCACTGCGTTAGACCCACGGGATCGGGCAACATGGACCGAGGGACTGCATCAAAGACGTGTTCTTCATGAATTTCTTATTGGCTAACTGGTGAGAGAGTGCGTAATTACAAGCCGTAATTTGCCTAGCTTCTCTCCGCAGAATACTAAACCACTCGTGTACCCTCGCTGCCTCTTTTTTTATTTATTATTTCATTTTATTTTAATCACCGATTTATCTATTCCTTTTTCATCCTTACGCGTTCCCATTAGGATATTAACTTAGAATTGTAGAACGAATATTATCGAACGTGAGGGTACATTAAGTGAAGCCCTTTCGTAACATCCACGAAATTTTTACTGTAGTGAAAAAACACACCCCTCTTCATACATCATTAATCAACTTGCTTGCTTCATTCATCCCACAAGTCCAACCTCAATTACTTAAAAAATATAAAACGCATACGTTTTGCATGCAATCTACATATACAAACGGAGTTGGATATTGACACTAAAACAATAAAACAATTAAAAAATCAGCCGAAGAATTACAACGGATGGTAGGCGACTAGAAATCGAATCATTTCCCTAAGGACCTAATAAAGTCGCCATTACCCTATAATGACATTTTACTTGCATATACAAAAGCAAATTAATTAACTCAACCGAACCAGTGCTCGTTAGGGTCGGTTGATAATCGTTATGTGTTCTAACTTTCTGCTGCCTCAACTACGATATGGCGTGACAAACTTTGAACGCCAACAGAAATTACGATACAAACTCCATCTGAGATGACGAATGACCTAAGTCGCATAAACTACTTATGAATACTACGCAATAAAATGACCATTTTTCAAAGGAGTAGTATTTATACTTTCAACTAAATGGTCTCATTAAGAATGCAACATTACCTAATCAGACTAATATACTACGAGCAACATCCGTCACGTCCTATCAGAGATATGGATAATCCTCATGGAAAAAATTCATGAACAAACCGAGCAAAACACAAACAATTACGATATTTTAGTAGTAACATTTTAATCTTTGTTATTGTAGCGTGCCAGTCATTATGCATGATAGAGATTGACAAATCCTATGTTCAGACTTAAGAAATATTTGGAATACATTACTAACTTATCCTGCTTGTATGTAATAGTAGGTTACATCATATCCAATAGAATAAGTTTAGTTTTTAAATATTGTCAAATTTGAGAAATAGTAAATTTCTCACATCGATATTAGTATAGACAACGAACGAAAAAAGCGCGATTTGTCTTAATATCGTTTCATAGTCAATTTTATTTAATATTAGATAAATATCTTTAGCTAAAACTTAAGGGTGATTTAAAACATTTGATTGTTTTCTAGATATGACTTATCATTATCTTGTTCGCTAGGGCCATCTGTTTTTTTTCTTAATCGAAACTGAGATCTGAGGAGAAGCCAATTTACTTTCATTAAAGGGTATATTTCATAATATTTGTCTTGAAAACTTTACATTGGTCTTTTAAATATTAAAAATTGCTTCATAGAGTAGTGTGAAATTGGCGTTAACCTTGCGTTTTACTGCTTGTTGGTACAAACTCTATTTTACGCTTATATTTGGCATGCAAATATCATAAATGGGTATACAACGCGATTATTTACGATAAGCTGACACTCAAATAATGCATACATTAAACTTACCTTTTAACCTTCAACATCGAATGGCGTCATCAACTCTTAAAAAAATGAGAAAGTTTCTCACCCGTCAATTCAGCTGATATGTTCTGAGGCTATAAAATATTGCTGATAGGCAACTTAACTCTGATCACCTTGATTTTCCATGTGCCACAATGTCAGCAAAACGGATAAAAGTAAAAATAAAAATTTACTCCCAGTATAAGGCAAGTCTAAAGACTTTTCATCCCATCGATACGTTCATAATTTTTCAATATCAATATTGTACACACATATATTTACTTATGTATCAGCACGTTGACAAACAAATCTTCCTAATGCACCTCGTAATTCGTTTTCTTAATTTTACTCGAGCTTACCTCATTCCTAAAAATAAATTGACAACTCACCCTTCCTAATACTTGAATTTTATTCATGGCTTGCAAAGCAGCCGATGCACCGCTATGTTCTTCGAAGTCAATAAAGGCATAAGGATCGTTTCCTGGCTGGAAAATAACTCGTTTTAATTTAAAATTTTATTTTTGGGACACAACCACCTCATATATTATTTTACATCCTCTACATGGAGTTATTTGACTAAACAGAGCTAACAAGAGATCTTCGGTTACATGTGGATCTAAATTTCCTACGTATCTGAAAACAAAAACATATATATAAATATTATTGATAGTTTAGGGTTTAAGAATAGATGCTTATGTACAATGTTCTCTGCTGAGAGTCGTCTGTTTGGGAAGGCATTGTTGGAATCGGATCTCCTTGCTCTTGAATAATCTCTGAACCCGTTGTATCCGGCATTTCTGGCTGTAATTTGTTTGAATAGAAATATTTAGATGTTTTCAAATAGTTTTTTTTAAATTTGTACCATTTATACATGGTTTACAATGAAAATCATTGATTTATAAAGAAAAAATACATATTATTGTGCAATTATACTGCAAACGACCCGTTTCCATAAGATAAGAGAAAGTACTTTCTTAAATATACTTAAAAGGTTATTGTTTACAATATAATTGGAGATTTATAAGATATTAAGCTATGTTCAATATTAATTGCTTCATAGCTTAACCGGTGTTATTTTAAAAGAATAACAACAAGAAAACACACCTGCTCTTCATATCCAGATTGAGCGACTGTTGGTACAGTTATGCTTTCGTCGAATGTATTTCCGAACTCTCTTCGGTGTGTCTCGTTTTTCTGTTCTATTTTCTCATTAGGATGCGTTTTTCGTTTTAAATAGGGAGCAAATCTTTCCCCTTTCGCGCTGCCAGGCTTGTTCGCCATTTTGAACCGGAAACGCCGTACGAGAGTGGAGATTGAAATAACGTTGAAATATGGTTTGTGTTCCATTCCAATTCTCTTGAGTGAAAGTTTTCTTCTAGCCATGCTAACTAAATCTTTTCGATAATTGCGCAACATTTGAATTTTCCTATTGTTGTGAAATACTTCTTTATGCTATATTCTAATATAATAAAGTTTAATTGATATATTAACGAAATGGCTGAAAAAGCTTTTGACTCCTGTGTCGATTTTTGGAGATTTAAAAAACTTTTAAAATTCCTAGAATTTGCAAAAGGCAATGGAACTTCTTTAATAACTCTATTAATTCCTCAAAAAGATCAAATCAGTAGAGTAACAAGAATGTTAGGCGAAGAACTTGGAACAGCATCTAGTATCAAGTCTAAGCTCAACAGACAATCGGTGGAATCTGCGATAACATCAATTTTACAAAAATTAAAATTATACAAATGTGTGCCTAAAAATGGACTTGTAATATTTTCTGGAACGGTAATTACTAAAGAAGGAAAAAATAAAAAGCATATTCTAGATTTCGAGCCTACTAAACCAATGTCTGATAAATTATACTTGTGTGATAATAAATTTTATATAGAACCACTTAAATCAATGTTGCGTGAGGAGGAAAGTTATGGATTTATTATAATAGATGGACAAGGGACCCTATTTGCAAATGTTTCGGGTAACGCTCGAACAATACTTCAAAAATTTTCTGCTGGTTTGCCAAAAAAGCATGCAAGAGGTGGCTCATCGGCTGCGAGATTCGGACGCGAGAGATTATTGAAACGTCAAGCCTACATTAAGAAGGTTGCAGAAACGGCTAAAGATTGTTTTATAAATGCTGAGCTAAAAGCTAATGTTTCAGGTATTATTGTAGCCGGTAGTGCAGAATTGAAGACGGATTTAATTAAATATGACCTCTTGGACAATAGGATAAAGGAGAAGATTATTGAAGTTGTGGATATTGAATATGGTGATGTCATAGGCTTAAATAGAGCTATTGATTTGGCCGCAGAAAAAATTGGTAATTTGCATTTTGTAAAAGAAAAAGCCATCATAAGGAATTTTTTTGATTGTATTCAGCGAGATAATGGTAAATATTGCTATGGATGTGAGGATACGATGGAAGCTCTGAAAAAGGGAGCAGTAGAAACTTTGATTTGTTGGGAAGATTTGGAGGTTATGTATTTCAAATTAAAAAATTCCAGAGAGGAAATATTCACTACTCATTATTTATCTCCGAGAGAAGCTCAGAATTTAAATATTTTTAAGGATAGTAATACTGGTTTTCGTTTGGAACTTGTCGAGCAAGAATTATTAGTTGAATATCTGATAGAAAAGTATTCTAAATTTGGAACTGATATGAAAATAATTACTAATGGAACACAAGAAGGCAAACAATTTATAGCAGGCTTCGGGGGAATAGGAGGCATACTTCGATATAAAATGTCTTTTTCTAATTCAATAAATGAAGAAAACGAAGAGGACTTTAACCTAGATGAATATGATCTGTAAATGAATCCAAATGCCGTCACAGGCGAAAAGCTAACTAAGAACGACTATTGACAAGATTAACCTGACGAATAAATGATAATAAGATGTCAATTCACTGCACTTTCTTAATCAAATCTTTCAATCTTTTCTTATTGCAACAAAGCACTATAATTATGGAAATATTCTTATTGAAAATGTAATAAATACTATAGAAAGAAGCGATGAAAGTCATTGATCCAACATAGTTACACGTGTTGCTGCTCAAGATGTAATCAGCAATCGTGTTGACTAACACGGCTGACAATTGTTTACATAAATTGATACAGGAAAAATGAAGATATAAATCAGCAATATTTCTACAGCATTAAAAAAATTATAATAAACATTATAATAAAACAGATATAATTTAATTTTACTGTCTTATCAAGACATTGTTTAATGTGTAAGTTTTAATAAGAAATAGGACATATGATCTCTGAAAGAGGAAAATGTTAAGCCACTTACCTAATATTCTAATACATCTTTTACTCAATTTTCAAAGAACTAAGTGAGTTGAGGAAATTATGATATTTATAAATAAATTTGAAAAGAATATCGTAATTAAGCTGTATTTTTAATGCAGAATATACTCGATTTTCGGACTGAGTTACTCTCACCTTCTGTACTTGTAGTCATTAAAGAGTTAGTGAACAAGGATATTGTGTGATGTATAATTATATTACATATAAGAAAGTTCTTTAAATATAACAATATCAGTTCGGCACTAACCATTGCAAAAGTGTAATTATTTCAGTTTCCAAAGATAACTTAACGATTTAATACTGTTGACTCGTATTCAAATCGTCCTCTTTTTTTGAAGTTGACAATCTATTGCTATCATTTTTGTAAGTATTGTCATTCTGATTCTGATTATTATCATCATTTTGTATTGAGTCAACAGATTCCAGTTCAGTTTCAGGGTTGGGATAGTAAAACTTCTTTGTTTCAGGCTCTCTTGATAATCCACAACCCATGTAGATAGTTTCAGTGTCACGATTTCAATATATTCATAAATCACAAATCGGACTATCATATAAGAGCTGCCATGATGTTACCTGAGTGAGCCTGCGCTATGAAATTGTATGGATTTAGTTTTAATGTAACGATGCTAATGACGCGCGCTCGTTATATACACTTGTGTATTGATTGATGTAATGTTTTCGTATTCCTCAGATAAGGACGTATCTAAGAAATTTAAATGTTTAGAGGCGCCACCTGTTGATTAATGTAAAAAAAGTCTTAATAAGCCATTAGCGATTTTGCAGAGAGTACTTTAAAACTAGGCTTGTGGATTTTTTTATTTGCGCTATTCTTTTGCAAAATAAAATCAATTTAAAATTTATTCCAACCTGTTAGCATACCAAACACAGTGACTATTTCAATAAATTCTTGGCCTATTCGGCCTATTCTTATCGAAAGCATTGAATCGAAGTTGTCGATATAATATATAGTTGCCCCTGCTGTTTTGTTTATTTGTGTACAACACATTTCAATGGCGAAGCGATCTGAGGTGGACCTTAAAAAAGAGGATCTTGTAGAAGATATCGACGCTTATTCCTATAAAGCGAAAATACTGATTGAAAATCAAGCCGAGTCACTTAAATACAAGGTCAAGGATATTTTGAAAGAAGCCTCGCAAAAAGTGGTGAATGCCGTCTTATATAACAAAGACGGGGAAGAGCCTGTTGATGATATTGTAAAGCTATGTAAGAATGGAGTAAATTTTTCACTAATCAACAATTTTGTAGCATTTCAAGCGGGAAATTCATGCGATTTCGGTGACATTGTTTATCTACCAAACGGTTTGGAATCATTTAGTTGGAAGAAAGCCAAGAAGTTTGACAAATCTATGGTAGTTGAGGGCTTATGTGTTTCAGAGTATTCTAAGTCTCTTTATGTAGCACTATGCAATGACGAAGAATCTTTTTCTTGCATCTATAAGGGTCGTGATTCAGAATTGTTATTTTAGTTTGGGTGTTTCTAAACAAACTTTCCGAAATATAAGCGTAATTCAAGAAAGCCAGAATTTTTAACTACAATTTTTTTCGTTAAAAACAAACCTTGCAAAAATGTTATTCTGGGCACAAATAGGCTTTTTATATTCAAATTTTGTAAATATTAACTATTCTGAATCACGCGTAGATGTCGTTAAGCGGTAAATTTCCCGTAAGAATACTAGAACTGGAAAAGCGCTTAAAAGACGTTGCAGCCAAAAATGGGATCGTATATGCAGCAAACTATACTGACGATGAAATAATATTTGCAAATGAAGTTGATTTCGAATTTCAAACTTGGATTGAATTAGAAAATGTTTGGGGTCTCTACACAGTTGACCGTTACCTAATGGCTGTAAGCAAGGACACAATTATTAAATATGATTTCAGAAAAGAGAGGCACTGGAAAAGTTTTGTGCAGGATGCCTGCAGAACTTGTGTCTTAGGAGATCTTGTTTACATA
Source organism: Dimorphilus gyrociliatus (assembly GCA_904063045.1). Lineage (NCBI taxonomy): Eukaryota > Metazoa > Annelida > Polychaeta > Dinophilidae > Dimorphilus > Dimorphilus gyrociliatus. Next base: position 1,700,804 of record CAJFCJ010000003.1, read on the forward strand.
ACCAGGATGGGAAATAGTAGCTTAACGATTTTAAACTTTAAAGACGGCTCGAACATTTGTCAAATTGAAAATTCGCTTTTGGAAAATCCTTTGGGTGTTTGCGAATTTTTTACTGAAGCTGTATTAGTGGCAAATAATGAACGAAAATGTTTGGATCTTTTTAACAAAAGAGGCGAATTGTGCCAAAGCATTACCCTCAAATTCGAGCCGTCCTTTATACGTTTATCAGCTGTTCAGAGTCAAATTTTCTTATACGTTGTTGATTCTGAATCGCCAACAGTCCACTTTTTTATCAAAAAGATTGAAAAAAATTGAACTTATCAGTGTGCTATCATGAAATAGATAACTTCAATCATATTTAGAAACACATCTTTCTAAGATTCTTTATTTTTATCATTCATTCTTCCATAAAAATTGTGTATACAAATATTTTAAATATAAATCATTATAAAGTTCTTTTATTTCCTATAAGATCATTAAAACACACATCCCAGATTCATTAAGTAATCTGATCATTAGTGTGCTAAGTGAAAAATTTTATCTTAAGAATGGAGAATTGTACACAATCAATAGAGTAGGGCTACACCAAAGAGGATTAATTGAGCTGTTGAAGAAACAACGCCTGCCGCACCATTATTGTTCCTTGGTTTGGATGCTATGAAAAAGATCGATAGAAATTTGTTTAGATTTGTTGTCTTGCTAATTTAAGTAATAAAAAAAGAATTTGTTAACATTTAAAAATTATTTTCTAAATTTTAATGTAACTAAGAATCTATAAATTTATACTAGTAATAGCATACATTGTGAAAGTATTAAAGTATACTACATTATTACTTCTTACTTGGAAAACACATTTTTTTCTTTGATTCCACACAGAGATGGCATACATCACTGACTCCACAAAATATTTTTTTATCGTCCGCAAGTTCTTCGTCACAAGTAGAGTATGTAGGATCTGTGAACGCTTTTTCATGTTTACATATTCCTTTCTTCTCTATTTTATTATCAATAATCCTATTGACGGTTGTCCAAGTCATTTGGTTTTTACAAATACATTTATCATTGCTTGAACATTCCAAGCCCAAACTGGCTGCACATTCTATTTGATTTTTGCAGTCTTCATCTTTCTCAGCTATAAGAAAACTCGGATTATTTCAACTCATATTTAAGAATTCATAACGTACCGAATCGACATTGCCTCCTATTTGAATCCCACATATAACGGCTATTACACTTGCATTTGCCACCCGTACATGTGGAAACTGAAATTGTTTAATTATAAAGAAAATCATTTTAGAAGCAAAATACTAACGTCCAATGCAGAAATCTGTGTTCTGACAGGACTCTTCCGGTTGTTTAGGGCTCTTTGGTTTACAAATGTAATCGGTATCTTTTTCAAATTTTGTTTCATCACTACATCTGCATTTTCCGTTATCGCATCTCATTCTAAGCGGATCACCATTTTTTTGGAAACATAGGTCATTGGCATTACAGTCTTCACCATATTTTTTATCTGAAATATTTTTCCTTTTTTAAATATGTTAAAAATAAAATCGAATAGAAAATCTCACATGGTTTGCAGTTTGAATTTCTATAAAAATGATAGGATTTGCATTGGCAGCTTCCCTGATGACAGATGGAATCTTCTTTTTTACACTCTGAGTTCTGTATACCATCAGAGCCCCTTGTGCATTGAGTATCTGTAACGCAACCATCACCAATAGTGACGGCATCTGAAAAAAATATCTTGTTAATAAATTTCATCAATAATTAATATACTGCATGTATTTACGAATTTCAGAAAGAAATGCCAAAGATGATAAAATAATAATAAAAATATTCATAGTTTCTCTGCCTTAGTATTCTGGTGTCTATTATAATTTTATGAAACTAAAAAACTTAAGCTTTATTTATACAATTTTATTATCAATAAATACATATTAGGACATTTCATTAAGCAATGTTTGGTTTAATTTCAATGCTGAATATGTTTGCTAACACAGTTAATTAAGATTATAGTGAATACTTTATCATCAAAGAGTTTGCATAACGGGTTCAGTCAACAAAAATTTTTAACTTGTTTGGTTTCTATGATGCGTTATAAAATTGCACACAGTATATATTTATAGTGTTTTCTATGGGTATCATATAGTTTATACAATCGAATCGACTTGTTCTATCATTGTCCATAAAAAAATATAATAACAAAGAAAAATCGATCTTGAACTCATGATCGATATACATCTATATTTGAAACAACATAAATTATAGCAATTTGTACTCTAAAGTTAAAATACCTGTCTGTATCGTTCACTTCCATTATTTAGAAAATTTATTCATATTTACAGTGGTTTTCCACGTTATATTTACTGACCTAAAGAAAGTGTTTTTACTACCGTTTGCATATTCCTTTAATTAATGTATTATTTTTCACTTGCACATCTCAATTAGGAATTTAGCTTAGTCAAAATTAAGCTAAAATCTCTATATGTTTATAATTTTAAACAGGCTTTTTTAATCTGAAACTGCAAATATTTCTATCAAATTAGTGATACTTAAGATAAAAAGTCTTTAAAATAAATTCGTTTTTAATTATACTTGAAAACATTTTGTGAAATTGAAAGTAATGTATTACACACTATTAAAGTGTTATTTTTTTAGTTAATTGTGTGAGTATTCTTTGTTTATTACGTAATTAACTTTAATTGTTACTCAAAGCTCTCCTCTTTACAATACAATATTGAATACTAAGCTTGAGCTTTAAAAAAACAAGACTAGATCTCACAGATGGCTGAGGTTGACTCAGGCTCAATGCAAACCAAATCATAAGCTCTGAATACCATGCCAACAAAAAATATATAAGTGTTTCATAGAAAATTTAACAGATGGCGCTCTGGAATTTTGAGAATTCCTTCAGTGAGCTAGAACTAACTAGTGACATCTTTCGGTTAGAAGAAATTCACATGATATATGTCTATAAAGGCTAAATAAATCACAGCGGTTTCTGTGGCTTACATATTGAATAAACGATGATTCAAAAAATTATTCCATACTTCAAAAAGACAAACACAAAAGCTTTTAAAAAATTGAATTACTCTCATGTAAAATGGCTAAATTGGGATAAACTATATTTCTTATTGATACATATAAGATGGAAAAATACTGAAAGAGTCAGCGCGAAGTTAAGTTTGCAATATATTTTCACATTAATAATAGACACAATATTTCCCCTAAATTATATGTCAGTCGCTCACTTTCTCCTGGAGAAAATGTGAATGCAAACATTAAAGAAGACGAAACAGTAGAGCCAAGTCAACCATAAGTTCTCTTCTCAAATTAAAAAATAAACACAATAGTTAAAACTCCCGTAGCACGTAAAGTATAGAAAATAGATATGAAGGGTTAAATATTACTGAGAGATGAACTTTTAGCTGAACTTTCTTAATTCATTTTCCGCTACTAAGCCGATTTGAGATTAAAACAGGTATAGATTAAAGTTGTGCATAAGAGAAAAATTTATGACAGTATTTAATTTCTTAAAATATTAATTTTTTTCAGCTCAAATTTCATACAATGAAAGTTTCTATTAGAAACTGGTGAGGAAAATAGTAAAATTTAACACACTCAAAAATATCATCGTTAAAGAAGTAATTAAAAATATGTCAAATTCATTAATATTCAAGTAAGTTTATATTTAATCTTCAATTTTTATGATCTTTACTATTTGAATTTTTTAATTTAGAATAAATTTCAGATCTTAAAGCTTATTGACCTCTTTTCTGATATCAACTTTAATATATCGCTATTTTTAAATGTTAATATCCATCTTTGACATATTTATTAACCACGATAAATTAATAATATTTCTTTTAAATTGCCAGAGGTGAGAAATCGCACAGTCAATTATAATCATAAAAGAATCAAATCACCTGAATAATTATTGGTTACGAAAGGAATAGAATTCTTTCAGAAAGCCAGCTAGTGAGATTTGTAAGAAATTTATGACAGATTTAATTTGCTATAAGTCTTGAGTTATGTTGATTTAATTTTAATATGTTTTAATCAAACATGTAAAAAAGCATTTAGCGAGTTAGATATTCGTAAAAAATGTCTCACCTAAAATTAAAGTGGACACAAATTACATCAAAATATATTGAAGTGGTCACAATATATCAATTTTTTAAGGTAAAGAAAATATTTCCAAAAATAGATGGCTCTTCTCGTTACCTTTGTTAACTGCTTCTGAATTTAGTATTAACTATTCACCCCTAAATAACAAGTTTCGATCGAAAAATCCCATTTGGCCGTTTTAGTTATCAAGGTTTTAAGGAGCCGAACAATGTAGGCCACAAGCCAATTTGACTTAAATGTGTCTTAGATATACTACCCACTATACATTCTTTAACTTCGTATTAAATAAATCATACTCAGACATCAGAAGTCTTCTCATTAAAATGACACGCAATTAAGTAATTATAGATACATAGCTTTTACTACTATACCTAAAAGAATTCTTCGCATTTTAAATAATGATGGTTTGGCCTCAAATTAATCCGTTATCAGTTATTAAGAGGAGTAAGCCGAAATTATTAGCTACAAAAGGCCAATTAACGTGATGAATATAAAATCGACAGAATTTAAGTATTTTTAAAGAAAATTTGAAATACTTTGGTTTAGGAAAGTTATTGATGTGAATGAGCGTAGCAATGAAAAGAACACAATAATCTGACACACGTTTACCAGTTTACACTTAAATCATAATAAATGTTAATATCAATATTAATCTTGTTGGATAATAAGTGAAAAAATCAATTGTAATCCCGAATTTCCCTTATTCAATTTATAATAACAGGGTATTTTTTTAAGACTGATATCTATTGCACTTTTGCAATACGAACTTTATACTTAACAACTTCGGAACGATAACAATACAAAGAATATTAACGCAAATCTGACAGTTATGTGAATAAGTGAAAGTCAAAGAAAGTTCTCTATTTATCTGTTCAATTATTTTTTTGACCTGTGAATTTTTTCTGTTATACAAGCTCATAAAACCTTATTATTCGTTTTGAAAGTACCTGTTAAAATTGATTTCGATTCGTAGTAAAAGGCTGTTATCCTACTTGAATGTTCTTTCAAAATACATAAGAAAATATAAAAGTAAAGCAAAGAAAAATTTTTGATATGAAGTAAATATAAGAAACTTGAAGCAACTTTTATCATTAAAATTCCATCTAGTCAGTCTAGTATGGTTCAAAATCCCTTCAAATATAATTTGCTATCCAATTTCAAGGGAAAAAGTTTACATCATCGATGAAAAGCAAATATTAATTTAAGTTCTATTAAATAGAAGTCAACCCAAAAAGGTATATTAATACTTTTTTTCATGATTTGTTTAAAATATGTATGCTTAAAATACTGGTCGGCACCTGTTAGGAAACTATCTACCAATAAACAATGACAAATTTCAAGTTATTATTTCATGTGTGAAAGTTTAAGTACATTGAGAAATTAAACAATTACTTCAATATTTTGTCTGTGTTCCGAAAAATTAGATGTAATAAATTGCTTTTAAATCGTTAACGGATGACATACCAAAAATAATTATTAATTGCTTTTCTGCTAGTCAATATTAAAATAAAAAAAGAACTGCTGAACTATAATCGACTCCTTAAAATTAGCGTCAATTCTCCATTGAAAGTGACTATAGCGGCGATGTAAATGCGATATGGCACTGACATAAACATTCTTAACAATACCTTCGCTTTTCTGACTCGTTTACGATCCTTCGGAATTTTCCCGATATGCGAGTTAGAGTTTAATTTTCGCTAAAATGCCAAATATAGCAGTTATATACAACTGCTACTATTGTACCATTCAAGTCGCCACTAAATCAATAGCCAATAACAAACTCTATTACTTTTCACAAATAACACTTATTGACATTCATCTTTGTTAGGCACAAGGAAGCGGTTGTGCTATTTTAATGGCCTTATAGAGACTGCGATTTAAATAGATCACGTTCCATCCTCGAGTAGACATTTCTCTTTTTTCTTCTTTTTTGTGTAAAAGTGTTTACAAAAATTAAATTCAATTCTTTTGCTGTCGTTCGTATATTTTACACTATAACAATACGATTCTCAAGCCGCATTTTTGAATGAATGCATTATTGTGTTTTATGCTTGAATGATGGCCTGTTACAATATATAATGATAGTAACTCGTCATTCTGAATAAAGCTTCTTTTTAGTATATTAGGTTAAATTTATTGTAAGAATTCAAAAATTGTATCAAATCATATTCTCTAACAGTAACTTCCGCCAGAAGTTTTCCGATCCAACCTCATTGAGCGAAAGCTAGCGGAGTATGGGTGAAGACGAGAAACATGTTCAAAGTGTTTCTCTGCTTCGCAGCTTGTAAAACCACATTCTTCACACACATAAAGTTTATCTCGACGTTGCTTATATACGAAAGAGAAATTTACATTATGAAGTTTCTTTAAATGAGCTTCTAAGGAGCACCTTTGCTGTCGAAAAGAATAAAAAAGCATAAAAAATTTAAGACTGTTTTAGACCTACCGTAAATGCTCTTTCGCAAAGTTCGCATTTATATGGTCGAACTCCGGTGTGAGTCCGCGTATGTCTTTTTAAATCAAAAGTATCATTAAAGCCTTTACCACAAAAAGTGCATAAATAACGCTTCACGTGAGAATGGCATTTTAGATGGCGATTTAACAAACGTTGCAGTTGAAATGTTTTTTTACATACACGACATATGTACGTGTCACCGAGCTTTTCACCTATAAGCATTTAAATTTCATTTAACAATCATATCCAAAAGGAAACCTAATAAAAGATAAAAAAGTACCTAATTCAGTTAGAGAAACGGATTTTGATAAGGGATTTTTTATCCCATAGCCACCATTAACAGTTTCTACAAGAGGAGGAGGGTGTATTGTAGTAGCTGGAGGAGGAACGGTAGGAGGTATCGGAGGAGAAAAGGGTAGCTGTTGTCTGTTCCGTACAGTAGCTGTCGAAGAGCTATAAATCAGGGACGAAAATGCAGGCTCCGCTTGAATTCGTTGTTCATTTACGCGACCAACACCTATAATTTCATCGTCATCTGCGCATGCCAGGTACAAAGATTAAAAAGAACATTCAGTTAGATAAACCCTGAGGCGGTATCATTAGGGCGAGTAGAAAACGATCAAAGATGGTGTCTATGTGCCCGCGCTATTTTGCCCCCCTCTGCTTTCCTTTGAAATTAATGGAACTTTTTGAGGCACCCGTATTACGGTCCGTTATTTCCACTACTGTGTTTCATTACAAAAGAATTTTGCTCTTTACTAGCCACCCACGTAGATAAGATTAAAGTTCATTTGATTAAAATTATGTCCGCTGGGGAATTGGACTAATAAAATATGCTACTGTGTAATAACTATTACATAAACAAAACAAAGATCTTTAGGCTGTCATTATGCTTTTACAATTTCTAAAAAATAATATTGATTTGATTTGGTCAGAAAGAGAAAAGAGCCTGCTTATCATCAATAAAACCAAATTCTATTTTTAATACAAACTATAATCAGATTATGTTGTATAATCCACTTAACGGTCTATAATTTATATAACGAATAAGTTACATATATTCTGCTTCGTGATTAGTTATGCAACTATATATAGTTTCATAATTTTTTAAAATTATTGTTAAACTAATGACTTATCTTACAAATGTAAGATAATCTTTTTGATATTATTCTATGTACATGTACGTGTATATTAATATATATTAATATATACAGTAAATATTATATTATATTATATTACAAACTTTCATAAATTTAGATATATATTTATTAATATAAATATACATTCTTCAACTTATACAAGTACAGCTAGAAAATTGGAAGAAACATCAATACTAAAAACTTACGTAATTTGATAATTTTTGCTTCAGCTAGTCTTTCAATCTTCCTTGAATCCTTTTTTGGATTTTCTACATCCTCATCACTGATCAACTTACGAATCAGAAAAGACTTTGGCATGATTTTCGCCACTTAAGTGTGGATAAAAACGACAGTGATTGTGTATGAAAACTTTGCCATTGACGTTTTGTATTCACTTGAATAGAAACGGACGATATGTATTTGTTGATATGTAAATGAGGAAAACTATCGCAGCCAATTGGCTTTTCATCGAAAATTTCTTCGTCGGTGATTGGCTAAGAAACGATCTAAAGGTAGGTGATGTCGAGTTTTGACAGGAAGATCTGTTTAACTAAGCGGAGGAGTGCATTATAAATTAGCCTATTACATTCTTTATTTAGAATACACCATATTTTTGGCCATTTTTATGAAGTTAATTGATTAATATTTCTTTAATATATTATTTGTACGTTCAACGTTTTTGGAAACAGGTGCGCAAGCCAATATTATTTTTATTTACATAGGTTTTAATGTTTCAACAATCTACGAGAAGGACAACTCTGAGACTAACCGTCTGAGCGACTCGACTGTGTATCTTCATTGTCATTTTATTTACGTTTCATGTCTGCGCATTTCTTTACGATAGTTGACACCAATACGTAAAATCTATTAAAGTTTTATTAGCAGTTAGCTTGGAATTTTTTGATGTTTCGTGTCTCTTGTAAGGTACATTATAAATTGACTTCCGTACAGCTCCTAGAGATTTATGAAAGGCAAATATCTCTACACTACATGAACAGAATTACAAAGTATAACTTTTACCTCTAGCCTTTTTAAGTATTGCCAGTTGAAACAATTTCAAATTTAAATGATAATATATTTTATCCCAATCAGGAAGTTATGAAAATAAAATACATAACCTTTCTCTTATAATATTTAATATCTGTCATTTAATGTCTCTAACTTTGTAAAAAAGTCATTAAAATTTTAAATAGTGGCATCTGATGTGATTGTAAGGAAAGTATGAAATAACGAAACCTTACAAATGTTAACTTAAGCTGCCATCTAGAGTTACTAAATTTTTTTATAATACTATTAAAGCTCTGTCAATGAATCACTTCAATGAGTTTAGAATTGAAATTATTTTCCATTTAGATTATTATTTATGATTTATAAAGCGACTTTCTCATTCATCTTGTATACTCTTTGTAAAAATAGAAAAAAGTACATTATCTGGTCATCTGTTTACCACACGAACTCGATTGACCTCAGGAAAACATTTTAAATATTTTCAATAAATTTATTTTCAATAAACAATACAAATATCTTCCTTGTTTTCATTAGTAATTTGAATAAGGCATTTATAGAATTATCTTAGAATTATATGATATAATTAATGAAATAGCTATCGTTAATGGTATAGATCGGAAAATATAAGCCACAGGGAAAAATCATAAAAGAAGTCATAAAAGAGTATTTAAATCAACTATTACCCAAACAGAGCAATAGATTTCATTTTCATCCTGGTTGACAGATTGATTAAGCCTTATTATGACTTGGATTTTAAAGATCTCTTTATGATTAAATAAAATCTATTCGTTACAGTATTGTCGAAAACGTCTTCTAAGATTTAATGATATTGATTAAAAGTGTAAAAGTTACACGTTAAGTATTTTAAATTTGTATAAGATATAAATTTATTTCGACCAAATAGAGTCATCTAAAGCAAAAAGTAATGGATTCCTAAAGCATTGAAAGATTGCATTTATCTAATTATGTAATCAGCTAAATTAAATACAAACTAAAATTCTGGACTCGAATAAATCTCCTATACTAGTCCGAGTTAAACCATTGTGATTAAGTAGCTAAAGAATTATTCAAATCTATTTTTAAAACAATATCTATTTTAATACAGAGCGACGATATCTTACCGCAGCACTTTTTCTCAGAGAAGTGTAAGATGTCATGATAGCCTTGAAAAATATATTTATATGTCAATATATTGCAAATGAGTGGAATTCGTCGAATATTAATGATTGACGTTGATCTAACCTCAATAAAAGGCTCTCTAAATACAAAATATGATTACGTCAGTAAATTTAAGATGTTCTGAGCATTTCTTTTTATCAGAATAAAGAATTATAACTAAAACGTCATGTAGCATATGTTAGATATTTAATGTAAATTTTAACAATTTCATAGGAAAAACTATAATACAATCGTTATGATTAATCGTTATTGGAATAAAAAATATACAGAATTCCATAGTCGCTGATAATTTTATACGAAAAAAGTAATAGTGTACTTTTGGAACTGCATATATGACGTAAAATCTCTGCTAAACATATAATATTTGAAAATAAAGGCGATTAAATTAGAGTAGATATTAATTTGTTGCATTAGGCAAAGTTAAAACACAGAAATAATTTGGGTCAGAACTTTTAATATTGCTCCATTGATGGTACGGTAGTGACATCTGAAGTTGATTCTAGTTGTACGTGTAGTTTTAAAGAGTGCTTTTCAAAGATTATATTTATGACTACTTGATTGAAGTCATGCTTTTAGACCAAGTATACTTTTGACTAAATATGCAAATATGTTCTTTATCTCATTTATATTAATTTTACTATAAGACTTAAATCGCAGATATTCAATTATATTTTTTTTTCGTTTCTGTAACAGACTTATTATTGGAATTTATTTGAAAAGAGAAAGCTTAAAACTAGTACATATACTTCTTTAAATTCACTATAGAGGAATACAAAAACTTTAGTAACGACACAAAAAGATTTTTGAAGCTGGCCTTTTCAATAAAGCCTTTCGTGTGATAAATTGAACATAACCTGGACAAAATTCAAAAAATAAATTTATATTTGAAAGAGCTAACTCTTAATAATATATTCAGTTGAAAATACTATTTAGTTATCTCTTATCATGTTGGGTAATGATATGAGAATTCCATTACGAGAATAACGATTGGAGTTACGAACTAATTTATTACAAAATATTAATTGGTAAATTATGAAGTACAGAAAATTTTGTAATGCAATATTCATATTTTTTATTAAGATGGGTTAAAACTATTCAAGCTATTCAGAATTAACAATATAATTTGATGAAAAATTAGTAAATGCATTATGACTCTCATCTTTTTCAATATTACAAGATGACGTGATATTTTCCGTCGTTTACTGCATACAAGCTCGTGAACCCGTGCGAAATCCTCTCGTAAATTCGATAAATCCTGGAAAAAGAATCCAATATTTATAAATATTATGTATGTCAAACAGTGTGTAAATCACTAATTTTCATATAGAAATAAAAGTAACCTGAGAGTAGGGCTCTGAAGGCTTGTTTTTTTTTCTTAATATGTGTATTTCTTTTCGACATTGCTTTAGCGAGTGTGTAAATAAAAATAAATATCATAAAAATAAATAGACCTATTCTGGCCAAAACCATTCATGGTTTTATGGTATTGTCATGGTTATATATTAATAATTTCTTGAATTTTATTAACATTTACTCAAACTATAACTTTTTTGATCGAAAACAGTTGTTTTGCTACAAATTTCTATTGTACTCTTTGTGTATTAAACAATTAGAGCCTAATTCTTACTATTTTTTTTATTGCCAACTTGTGTATTCTCGGAATTGACAAGACAAGAAAATGTTGTTTTTATTATGTATTATAATTATATTTCCCTTGATTTGATTTGCATAAAGGAATATTTTCTTTTATTTTTCAGGCATAAACCGTAAATTGAATAAACTAAAAAAAATTTCAATTAGAATTTTCTTAACTCTTTAATTAAATATGTACCTCATCCAAAGTAAATGATGCCAAATTTTCATTATTTCTGTCCTTTTCTTGGTAAATTACTGTATTAATTTGATCGTTATTAATATAATTCATACCCGGTTCATTAAGTACTTACGGAACATTGTATTTAATTTTATAATGCAACTTATAAAATCATTAAAACGCACAACCCCATGTTTATCGCTGTATCTTATTGCCACAGCCTCAAATGTAGAATTCGAGAGATGTAGCCCTAATAGGAAAATATTCAAGTGGGAAGAGTGTCAGGAAATATATTGCTATTGATGTTACTAACCAGCTCCATCCAAAGCTTTTCGTAACTCGAAACAATCAAAACTGCCAGATTTATCAATATCGTAGATTTGAAAGATGTGCTACATCAAGAAAAAGTTATTTGACAGGATTATATTATACTTTTTACGTACAATCCACTTCAAAAGATCATCCCAAAGTCCTTTAAATTCATCAAAGCCCAGTGTTCCTGTCAAATTAATCTATAAAAAAAGTCAAGGTAAACTTTCGAAGTATTAAGTTTCAACCAATAGAAAATAGCTTATTAAAAAGGATACATCCCGCATCGCAACCATACTTCGACAAATGTCAACATTAAAGCCCTCAAAATCGAATTCTGAAAAATTAATTGTGCTTATTACGAATGTCAAATAGTGAAACAATTAAAAACCTTGCTTAGCCACGGTATTAAGTAAATTCATAAGTTCATAAGCATCAATTTCATTGTCATATCCAGCAGCTGCTCTGAAAGCTTCGATAGCGACAATTGTTTTTTCTTCAGCAGTTTCATCTTTCACCTCATCCGGCTTCGAAATAAATAGGTTACCTCTACAAGAAATCTGATAAGAAGAAATGGTTTCTCACATCTGGTTCTCCTTTTCCGGTAATTTCGTCTGGTTCCCTATGGAAAAGATGTCGATGAGTGTTAGATATACAATAAATTTTAATTAGGATTTTTGATAGGCAATTATTCACAATCAAAATTCTTATAATGCTTCAAATATTTTCTTTTAATGCTAAACCTTAACCAAATTGTTTTACAAAATCAGGTTATTAGCTTTTCCGCTTAATAATCAACACTAAGACGAATGGAGAATTTTCGTAAGCACATAACTTACTTATCACTAAGATAGATGATACAAATATCAGACGAAAAGTGCGAAAGAAAAGATAAATAGTTGAAAGAATGGTAAATAGAAGAAAAATTTCTTTACTCGATTGTTCCTGGTTTCTCAGCAAAAAGTCTCAACAAGAAGTCAGCTTCTTGCTGAGGCTCAAAAGTCGATGGCACCACGGCATAAGATCCGGGATACAAGAAGTGATAGTCAGCAACTTCCCTCGAGTTGATGAAACTCTTACTTCCTGCAACTCTCTCCAAATAACGCAAGCTCTTATAGCTTAATTTCTCATCAGGGTCATTCATCTGGAATGTTTTTATTTAAATTTAACAAAAAATTGTGGAGAAGAGTATTTCGACTGACCTTGTAGATAGCGTATCCTATTGGCAAATCTGCCTCACCTTCCATCCTTTTTTTTCTCCTCTCTTTTTGCATTACGCCAAGCAGAAGACAGATTCTTCCTTCTTCATCTTCACCATCAGCCTCATCCAGGGTAATTTTGTAGGCCGGATTAAGAGCATGGGCTGTAAACAAATTTATATTGTAAAAAAAAAGAATAATGACGCCATTGATTTTACATTTATAATTAGCACAGCCTCCGGCATTTATATTTCGCTTCCAGCTTCCTTCCATAAGTGACATTTCCCATTTAACGCCTTCACCTTCTGGAATAGAATCAGGTCCAAGATGACAGATTTCCATTCGTTGAAAATTATTTGAGAAGTCATCGAAAGACATCCAAAATTCGCCATCAGCTTCAAAAGTAAGACCGATATTTTGCCGTTCTTCTTCTGGAATGTACTCCCACTCTGGTGATCTAAATGTTGATAATTAAATTGCAATTTATCAAATAATTAAAGAAGAATAAATTTTGAACCCGTCACTCCAAGCTCCTTTCCACTCCGCTTCGTTGCCCCAAGGGTTTCTAATACGGATCATCGCTATCTGCCCAGAAACTGTTGGCGTTTCCACAGTGACATTCCTGACGTCTGTAATACTATACGCATGTCCTATAACTAAACCATTTTCAAGGCGAGATTCCATTGTATCAGGGGAGGACTATTGATTTAAATATCATTTTGTATATATAAGTATATATACACTATTAGTCACAAATTTAAAATTCATTTTATTATGCGTACGTCAATCGAACAAGCCATAAAACCTCCTTTTTTCAAAGAGGTCTTCATTCTTTCGTATAGGCCTTCAGTTCCATCCTCTGGGAAATTCCACTTTTCGATAATACCTCCAGTAAAATCGACAAGAGCCTCCCCCGTTAATCCACCGCTTAGGGACTCATACGAACCATTCAATCTTAAAAAAAGGACTTTAAGAAACTAACTTCAAATGTAACGAAGTTTACTTGGCATAGGCTTTTTCTAGCATTGCAGGCCAAAATTCGTTACCCTCATTGGAATGTAAATATATGAGCCTGCCATTCGAAGTCGGCAAGCGATCATCGATGATTACCTCAACCCATCTCCCATACTGCCAGAATTGGAATCGAAATATTCCTGCATAGCTGTTTAAAAAATCTTGATCATCAGGTACGACTCTATGAAAGAGGGCTTCATTTTGAGTTAGACATGCAACGGCTGCCAAAAACCAGCAGTCTCCTAAATTTTGGGAGGTCCCTTTGAAAATAAATATTTCCAAGAATTAATCTCATAAAGAATTACCTAAAGCTCCTTGATTTATATCCATTCTGGAAGCTCCTTCATGTAAAAACTTTGGATTATCACAAATTTCCTTTTGAAAAATATACAAATTTGATTCTGATTATATTATAATAAATAGAAGCTTACATGAGGTCGCAACCATTCAATATTTGGCCAACAAGAAGGCGGTTTTTTGAAAAATATGGATTTGTCTTCGGCAGGAAAATCAGGATCTTCCCACAATTCCCCATTTGCCGAATATGTCTCTTTAATATCCTCATAGGTTTGTGGTTCTTCCTTTTAGATTTAAATTATCAAAGTTACTATAACGTCAACTAAATGAAAAAGTCTATACTTCCTCCCTTCTTCTATATCCATATCTTTTAGTTTTCGAAGAGCCCTCTCCAATATCCCGAATAGTTGATCTATAATCATAGTCATGGGTGAAGCGAGGCCTCCAACCTGTGATATAGTGTCTAAACAATCCTTCGAAATCAACCATGTCTGTAACTTGAGAAAAATATGTATGACCAGCAATCTGGGATCGTTATAGCAATTATCTTAATGTCAGAGAAGATAAACTTTTTATGTTAAAAAAAAACAGAGAGCAATGAAAAGTCTTCATGTCGTCTTTTACTGATTACCTAAACATTTGAAGCTGTACTAGAAATCAGATTCATACCTGTTCAAAAATATGCAAAATTATTTGAAGAAACTTGAATCTTATCTATTTCAGCTGTATTGAAATTAGTATAGAATAAAACCTAACATAGCTGATTGGCCTACGCAGCATATTGAATGAGTCTGGTTCAATAATTATTCATTGTGAAATGCAAACATTCTAAAAATTGGTGCCTTTTTCTATAAATTTTTCGGGGGATATGTGGTTGATAATTGAAGCTATTTTGTAAAATACTCGATAAAATATTTAAAAGAAATTTACGTATACGGTCGTACTTTTATTTGTACTAAAATCAAGAGAGAATAATCAAATATGTAATTACGTATAAACTATAGCACACTGCATGACAAACATGTTATGTTTTAGGTCAACTAGAGTACAATCATTTTCAAATAAGCACAAAGAGAAGACTACAGACAAATATAATAAAGTACTCTAAACATCTGTATTTCACTGATATTTAAACTATATACCGGTAGACTGATTGTCTATACATTTTTGAGGTAATTCGACCATTACATAATACAAAATTTTCATCTTTTTCGGAAAATATGATAAAGTAAAATGTTGTAAATATGTTAGAGCATTTTTCACTTTACAATCTATTACTTTAAAGTATTATAGATTAAATATGACGAAATGCTTGAAATACCTCAAATTCTGAATACGCTTCTAAATATATAATTGATTTAATTCACTCTAGATTGTTTTTTCATACAAACGATGCATCGAGAAATATAGGCTTTTTGTCCTCCGGACTTTAGAGTTAAAGTGCTTTGTTCACCAGTTTGATAGTTCTTAACTTTATCTGACGCAACTAACCAGAAACTATATTTTCCAGCATGGAAATTACACGAACCACCTCCTCCCGTACACTCAATGAATGGCATATTATTAAAATGCTGTAAGCAAGAACCAGGACTGGAGAGACTCTGACCACCTCCTTGTGCTCCAGCTCCAGTATGAAGAGCGAAACTGTAGCCTGACCATAATTCTTTCCAATGCATTGTATCTGGACAGGAGGGTAATTTAGAGGATTGGCTATGAAGAGCAATAACGTTGCCAGGAGCTTCACAAACTTTACATCTGGAAATGTATGGTTTAATATTGTCTCCTTCAGGAGGCATCATAGGTCTTTCCTTAGTTGTGGCTAACCAATAGGATTTGTCATTGGAGGCGGCGTAAGTACATACGTCAAACTGACAGCGCAATACTGGCATGACAGAAAAGCGCTTGACACAGCTTCCCGCCCAACCTAAATCTTGATGTTGAGCCCTAGAATTTCCAAGAATATGAACAAGAGAATAACCGGACCATAATGTTTGATGGCCAGGTTCCACGCATTCGGGTACTTCTTCTATCTGACTATGTATTGTATAAGTGAACCCAGTAGGAAAAGTTAGTTTCTGCTTTACACTTCCATTCTGGCCTTTATTTCCTTTAGGACCTGGATAACCTCTTTCTCCTTTTTGACCAGGTATACCATCTAGACCAGGTGCGCCCCGCTCTCCAACCGAACCTTTCTCTCCAGCTCTTCCTAGTATACCTTTTGGTCCTCTTTGACCTTCAAATATAAAAATAAAAGACTACATGCACAAATTTTTGAACTAAAAAACCTGGTTCTCCTTGCAATCCATCTTGACCGCTCTCTCCATCATAACCTCTTGGTCCTGGTAAACCATTTTCCCCTTTTTCACCTTTTTGGCCTGGAAGCCCGTATCCAGGCTTCCCAGGTTGTCCAGGATCGCCTCTATCACCTCTGGGACCCTCAGCTCCATCTTCACCAGGTCTACCACTGTCACCAGTAGGACCTCTTGGACCTTTAGGCCCAGTAATGCCTGTTCCTTTTTCCCCCTTGTTTCCTTTTCAAATAGAAATATTAATCAGCCTATACAGAAGAAAATGAAAAATGAAATAACCTTTTCGCCCTGGTAGGCCATTAAGACCTGGATTTCCAGTCTCACCAGTTAATCCTCTTTCACCTTTCGGTCCTCTTTCACCATCTGTGCCTCTTGATCCTTTTGCGCCTTTTTGACCTGGATTACCATTCAAACCGTTAGCACCAGGATCACCTGGAGGACCTGGAGGTAGAAAGCCTGAGCAGTCAATATCTGATCCTTTGGGGCCGGTGTTTCCTTTGTCTCCCTTTTGTCCTACAAATACTTCAAGTTATGCATAATAATACTAAATGTAATCTAGAAAGTTAACCTGCAGCTCCTTCTAATCCTGGTAACCCAGGAATACCTTGATTCCCTTTTGGTCCAGGCTTGCCAGGGACTGAGGTTGAAATTCCGGGATTTCCTTTTGCTCCAGGATCACCCCTATCACCCTTTTTCCCATCGTAGCCTCTCGGACCTGTAGCTCCTTTTTGACCAGCGATTCCGGCTTCGCCCCTCTCACCTTTAGCACCAGGAATACCATCAGTTCCCGCAGTTCCGGGATCTCCTTTAGCGCCCGGTCCACTCGACCTTCCTGGTTCACCTTTATCACCTCTTAAGCCTTGAACACCATTTAAGCCCGATTTTCCATCGAGGCCGTCATTTCCTCGCTCTCCCTTTGGTCCTTTAAGACCAGGCTCTCCAGGAACACCAGAAGCACCAGGTTCTCCAGGACGGCCAAAACCAGGAGCTCCTTTAGAACCCTTTTCACCCACCTTTCCAGGTTTACCAGGATTTCCTTTTTGACCAGGAAGTCCAGAAAGTCCTACTGATCCACGGTATCCCGGTGGTCCTACTTCTCCCTAAAAAGAAATTTCATATATCTGCATATTTAGTTAATAACGTCTGAAAAATTACCTTTTTCCCTACTGAACCTTCAGGACCTCTGTCTCCCTTTTGTCCTCTGATACCATTGAAACCTTGACTACCTTTGGCACCTTTGGAGCCGGTTAACCCTGGATTTCCCTTTTCGCCTTTAGAACATACTCCCGAAGTACCCTTTTCTCCCTTCTGCCCCTCAATTCCGTCAAAACCCCGCTCTCCTTTAGGACCTGTTGAACCTGGATTTCCTTTGTCTCCTCTTGATCCTTTTGGTCCTTTAAGACTGGAACCACTCCTCTCACCTTTTGGTCCTCTGTCACCCTTCTGTCCAGGAATACCAATTAATCCTGCAAAAGTCCAAAATCAGTCACAGTAACTGCAGTTATTATGATTTAAAAACATATTATCTAATACAGTCACGATAATAAGTAATTAGTACAAAGAAAAAAAGTTTTATAAGGTGATTATTTGGTGTTATATAATTTAATTTGCCTAATCATCATATTAAATCTGTACGTCAAGTCTTGGTTGAAACACTGTAAAAGTTAGTTAATTTGCTTCCTTTTTAGAGTTGGATTTTAGAAGGGCCTATTTTTCAACTCTTTCATTTCAACTTCTATTTGCATAAAACCTTTTTAACATCAGACAATGATATCTGAATAGGAACAGTACAGTTTGGTAAAATTTCTTGTCCTGTCCAGTTTGGTTTAAATCTTCATTTTTTTGTAATCTACAATTTCATTTTCCTTGTTATTGTTTGTGATCTGGGAGATAATAACTCTTAATTGTAACGTCATAGCAACTGTGTTAAAATTACTTAATAGCTTGTGAAATAATCTATACCATAAACATATTTTGATCGTCAAAGAATTCACATGTTTAAAACTTTTTATCCCTTGTTATAATTAGTTATTATCGTGACTGTATTATATATTTTAGATAAATGGTATCTCACAAAAAATATAGTTGTGGAAGTATCATGTTTTTAATAAAATTCGCAAACCTTGCTTTCCTGGTAGACCCCTATCGCCTTTTGGGCCTTCTGGTCCGTCTCTACCACTTTCACCAGGATGACCTCTGCTTCCAGGAGTTCCTGGATTCCCCATTCGACCAGGAGGTCCCATAGAGCCTTTTTCTCCAGATTTTCCGTCTTGTCCTGGGTAACCAGCTTCACCTTTTTCTCCTGGTTCTCCCCTTACAGTCTCTCCTGGTTGTCCCTGTGGTCCTCTGTCACCTTTTCTACCAGGCATTCCCGGTACACCAACTGAACCTGGTAACCCGTCGCTACCTGTTGCACCTCGATCTCCAGGCTCTCCCTTTCGACCATCATATCCCAATTCACCTCTCTCCCCCTTCATTCCTTTCTGTCCATATCCAGGGGACCCCTTCTGTCCCGGTAATCCAGGAGGACCAGAACTTCCATCTGCACCATTCACGCCATCTTTTCCTCTTTCACCAGGAACACCTTTATCTCCTGAAGTACAAAAAATTTAGTATGTAATGTGTTAAATTGAACTAAAAAAATTTGTGGTAATACCTTTTCTGCCAGGAAGACCCGTGAGTCCTAACTTCCCAGGATACCCGATCTCTCCTTTATCTCCTTTAATTCCATTTGTGAAACTACCAGGTTCTCCTGTTAAAAGAAATTTAAATAACAAAAGAACTATATATATAAAGAAATTCAAATAATGGTTATTATACCTTTAAAACCTTGAGGACCTGAATCACCCTTTTGTCCTGGTATCCCATTTTCACCCGGATTGCCATCTAGCCCTCTAGATCCGGGGGATCCCATGTTTCCCTTATCACCCTTCTGGCCAGACAATCCAGGTAAACCTGGGGATCCTCTAGGACCGACTCTGCCGTCTTTTCCTGTAGAGCCTTTTACACCAGGCTGACCGTCCCTCCCTCGAAGTCCATTCACACCAGGTTCTCCTTTTTCTCCTTTTTGAGTCAGACTACCACCCGCTGCCGTGCAATTAGCAGTATTTCCCTTTGGACCGTCTATTCCTCTAGGCCCACGATCTCCTTTTAAACCTCTTCGTCCAGGTTGTCCATCTGAACCACGATCACCCGGTTCTCCTTTATTCCCTGGGAGGCCGTTTTGTCCCCTGTTTCCCTTTTCGCCAGATTCACCTCGATTTCCTTTGTCACCTCCTCTTCCAGGAATTCCTGCTTTTCCAGGAAGACCTCTTGATCCATCAACACCGGGCGACCCGGGTAAACCTCTAGGTCCTTGTTCACCTTTAATGTCTATCTGATTAATATCTATAGTTTCTCCTTTTTCACCCTTAGGTCCATTATATCCTCTTGGTCCTTCTGCACCCTGAAAAATATAAAAAATGGCCAATTGTTGAGGACTTTTTGGCACCTACCATCTCTCCAGTTAGCCCTCTCCGTCCACTTTCTCCTTTTTGACCAGGCAAACCAGGGGCTCCATTTACTCCAGATTCACCAGGATTACCGTCTCTCCCATCTTCACCCGGAGCTCCGGGGTAGCCTCTTTCACCTTTCGGTCCGTTGCAAGCTTGACACTCCCCTCCTTTAACACCTTTTTCTCCATGATCACCTTTCCTGCCATTATATCCAGGATTTCCAGATTTTCCTGTATCACCCTTTATTCCAGGGTCACCTTTTGATCCTGGTATACCTTCAAGAGTATCACCTGGCAATCCTATTTCGCCTTTATCTCCCTTATATCCAGTGTCTCCTCTCTCTCCTTTTTGTCCGGTATCACCTATGGGACCAACACCCCCTATTCCAGGATCTCCTTTTATTCCTTCACGCCCTTTTTCACCCTTTTGCCCAGCAAGGCCTTCAATACCCCTTGGCCCTTTTCTTCCTGCAGCTCCTGGTTGACCGGGTGGTCCAACTGGACCCGGTTCTCCTTGATAGCCCTTCTCACCTCTCTCACCTCCTTGACCAGGAAGACCCGGAGGCCCATCTGAACCTTTTAACCCTTCACTTCCCCTAACACCTCTGAGCCCTGGAGGTCCTTCTTCACCCTTTTCGCCTTTTTGAACAGGCGGACAGTTTCCTCCTCCCTTACCAAAACAATCTCGACCTCTTGGCCCTGGTCTCCCCTTCACGCCTTTACTTCCAGAAGGTCCTATCGGACCCAAATCACCCTTTTCTCCCCTTTCACCATCATATCCTCTGTCTCCTTTCGGACCACTAGGACCGGTATCACCAGGATGACCCTTTAAAATAATATATTAATATTCATCATAATCTTAAACCGTTCATGCATACAAACCCTAAGACCTTGTTGTCCAGGTAAACCTTTTTCACCTTTTTCTCCTGGGTAACCAGCAGGACCCTACATAATCAACAAAAGCTACTGAGAGAAAATAAAGTAAGAAAATCGCAACTTACTAGATCTCCTCGTTCACCTTGATCTCCAGGTCGACCAGGTTCACCTTTGTAACCACGCAAACCAGGCTCTCCTTTGTTCCCCTTATCCTTATATTGAGTGCAGTTGGTGCCAAATTCCGGCATCTGTTAATTTGTAATTTTGACATATAACTTAATTATATGTGATTGTAACGCATACCTCACAATCACACTCTCCTTTCTCTCCTTTTTCTCCTTTATTTCCACTTCGGCCTCTTTCGCCATTATGAGACAGTCCAGGAACCCCAGGTTCACCTTTTTCGCCTACTGAACCAGTATAACCTCTATCGCCTTTTTCACCATCAACACCAAGGCGACCTGGTACACCTTTTTGACCTTTAACACCCTGCAGAGCATTTATTTAGAACAAGAAACTATCTAATAATTCATAACTTACAGGATAACCTCTAGGTCCTTTAGCACCGTCATCTCCCTTGATACATTGCCCTTTGCAATCACCTCTTCCGGGCTCTCCTTTTATCCCCTTGATACCTATTTAATTTCTAGGAAGTTTTAGAGTAATAAAAAGTATTGAAAAGGTTACCTGGATTTCCGTTATATCCTGGGGCACCATCTAGGCCTTGTACTCCTTTTGTTCCTTTTTCTCCTGGGGCTCCATCACAACCGTCTTTTCCAGGTGGTCCAGGATATCCAGGATTGCCATCTACTCCCTTTAAATAAAATATAATTACTGATGTAAAAAAATTTAGCATGAACTTACCGATAAGCCAGTTCGGCCTGGATGTCCTGGATACCCAGGAGGACCCTTAATAAAAATATAATATATAAGTAACACTATAGTACAATTAAGTTGTTCTTTAGAGGCTTCTTACTCTGTCTCCTTTAAATCCTCTCAATCCGGGCATTCCATTTTCCCCTTGAAATCCAAGGTCTCCTGTTGGGCCCTCAACGCCCTTATAGCCCTTTGGGCCAGGCTCACCTTTTTGTCCCGCTTGTCCAGGACGACCCTGTTGAATTAATTCAAAAAATTGTAGAGTATAACAAGTATTCTAGCGAAACAATCATAAACTGCCTAGACTTAAGTCTTACGCAAAGTAAGTGAGAAAGTGCAAAACAGATTATTTAAATCAGTAAGTTTTAAAAGATCTAACTTAGGTTTACATAGGAAAATATAAAATTTCTTGTCCAGATACATTGCACGTGATCAGAATATAATATACTATTGGGTGTATATATCGTGTAATCTTAAGCATTTGTTATTCTCTAATTTAAAACATTAGGTTGATCTGCATAAGACAAAAACTAATAAAAACCAGATATCTTGTCTGTTAAGGGAAGTTTTATAATTAATACAAGACGTATAATTAGACCAAGCACAGATGAGGAAACAAAAAAGATAACTCCATAATAAACTTTGTACATTTGTACACTTGCCCAAACATTTCATGAGAGGGATTCAGTACTGACCAAGCTTGGTTATTTAAAACCAAAATATGTCCAACTGTACAATGTAATTGGCTAGATGATACGTACTCAGAAGTTCAATGACCGAAAACTAGTAAGCTATACATCAAGTTATCTTAAATACTGCGAACGTTTAGGAGTCTAAAAAAACTGCCAAAGAGGATAAATCAGAGGAATGTTTAAAATCAGTTACGTAAGGCTGCTATAGGGGCAAAAATGCAACCACACCTTGAAATGATTCATACATAAAAACAAAACCTCAGGGTATAGGCGTATTACTATAAAAACTCCCTTATCAAATACTATTCTTGTAATGGGGGAAAAAGAGTGTGATTGCAAGTGCAAATTTCAAAAAAATTTTCGAGAAATCTAAGCTTGTTTCTACAAATAAATAAGAGTGACTGAGATAAGAATATTGGTCTCTATTCGTCAATACAATTTATACATATATATATATATATATATATATATATATATATATATATATATATATGTATATATATATATACAAGTCAAACTGTCAACTTGACGATTGTTTAAACAAGACTTGAGAAAAGACACTAGCCGGTTAAAATCTCGGACAAGGACACATTTTCTCAAAAATTTAATTCAAGTAGAGGGAATATTACCCTTTAGAAAAGTTTTTGTTAGGGTCGCGTGTCG
The DNA here is from genome assembly GCA_904063045.1 of Dimorphilus gyrociliatus. Taxonomy (NCBI): domain Eukaryota; kingdom Metazoa; phylum Annelida; class Polychaeta; family Dinophilidae; genus Dimorphilus; species Dimorphilus gyrociliatus. Next base: position 1,724,257 of record CAJFCJ010000003.1, read on the forward strand.
TTTGTTTTTTTAATACGAACAGGAAAATCAACACTGTTCAGTTGTTGTTTGTAAATGGGTTTGCTCTGCGTATAGCGTGAAACGTAAACAAACTGGTCCCTTTAAACTAATATACAACCATTTCCTTTCCATAAGAATTTACTTAATTGGGATATTTAAAGAGGAAATATTGGAACGGTTTTTAATAACTTCCTTTGACAGGCATATAAGAAAGTTATAGTCACCCTTGATCCTTTTCGTCCGACGCATTTGCAGGTGCTGTTGAATCTTGTGCAGTCTCCACAAGGTTTTATTGAATCGATACTGTCCGCCTGCATAAGAAATAATAGATAAAAGAGAATACGGAAAAAACTCTATCAAAACTTTTATGTTTGTAAGTTATACCAAAATTTAAAACATTCGTTTCAAATAAAAAAAATACCCCGTTTCATATCTGATCTATAGGTTTTTAAAACAGTGCTCTACAGTTGCAAACCATGCCGTAAAACTAAAAAGCCCAGCTATAAAATCTACCTACTAACGACCTGTATAGTAATAAAGGGGGAATAGCATCAAAGGCGAATTTACCTCCCTACCCCTTTCTACTTTGCTTAGAACAGACGATGAGTTATTTACCGTCTGCTTCGTTGATTTTATCACAAAGTAAACATTTTCACACAGCTATACCCTTACTAGTAAACTAAGTCGGAGTGTGTTTTTTAAAAACAAAGCAAGTTGCTTGATTAATTCGAAAAAAAAAACCCAGTCTGAATTCGCACGCCTGTCAGACATGTGCGCAACCCCACCCAAAAAAGCCTATAAAAAATTCTAGTCCTAACAGTACATGAAAAATGAGTTTGTAATGGGGTTATTGAACTTACCTGCGACGGTCGCAAGAATATGACTAGAATATATAGAAGAGTGCTGCCCCTTTTTCGAGAGAAAAAAACGAAATTTTTTTTGTATAAAAATTCAAAAAATGTTCAATAACTAACCAGCACAGCAAATCAGCAGAATAAAAACGCATGTCTACTTCTCCGTCAAGTAAGAGAGAAAAATTTCATTATACAAATTCCTAAATATACAGTTTGTAGAAAAGACCGGTGAGAATTTGACTAGATATGAAGAAAATCAATGATTCTTCCACGATAAACTTCTTCGATGTTACAAACTTGGTTTGATGCAGATGAAGAGTACAGAAGGAATCAAATCGTTTGGTCTGTTTGTAAATTTGCGCGCCAAATAGTTCGTTTAATACTAAACTCTCCATTATGTTTTTCTTTATTCACAATAAACCTAAAATGAATGTTTTACAATATTCAAGCTTTAATAACTCTTTAATTAAATTTTATAAGTAATGAAAGAATGATAAAAGTTTGTTAAAAATAGTTCCGGCTTGGTTTGATGGCTACGCGCACAGAAGTTGAGAGGCATAGACTAGAGAGAGAGCGGCGATGTGGATATGAAGAATTTGTACATATTTTTTCCAATTCTCTTCTATTACGTTGAATCAAAGGTTAGTTTTAAAAATTTTTCTAGATTGATAAAAATAAATTATATCTTCTAGATATTTATGATGTCATTTTTGAAATTTCTCTTAAAATTGAATCATTCAGTTTTAACTCAAAAGCAGATGGGCTCATTAATATTCATAAACTTCTATTAAATATTCATTATCCTAGTATAATTTACGGCAAACCAACGTTCAGCGCGTAAACGTTTTAAGTGTATAGTCTAGAACAGACACAAGGCAGATTTTCGTAATTTTTCACGCTAAGCTTTTACAGAAAGTCAGATCGCAAGAACGAAGTTTATAAATGTGTTTTCCGTATTTCAAAAAGCTATAAATAATCTTAATAAATAAGGATTATTGGTTGTTGGACATAATTGCAAACTATATCTGTATTGAATCATTGCCGTTCTGTATCAGCAAGTCTATTTCCCACAAAATACACCTATAATATTAAGTTTGCATATTTATCTTAAATAGATCATATATAAAATTTTGTTTTAAGAACTAAGTTATATTTTAAGAAGGTGGCGCTTTCTTTTCAGAACTATCTTTGAATGTCTAATACTCTGTTAACAGGCAACTCCAACTACTGATCCCAAAATAGAACAAGCATATATTTATGGATATACTTGTGATGGATGTATAAATACGAAAAGATGCGTTTGCAGGGGATTAGACGGGCCACCGGTATAATTCTAAAAAAATATATGTTACTTTAATTATCTTTCTCTAATTATAACAAGGGCGAACCTGGGCCGCTCGGTGGAAAAGGGCTTCCGGGAGATGTTGGGAGTATTGGACCACCTGGGGAGAAGGGTTCAAGGGGTCCAATTGGGCACCGTGGTTATCCTGGCTCCAGGGGACTGAAGGGCGAAAAGGTGTTAAATGTCTTTTAACATTTACAAACAATTATGATCTCACATGTTTCAGGGCGATGTAGGATTTGTAGGATTTGATGGTCCACCTGGAGGAAGCGTAAGTATAGTTTTTGCATTACATCAAATTACGAAAATATATAAATTTATATCTAAAAAAACAGGGTTCGCGTGGGGCTGATGGGGAACCAGGACCTCCAGGAGAACCTGGATGCAATGGAACTAAGGTAGATTAACTCTCTATAGCACAATATATGTAGATACATCAGATGTCGCCACTAATCATATTTAAAATAAAAGCACCTTTTTTCCTTAGGGAGAACTGGGAATGACAGGTTCTCCTGGAGAACCCGGTCGAACAGGCAGACGAGGTATAGATGGCGTTATGGGCAGAAAAGGAGAGCCTGGAGAATCCCATGGAGAAAATGGACAACCTTTGAAAAAAGGACCAAAAGGTAACTCCGGGATTAGAGGTGATTTTGGCAGTTTTGGCCCCAGAGGTGATGAGGGAGATATTGGGCCTCAGGGTGAAAAAGGAATGAGAGGAGATGATGGTTTAAAGGGCTTTAAAGGACCTAAAGGGTCGAAAGGAGCAGACTTTGCTATTGACCCCAAAAAATTAGACGGTGAAAAAGGGCAGAAAGGTAGAAAAGGTGAAAAAGGTGAAACAATAACTCCTGCTTTCGTTGGTGATCCTGGAAAAACTGATGGAGATCCTGGAGAACCCGGTTCAACAGGAGACTTTGGAGCTAAAGGTGAAAAAGGAGAGAAAGGTTTGAAAGGCAAAATCTCTTTAATAGAGGGCGAAAAAGGAAGAAATGGTGAAACAGGATATAAAGGCCGACCGGTCAGTTTAAAGTAATCCATTAATAATAAAAATTTATAGATTTACTTTTATGTAGGGATTAAAAGGATTTATGGGCGACCTAGGTAGAAAAGGCTATCAAGGCGATTCTGGAATACGTGGTATTAAAGGTTATTTAGGGGATGCAGGACCAAAGGTTTGATTATCATTCACGGTTAGCAAAAATTCAACTTTGGTTTAACTCCAGGGATACCAAGGATTAGAAGGAGACATTGGTGAAATGGGTGAACCTGGGAGATACTTAAGTATACCTACTAAGGAATATGGAGAAAAGGGAGAACCGGGAATTTCTGGGATTAGAGGACCAAAGGGTTATCATGGTATCAAAGTATGTGCTCTTTTAGTAGCTCTTAAATTAAGTTTCCAACTAGTGAGTTTTAGGGCAAAGAAGGCAGCCTTGGTAAGAAAGGCACTAGAGGAGAAGACGGTAGAGAGGGTGATATTGGTGATAGAGGAAATCCAGGTCACCCAGGAATACAAGGTTATAATTACATTAAAAAAAAACTTCAAGCTCTAAAGAAATTTTTAACTTTCTACTACAAGGTTTACCTGGACAAGACGGAATTCGTGGAGAACCTGGCCAAATGGGTATTCCTGGGCAATCAGGAGAAGATGGCGACAAGGGATTGAGGGGAGATTCAATTAGAACACGGAAAGGTATGAGGAACTTTTTATCTCGTTAGCTGAAATATTATATCTAAATTTTAAAAAGGTGAGAGAGGACGAAAAGGAGACAAAGGGTTTTTGGGATTTAAAGGAGTAAAAGGGATCATTGGCCAAAAAGGCTTTCCGGGAAAACCCACTAATCTTACACCTAGGAAGGGAGAAAAAGGTAGCAAGGGTCCAAGAGGAAACACAGGTCCCGATGGCCAAGACGGTTTACCTGGTCAGAAAGGCGACAAGGGTTTTAAAGGTGAAGACTGCCCTTTTTGTCCATCCAGAAGAGGGGATAGAGGAGATAGAGGGTCTCCAGGAAAATCTGGCGCTGCTGGAAGAAAAGGAAAACGGGGTATCGATGGTTCTGACGGAGTTAAGGGAAGAAAGGGAATCCCAGGAGCAACCGGACAAAAAGGAGAGATGGTTAGTTCTTTTAATTAAGTATTTGAAATAAGGGATAATTTAATAATAAAAAATATAGGGAAAAACTGGTACAAGAGGATCTCTTGGCTACAAGGGACCAAAAGGAGAACCAGGAGATATAAATTTAGCAAAAGGCTTTTTAGGCGAAATAGGAGAGAAAGGTTGGCCTGGACTTCCTGGCTTGAAAGGTCCAAGAGGAGAACAAGGTCCAATAGGTCCAACTGGTCGGAAAGGTATACCAGGTGATACAGGCTACAAAGGGGACCACGGTGATCCAGGGCTTGATGGACTTCAAGGCCAAAAAGGTCGAAGAGGAAATTCTGGATATGCTGGAACAGAGGGTGAAAAAGGCTATGTTGGAGATCCAGGCCAACAGGGTCCTAAGGGTCCTTTAGGAGATATAATCTATGATCCAAATTCGTCCAAAAGGTTGAAAACAGGCGATCCAGGAGTGCCAGGACAGCCAGGTATAGATTTATTTTAGAGGTATCATACCCATATTAGTGAATTTCAGGAGGTATGGGTTTACCTGGAAAACCTGGAGAAGAGGGTGAAGATGGAAACCCTGGTGAAGCTGGACCTAAAGGTTATGTAGGAAATACTGGGTTATCTGGATTTCCTGGTGACAAGGGAGAAAGTGGTAGACAAGGTTTTGATGGTTCAAAAGGAAAAAGAGGAGGGGATGGTATTAAGGGTGAAAGAGGGAATATGGGACAAAAGGGAGTGAGAGTAAGTTATAATTAAAGTTATAAGTAAACTACGATTTCTTTGAGAAAATCGTTTGACAGTTTGCTAATATTTGTATCTTCGTCAGGGAGAATCAGCTGCAACAGCTAAAGGTTTAAAAGGAGAGAGAGGGGAACCTGGTCCAGATGGAAGACAGGGTCCAATGGGCGAAGATGGGGGGCAGGCCTCTAAGGGAGAACAGGGAATAGATGGAAGAAAAGGAAGAAAAGGACAACCTGGACGTAGAGGTCAGACTGGAAAAAAAGGAGAAAATGGTTCAAATCTTCCTGGTCAAAAAGGTGCTAATGGGGAAAGAGGACCGCAAGGGAAGCAAGGTATTAAGTATGAGTTTTGGCTTCATCACATTAAAAAAATTTTTAACACTATTAGGAGAGAAAGGAGAGGCTGGACTTGGGGGAAGAGATGGAATTGTGGGAAAAACTGGTAAACAAGGAATTTCAGGCAGAAAAGGAGCGACAGGAGAGGTTGGAGAGCCAGGAAAGAAGGGTATTGAAATATATAACAAAGGAGTAAAGGGTAGTTCAGGTGAGAGAGGTCGACCGGGAAGATCTGGAAAAAAAGGAGAAATTGGTGATATTGGTTATTCAGGAATACCAGGATTCTCAGGGTTAACGGGTCAAAAAGGCCGCAAAGGCTCACAAGGAAAAATTGGGAAGCCTGGTCCTATAGGTGATTCGGGGGTTGATGGCGGTCGTGGTTCTGCTGGTCGAAAAGGTTATTTTGGCGAAAAAGGAGAACCAGGTGATTCTGCTCCTGGTACTAAAGGCTCCAACGGTATGAAGGGCGTAAAAGGTAGTTCAGGTTCAAAGGGACTTGCTGGAGACATTGGTAATCCTGGTAGGAAAGGATTTCCCGGAGAAAGTGCGATAAGCCAACCTGGTGAGAGGGGAGAAATAGGAGAAGTTGGTGAAAGCGGCCTATATGGAGATGTTGGAGCACTAGGACCACCCGGAGAAAAAGGAGAAGTTGGTGACAGAGGATTGGCTGGTACTGCTGGATCACCTGGAGAAAGAGGTCCTACTGGCCCTCAAGGATACCAAGGGCCATCGGGAGAGGATGGTGTTGAAGGTGCAAATGGTATTGATGGACTGAAAGGATATGCTGGTGATCCAGTGAGTCTTATTAACTAAAATATCACATCAAACTAATTTTGCAACCATATAGGGAGAGGCTTTGGAAGCAGAAAAAGGTACTGATGGAACAAAAGGGATTGATGGCCTTTTGGGACAAAAGGGAGATAAAGGGGACAATGGGCTGAATGGTAAGACTGGTTTAAATGGATTACCAGGCCAAAAAGGTCCAAAAGGTAATATGAATAGTCATAACTAAATGCCGGTTTAACTAACTGAAAAATTTCAGGTATGTCCGGCGAAAGTAGTAGAATTTCAGACAAGGGTATGAAAGGTGAAGCTGGACGTCCAGGAAGAAATGGTATAGTAGGAGCTAAAGGAGATATAGGATACCCAGGACCCGTTGGTGAATTTGGAGAAAAAGGGCAAGTGGGCAAAAAAGGTATCTAAGGGAAGAGAATCCATCATATTCAGTACACAATATACTGTATATATATATATATATATATATATATATATATATATATACAGTATATATTATATACAGTATATATATAATATAATTGTTGTAGATTTCAGTATCAAATACGACTAAAAATGATTTTTTATTACCTATTATTATTATCTTATACGAAAATTTAACGTATTTTACGTTCGTATGAATAAGTACCGTTGAAAGAATGACTTAAGACTAAGTTTGAATACTAAAACGTAGAGTCTACGCATAAAATAACGTAATGTTAGTATTAGACACATTGGCAACGTACCAATATCTAGACGTTATGACCATCGACTACATAATTATATGTAATAAATATATATAATTATACTTTAGGTGCGAAAGGATTAAAAGGATATAATGGTGAGGTTGGTGATCCCGCCTCTTCAGAAAATAATGAGCCAGGAGAGCGAGGAGTGGTCGGGTCTCCAGGCTTACCAGGTAACAGGGGTGTTGAAGGAAGTAAAGGTGTTATAGGTGATCCAGGAGAAAAAGGTGCACCTGGGGTTAAACATATACCGGATAGTTCACTCTTGAAAGGAAAGAAAGGAAACGATGGCCAAAATGGGTCCAAAGGAAAAAACGGACCAAATGGAGAAATGGGAGATGACGGTTATCGAGGCCCAATTGGATTGCAAGGTGACAGAGGTAAGAAAAATCTTTCAATTAAATTAATGCAACACTTATAATTTCTAAAACGTAAAAAAAGATTCTAAAGTATACATTTGTTTATGGTATTTATAGGACGACGGGGTGAGGACGGGCGAAATGGTATAAATGGAAAAGATGGAAGTATAGGCTTAAAAGGTGACCCAGCCGACGCAGAGAGTGCACGTGGACAAACAGGTGATAAAGGTTTCAAGGGTATTGATGGTTACAAAGGTAAACCAGGACCAAAAGGATCAAAAGGATTTTCAGGTTCTAATTAGATAAAGTAGATCATGCTTCAGTTGACTAATAATTTCGTTTCCAGGACTAGATGGAAAGCCTGGTGTAGTCCTTCATTCAATACCAGGTCAAAAGGGCGAAAGAGGAAATCTTGGAAGAAGAGGTCCATCTGGAAAAATAGGCCGATTCGGCCTCAAAGGCATAGAAGGGAAAAGAGGTATTTACGGTCTTGATGGCGATCCTGGTCATAAAGGCAATAAAGGTGATCCTGGAAGTCAAGGAGTTACAGGTCTTGACGGTCCTGATGGAGAGAGAGGTGATAATGGCAGAGAGGGTAATTCAGGAGATGATGGGGATCCATATGTTATACCTAATAATTTGATATGGCCAGGATATTTATACGCAATTCACAATCAATCTACGTCAATTCCTACTTGTCCTCCTGGTCTAAGAAAAGTATCTGATGGATATTCTTTAGTCTTTATGGAAGGAAATCGTTATGCCCATGGTCAAGATTTAGGAGAGTCGGGTAGCTGCTTGCCTGTGTTTGCCCCAATGCCCTTTCTATTTTGTGGTTTGGATAATACTTGTAATTATGCTCTTAGTAACGATTTTAGTTATTGGTTATCAACTGGCGCACCAATGAGAAAAGATATGGAGGCTTTAAAGGGTAGGGAATTGGATATGCATGTTGGCAGATGTGCTATCTGTCAGTCTCAGACGCAGTTGATGGCAATCCACAGTTTCTCATCTGATCCTCCAAATTGTCCGGTTGATTGGTCAGCTAAATGGTATGGTTATAGTTTTGTACAAGTCAGTGGTCATGGTGGTCTTGGAGATAATCAAGCTCTACATTCTCCCGGTTCCTGTTTGCCCAAACCATATACAAATGTTATGATCCAATGCCATGGGAGAGGAACTTGCAATTATTTTTCTAGTGATTTTAGTTACTGGTTGGCAGTTCCAGATGATACTAACGATTTTGCCAAGCCAAATAGTAAGACATACAAGGCTGGAGAATACCAACGGAAGATAAGTCGCTGTGTAGTGTGTGCGAAAAGGGTGTCATCTTGAAATACTTTTTTGCATATCTGTCTAATATTGTTGCTTATCGGTACATAGTGAGTTCTTCAATGACTATACTGATTTCTTAGAAAGAGCTGCATTTCTGTTGGTGCTATTAGTTTTTAGGATCTAGTTTCAAATTTGTGAAAAAATACATGATTATGTTTTTTTAACTTTGAGATAGTTTTGTACGCAAAAATAGCCGGGAATACTCATAACTATCAGAAAGGTAATGCACGTTTGATTTGTATGAGACTGAAGATGGAGCTAACAAAAGTCTTTGGGCAGGAAATGGCCAATATATTTAATTTTTTTCTTCATCTCCGCATCGAGTCAAGAGATTTTAAAATAAGGAAATAGAAAATTAACTGATGGGAAGATAATGATGGTCGGAAGCTATTAATGATATATAGAGGGCGCAAGATACCCTTTACCTTAAATTGTATGCATATTTTCCTTTTCTAGTAAAACCGCTAATTTATATTGATCCGGAAGCCTGAAAAGACAATGATGTATTAACTGATACTAAAAATATTATTTTTACTTTTGTGTAAATCAAACTTGAATAGATATTATTTACTTAAAAATCAGAGGAAAAGTTCTATTAAAGAAGTAAGTTTAAAAAAGGATAATTTTTTAAATCTAGAATGAACTAGATGTTATGCAGACTATAACCACACCTACTATGCTATAATCGATTCATGAGTCATTTATAAAACTTTGAAGTTTTATTACATGTATCAAAAGGGAGAAATAATTAGGTGATTCTGAAAGTTTATTCTAAAATACCTTGGACTGAGATTTTAATTTACAAGTGAAAATTCTATCGATAATTCATAAATTAGTGCGACTTCGATGCTCTTAAAATAATAGGTTATAGTATACTTTTAGCTCCCTTATTTTTATTTCTAATTATTAACACTGTACTACTATCTCTCATTCATCTCTCTTCTGAAACATTTATCTCACATCTTAAGAATTAAAAAGAGCAGTAAATTTGTGCACCTTTCAATTTCAAGCAAATGTTTTTATAATCGATTTCGATTGATACAATTACTATATATCAATAGAAGTGAATTTATAATAAGCTGCTGGTAGTTAGCATCCTCAAAGTGTTTGATTACAGTATATTATAAAAGCATTAGTATATTTATGTATGTCTTATTCACAAGAATTCAAAAATGAAGTCAAAAACATAGTTTTTTAGTTGTCGACATTAGTTGAAGAATTTTTTAGTCATGAAATAGTCCATGCATAATAAAACTACAGAGTACCCAGTTGAAAACTGAAATAACGATATCTCTCACTAACATATCTTCTAGTAGCTTGAAGCTTAATATGAAATTATGAGAATGAAATACTGCACCACGTATCATCGAAAGTCAATATATTAAACTAAAGACTATGAGCCTTGCGAGTATTTTAGATTAAGAAATTCTCTTGGTATGAATTATTGGCGTTTTGAAATGATTAAGCTTTTATGATATTTTCCCGTGAGTTGTATATTTCCCAACTTAAGAAAAAATATAAAATTCCTTTTTAACACTCACAAAGCAGCCTTCCGATATAAATGTAGGTTATAGACGTATTTGCAGGAAATCTACATAGAATCATTATAAAAGATTTAGACAGAAAATGATATTCTACAAAATATAATTGACTTCCTTATAGGAATCGGTGAAAGCAAAATAAGAATATGTCAAAGATCAATCGCATAAAAATCATAATAACTTTATACAACATAAATAGCTACGTTTTGTTAAAAAAATATATATTTCTGCATTGGAGAATTAGCTTATTTATCCTTTTATTTCCTTTTAATAGCACACTGATAAACAAATTATAGGAACATAGTTCTTGGCAATCATTTTGCTGAAATTGAATTGACAGGCTATAAACTTCAATTACAAACAAATAATATATGCAGTCTCCAAATCTACTTTTTCTATCGTATCATTTTTATCCTCATTATTTATAGACATTAACAAAACGCTTATGAAAAAAATAGATGAAACGAAGAGTAATCTGTTAGCTTTTTAACTTTCGGCCTGAGTACAGGATGGATTAATTAAATACAGGAAATATTAAAGTAACAGCTGCGCTGTATATGCTCTATTTTGCAGACGCTTCAATCATTTCCTGACAAACTTCGCACACTTTTGGGTGTTGCGCACGCCAACACATCTGCATTTTATCCGTCTTCTATACAATATAAATTCTTATTTTGATATAAATTTTCTCTAGTTTCAGTGATTAGTTTAGATTAATCGCCTGTCAATCAATAGCTTCCCTCGTTAGTCTCAGAAATTGAGTTAATTCAATGAATCGTAAAGAAAAATAAACATTTCAGTGTAGTTTATATTCGGGTGAAAAGAGGGAAAATTAGCGTATACTAATTTCCCATGTCAAGTATATATAAGAAATGGTCGGCAGCTGTTTCGTCTAACCTTTATATAATGCAAATAAAGTGCTATTGCGTGAGTGAAAAAGAGAGCGTTTTAATCCGCCAGCTGCAACCTAGAAATGGCGTTAAGCCGACTGTTTTCCTTAGATTTTTTCGACGTTCTCGTAATATGAATGACGCGAGGTCTTTAGAAAAAAGAAAACAATTCAGTTTTCATGCTTGATATTTTCAAGCCAAGTCAACTGAATGATTTGATAATCAGACATCTGATACAACCCGTTCGTTTGGGTGTTAATCTACGACTTCAAACTTGTAAGGTTCCACTGGGCATGATAGCCAGCTGAGTTTATAAAGGTTCGTGTTTTTTTTGCTTAAATACGCCTTCTCCGAAATACAGTGCACATCTTCCCTATTTTTGTAAAAACAATATAATGTTAGAGTATGCCAGGATATTCTTTCCAAAAACCTTTTTGTATTTTCTTAGATAATATCCTCAATTCTATAGCAGATGATGTTGCAAGTTTACAAATTAATGTACTATCTATGTAAGCTTATAAAACATTGCTATTCTTAAAAATCTTATGTCGAAAAAATCATTTAAAGTAATTGTAAATTTATAGGAATTTATATCGCTAACCATATGATCAAATGGTATGCTAATTTTACTTTAGTCTCTTTATCAGTTCTCTTTTTGAGCAACTGAGATGATAATAATACAGTAAATTTATAAAAAATTTCCAGAACAATTTTTTACTGAACCGGAATTAATACAGCAATTAATGAAGAGTATTAGGTATATCATTTTTGCTTTGAAAGACACCATATGTCTCAGGTGCATGTAAGCCCTAATAATCAAGTATGGGTATGTATTTTTACAATTTCGAAGAAAGGGTGAAAATAGTTGACAAGCAGACGAAGATATGATTAAGAACAATATAGAAAAAGTCTAAGAGGAGTCTACTCCTGAGCAAAATCCAATCTAGCCATGCAAGGCTAACGATTTTACGACTGGGCTTTTGTAAAAAAGAAAGTATTTAATTAGCTTTCGGATCACGTAGCCGGCAGTTAGTCAAACTTGAGACACCTTGAAGCTTATGAATCTGCCTTTGATGCCATAATTTCATTTTCTTTTGACAGCTTTGCCCTCTCAGCAGCCAATTTCTTAACCGTTGCCTTGTCAGTCCTTTTGTCTACTATTAAGCATTAAGTATTGAATCCTATTTACCCACCTACAACATTTTTTAGCATCCTAGCTTATAGTTTGCTTTGATGGCATAATTTTATTTTCTTTTGACAGCTTTCCCCTCTCAAAAACCCATTTCTTAGCGTTTGCCCTGTCAGTTTGATGGTCTATAAGGAGTTTTGCAACTGCAGAAAGTTATCTTAGATGCTATATAGGTTTTATAGCTTCCAATAAATCTTTTCGTTTCTTATCTGTTAAACTGAAGATGTGCGAAATCTTTTCCTTATCATTAAATAGCTGAGTAAGTGGTTGTACAAACGCTTTGAATATCGCATAGGGCGCGCCAAAAGCACTGCTATACATGTTTCGTTGTACAGTATAAAAGAAGCGGCAGTTCTCTGCAGGTAGTGTATCAAGCTGCAGAATTGCTACCGCGTTGTCATGCTTTTATAAACGGTATGAATTCTTTATTTGTGAGCTGTTTTTTCTGGAATCAATTGAAAGAATCGAATCAGTCTATACCACTATGATAATACTAAATTGCAGAACACTGGCTTCGTATGGCTAATTTCTCATTCGTTTCTTACAGATATAGAAGGGAAGAGAGCGACTGAGGGAGAAGGCGTTGTTTGTCTGCTAGCTTCTCAGAAAATTGGACTGGCCATGTAAACGAATACATCATGTAAAGTGCCTTTGAAAGTAATGAAGGTAAGTTTAGTATAATTAAGCCAACCGTAAAAATGCTAATTTTTCTATGCCAAGTTTTTATATCCTTTTTATTTCTATAACAAGAGATAGAAATTCGTTTTTATCTTGCCATAGGTAAAACATCTGCGTCTTTATTAGTGAACTTGTACTCTAAAGTTTTGCAAATTAGAACCTGTGATTTAAGCTTGTAAATAAAATTGAAACGATATCAATTCGTATTTTACTGAATGCTCTGCAACAAGATTACTGAATAATTGAGTGCTTAGTTTTTTGTCGATTATACTATAGGCGTCCGTAAAAACTTGAGTTGCTATAGCAAAGAGAAAAAAACAGGCGTACGCCAGTGTTGCTTTTGTCCAAGCAGGTTTAGTTTTTATATAATAAATTTTCCAGAATGGCATCCACAACCTCTTTATCCGCAATAATTTGATGTTTTAGTTCCCTTGTTTATCGAACACAATTATTTTTTGATAATTTTTTTTCTACATCTGTTTTCAATATAATCTAGTGAAATTATAACGAATGAGACCGGGAATTATTCTGCTTATGTATGTTTTCTTTCTTTGTGATCGATCTGTGTACCAGCAGATGTCAAGCACCGCCATTAAAAATAAATAATAAAACAATAAATATAAAGGCGAATAAAAAGTAGGCCGCAAAAAATTCTCCATAGACTTAGCCTAGATGTTGCAGATCGACAGCAACAGGTCTCTTCGGGACGCTCTTTTTTCCGTATTGTGAATGTAGATAAGAACGGGCCACCGAATTTTGAAAAATTACTATTTTTTGGATATAGATATCTCTTGTGGCGGTATAAACTAATTAATGGACCGTTCCGTAGATACGATTGACTTTCATTAATTACAAGTGTCTTTATTTAGTGTAATCTTACACTTTGCCACGAGCTGTCAATTGATTTTTCTGTTTACCTATGGTTGGCTTATGTTTGCAGGCAATTCAATTCATTCATATGACAAGGTCTAAGTCGATGTTTCTAGTTTTCTTGCAAATTTTCAGCCTCAAGATATTCTCACGCTCATCTTCATCTTCGAATCGATTTATGGTACGTACACACCTATAGTGACTAGTCTAAATGCTAGCTTTTTACCATATATGTATACTCCATTTTTTTTAAATAACTTTATAACATCTAATAAGGAAAATTAATAAGAAAAACTTCGTGGTTTATCGCATAGATAAACGCAATGGGAAGGCAAACATGGCGGAAACAAAGAATACAAACAGTGCAAAAACAACAAACAGGCAACGGCAATAGTTTGCACACTTCCCGCAAACGCAATAAAATTAGAAAGTCAAATCGTTTAGAGCTATACACGAAGGCGTAGCGACGGATAGACGCTACATTTTTGCGGTTTCCAGCGCTTTGAAAATATTCTAGCGAAAGTCGACATCAATTTACTAGAGAATAATGCAGTTAATTTGGTCGCTAATCGCCTGGCTTCGAACCGTCACCCCTATTGTGAACGTTTATTTGCCTTTAACTTTCAGTGTTCGCTCTTTATAAAATTAAGATGTTGAAAAAATAAGGATAAAAGTTAATATCTCAAATTTTCCGACATAAATGAAAGATCGTTAGCTAACTCTTTGGAATTTTTCCGAAAGCTTGATCTGTCTTATTTATACACGATTAATGCTGGAGAAAATGTGATAAACCGTTGACCTAATTGAGTAGCATGCAATATGTATTAATTTTCACTCCAGTAAAAAAAATGACAACCATATGCCGGTGTAATAATACAGAGATTGTTTTCTTTTTATTCAATTTCATTTTTTTCTTATGTAGTTGAGTTAACTGGTGATCAGCTACTAAAAAGCTGCAGAGGAGATTACGAATGCGAAGGAATTGAAAAGGGAGAAATATGTCATATAAACTACGAAGGTTGCGAAATTGGAATATGCGCTTGTCCCTCAGGCTTCACAAGAAATAGTAAAATGAAATGTGTTACAGGTTGGCTATGTAATTGTTTTATTTAAACTAATTTAGTGAAAAAAACATATTCAGTATCCACAATTGCTTTCGCCATAAATTTTATTTAGTAAACCTTGTAATATCGTAAGATAAAAGAAATTATATATCATTTAGGTTTCTTATCCTTAATTTTCTGCGAGACTTCGGAAATACTTTAAGGACATAAAATTCTTAGCATTTCCCTTCCATAGCAAATTGCTGTACAAGCGAGACATCGAATGTCAGCCCGGGCGTAATTTGCCCTACAATTTCTCATAATTGAACTTTAGGCTTTCTCACCTGCGTAATTGTGCCGATCACTTCGTAGTGAGTTTCTATACAACGATAATTTTTATTAAAATATTTTCCTTTTTCGCTTTAATAAAAATTATTCAGCCAGTTATAATTGGCGCCATTGCGTCTCTTCATTTAGTCAAGGACATGTGAATATGACTAGTTCAACGTGATCTGGAAAGCAAAACAGCTAACACAACAAACTTGATTAAGACCGTCACGTCTTGTAAAGAGTTATTATAAAACAATACGGGCGAATAACCAATAAGAAACGCTTCTCACATACTTGCTCGAAGATATAACCCGCGTTAATGGTTGACATTTCGAAAAATGTCAAGCAATATTTCCCTAGTTTTTGTGGTTAGTTTGTTGTTGGACTGAAAACGTGACCACCTCGCTAATTAGAGACGCTTTTTTCTTCCGCTTCTAGAGAAACGCGCGGGCGAATCGTGCGACGTTCAGGAAACGAATGACAAATGTGGCTTTCCACTAAAATGCTTGGATGGAAAGTGTAAATGTGCTGAAGGAACCTTAACTAATGACGGATTGTTTTGTAAGAGTGATAAGAAAAGAATTTTAGGAGAGCACTGTGTCCCTTGGAACAGTAGCTGTTTTAAAAATAACGGTTTGATAGAATTAAATATGTTTATTTTTATTGAGAAATGATTAATATTAGGTTTCTCTTATGATCAATCATACATTGATTGCAACCCGAAAACTCGAAGATGTGAGTGTGGATTGATTAAATATAAAAAACAGAAGCAATATAGAAGAAAACAGACTGAGCAAGGAAATTGTATCCCATGTCAGTTTTTTCACAAATTATTTCTTCCAAACTTATTACTTATCGACAACGAAATATTTTGTTGAATAATTCATGCTAGCAAAGTCAAAGGGATCAAATAGCATAATTGACCAATTTTTATTCTCAACATAATTATTCTACTTTATATTATAATTGATCTTATACAGTTGGACCAAACGAAAAGGGATGTGGTACATCAGAGGATTGTGCTGAAGGAGCTACATGTGACACTTCATCTGGAACGTGTCTTTGTCCATTTAGCTATAAAGCTTGGAACGGGAGATGCGTTAGAGAAGGCGGTGAGAAAAAAATCTTGATAATTTTTGACCAGTTCAAATCGTTATTGTTTTCTTCGTTCTACTAATTTCTCACTATTATAAAAAGTAAAGTAGCTCGGCAGTTTTCAATTTCTAAAACCTCTGAATTTGTGCAAAGTACATAATTTCCATGTGCTGTACATGTAATTAGGATCCGTTATTAATAATGTAACTCTTGAAACAAATGCTTGCTTAAGCAGTAAAAGTGTATGTAGAAGAAAATTTCAGCTATTCCTAAAACTGAAAAGTAAAATATAGTATACGACTTCCGCTCGTTAATCAGTTCAAATAATACGTTCTCCTGTCTCGTTGATTTATTGACGTCATTGACAGACCCGACTACTAATTTACCCTGCATAATCTTAACAGCCATCTACGGTCGAAAATTAGGAGAATCGTGCTTGGAAAACGATGGTATAGCCACAAAAGATTCACCTATAATGTACTGTAATAAAGGTTTAATTTGCAAAAAATGCGGTGGAACAAACCAGACATGTACCAAATGTAAGGCATATTTTGTTCTTTTGGTTATAAATTAAAACACTTTAACTTCTCAGTATCTAAATTAGAACAATAAAGATGAGTTTTTTTAGGCAAAATGCAATTACGAAAATTATTCAAAACGTATTTGTCAAATAATTTTTTGTTTATAGATCGACCTGCAAATGTCTACATGTACAATAGTAATTCTACGCCAACAAGAAATGTCTTTCAACTTGGAGCTTTGGTTGCAGCAGCGACGTTCCTTTTCCGGTGACGCTCCTGAGACGCTGCATTCAATTATATGGCTCTCTTTACTTTTTCGCGCTCTACTGAAGTGTAATGGAGGCGTCTATTTAGGAGAGTCTTTTGGGACGCTTTAAATTAGCGCTGAAAATTTAGATTACTGCGCTGCCTACACGTTTCCTCGAAAGATTTTTTAATCGAATTTTTGTTCCTGTGATAATAAACGCCAACATATTGAAAAGTATAGCTAAGGATTATGGTTTTCCCAGAAGGAAGTAATTCATTGATCACACACTGCTAATTTGACTGGTGCCCCGATTTACGCCATTGATCCGTGATCCGCATTAAACCTTTCTAGCTCTCTGTAAAAGTAGGATAATAGATAATCTACCCTAGAAGTCTGACTGTCATTCGTGCACCACAAATTTTCGTTAAATCGAATGCTTATTTAAAATATTTATTTCTCGTGTCGCAAGATGGCGCAT
The DNA here is from genome assembly GCA_904063045.1 of Dimorphilus gyrociliatus. Classification (NCBI taxonomy): domain Eukaryota; kingdom Metazoa; phylum Annelida; class Polychaeta; family Dinophilidae; genus Dimorphilus; species Dimorphilus gyrociliatus. The sequence continues at coordinate 1,741,729 of CAJFCJ010000003.1, forward strand.
ATTTACTTGTGGAAAATATCTAAAATATCCACAACTGTTGAAAAAGAATTTTCTTCATTCCGGTATTCCTTTATCATCCATTTATCCACCGGATAAATAATAGAATCTTCAGCGTGTATTGGATTCGACAAAACTTTTGAATTTCGATTGATAATCATCACGCCATTTCTTTTTCTTATGAAAATCGAACATCCTCGGAGATTTTTAGTTCTCTTTGTGTAATAACTAACATCGCTCTGGCACAAATAGGCTGTAAGATAGGAAATATTTAATTAGGAGAAAAACTTCTGCGTTTCTATGCAAGGTATACGATACAGTCAATTAATCATATTCCTGCGTACATTTAACTTATAAATTATACTTTGTAAAATACAGATAAAATTACTTGTTAGTATATGGCGCTTTAGAAATTCTTTCAATTCCTTTTCATCGTAAGACGAAACTACATCAGGTAATTCCTTGCGAAGAAGAAAAAAATAAACTCAGTCACAATGGTACTTTTGTCAGACCTACCGTAATTGGAGCAAGGATGGTGACAGAATAGTTTAGTCGTTTTACTTCCTGAGAAAGAGCAGTTTTCACCAAAAGATTATAAAATGCCTTAAATCTCTCTTCGGCTCTAAGAACGTTCATAAAGTTCCCACTAGGGATATGAAGAGGCTGCAGATAACTTGAAATTGAATTCGCTTAAAAATGAATCTTAATTTTAAGTGCAAGCTGGCAATTGAAATATATATTGTATGATTTATCTTTCTGTCATGATATTACTAAATAATTTAGGCATTCTTTCTAATTCTCTCTTTACAGAGAGAAAATTGACATCTCATTCCTATAAGTTCGTTCAATATTGGACAATTGATATTTCACACAATGCACTCATGTTTAAATAATTTATCTTTAACATCGAAAGAGATCATGTGACCCTACTTTAATTACCATGTAAATCAAACGTTACCTCTGATATGAAAACAATAGAACTTTTACAGCCAAGAATAGGATAAGTAAGAAGACGAGAGCATTGAAATTGTGATGATTTGTGACTACGAGAAATCCAATCAAAAATAGACTAAAATAATAAATAGTCTTTAAATAATTACAATATTTAACAATAGAAACCTTTCTTCTATTTTTTTTATAAACAATGGATTTTCCAGCATATGTTTCTATTTTGTTGGTTTGTTTATTTTTAAGTGGATAAAGTCCTTGAATTGTATGATACTTAACAAACTCCTCTATATCATTGATTTTCTTTTTCATTTCTTTTAAACTACTCGCTTGCGGAACCAGAATAGTATAGTCATCTAATTCTCTGAAAAAGTTTTTTAGATTCTCACCCGCTTTAATTAACAATGCGAATTCAGCTGCTCTGTTATGCTTTTCTACAATTTGATAGGCACTCTTAGCTATCGGAAATAACAACTTTGTAAAAAATAGTAATAATTAAACTCAAACAGCAGACCAGATTCCAGTGTTAAAGCTTGATCTATTACATGTATGACACCATTTCTAGCCATGATATCTCTTTTTATTATTCTAGACTGGTCGTTAATCGTTATAGTGTCATTTTGTAATGTTATTTTTATTGTTTGTTTCTCTAACAATGTTAGCACCGTCATCTCATTAGCCAGTACAGTTGAACATAAAATGTCCGGCAGAATGTGGCTTAACAAAATATCTATAATTTAATGTCTAAAAATATATCTATTAAAAACAAAAAGTACTCATAGGTATACTTTTTAGGCATTGATTCTTTTTAAGCCTCTTAAAGGCTTCATTAGTCGGAAGAAAGATAGTAAAACGCTTCTTCATATCGTCTAGTGACTCCAATAAGTTAATGTTTGATTTTTTTAAAGCTGAATTTCAATAATTTTAATTATAATTGTTTAAAGCCGATAACTTTTTTACCGTTTAGAAATTCTGAATACTCCGGCCTCTGAATAATATCCAATAACGTTTTATCAACTATAGGTAAAGTATCCTTTACCCTGTATATGATGGCATTTTTTGAGTGGATAATTTCTGAAACTATAGGAACACAGTTGGCCGTAGAAATCTATATATGATTAGAACTGTTAATTAAAAATCAAATTATAATAAGCTTCTCTTTCTGTTACCCTTTTAGGATAATTAAAAATGTTGATGCGGACAGAAGATGTTGGATCGATATTTTGAAAAACAAAATTATTGTTAGAATTTCTTAGTTTAACAAATCCTTTGACAATTTGATTAAAGAAAGCTCTTTCCATGGCCATGTTTTCCCTATCTATTAGGTAACTTGAAGGGTCTGCACGATTTATTGTGACAAAATCATATTTATTTTCTCTCATTTCTTTCAGTATGTCATCTTTAACCTTAAATAAGGATTAGCTACGCTTACTTTGCAAACATATTTTTGTCACCTACCTTTCGCTCAAGACCAATAATTTGGTTATTGCTAGCAGCAAATATTGTATAATTTTGCTTGGCCTTAAGTATCTTAAACTCAGACAGAGCAGCTGAAAGCATATCTAGTTTCAGACTGCGAAGAATGGTCAACGGATCTTTCAATACTTCTTCTATATGTTTTGAGCAGATTAAAATAAAGGTTTAAGGGCTAATCTATGTATCAACCTATTGGACAGCCAACACTGCTAACTTTTCTAGAGAACCCATAGCAGCATTCATACGTGATTATTTCAGTTATCACTTTTTGCTCTCTCTTTTCTCTGTAAACATGAAGCAATAACATGTATATATGTTGTATATAGTTACAAGTGAAAAAATAGCCAACACTTTTTTGCAAGTATAAGCCGTATCGGACGCATCACAATTAAAACTGACGTGGAACGTATGTCTTGTTAAAGACGAATCATTTTTTTCCATTGTTGTATTTTGGATGCACACATTAGGACTAATAAAAAAGAATTATATAGAATATCTCCAATAGCAGAGCTTGCTTTAAATTTACCCAGTCCACCATTTACTTCGCCCAAAAAGACCAAATTTAAATGCATAATCATCAACATAACTAAAAATCTTATCCTGGTAAGCTCCTAATCTGCTTTTCAGTTTACTAAAATTTATATCAAAAATTAAAAGTGTAATTTTGAAGCTGTTCTTGTGTCAAACCTTTTCCACGATCTCTTAAATAGATTTCCCTTGTCAGCTTGCGCTTCAAAGACGGTGAAAAGACAAAAAAGAATTACTAGTTTCGTTCTCATGTTTAATGCGAATTTGTATCTCTACGATTTTTCTCAATTTATACTTCTAAACAAATGTTTGCCAGCTGAGCATGAAACAAGAAACTGTTTAGATATTTTTCAGTCTGGTTTCAATCTAAACTTTTTTCTGATTGATAATTACAAAGAGATACTATTATAAAATAAAAACTGTCGCTAAGTGCCAAAAATGAAAGAGAACGCAGAGATAAGCATAAGAAAAACTTGAATGCTTAATCTCAATAATCTATTTGTGATTTAAAAATGTTTTGTGTATTTAAGACATCTATTAGATTTTAAATTTGAATGCCATGTATGTAATTTGTCATAAAGAATTCACTCTTATGACTTGGAGATGTTTTTGGAGAATATAGGTGACATTTATAGTTTCTGGAAGTCTATAATGCATCACGTATATATAAATTTCAGTCTCTCCAGGTTTTTAAGTAAAAGCACCAGTCAAGGTCTAATCAAAATCAACAACTACCGTAAGGACAAGGAATAATATCGAAAAATAGTATTAGATTATATTAACATCTACATAGAACTCACAAACAGTATAGGATAAAGTCAGGAGATGATTGGATATTATTTTAAGGGGATGGTAAACACAATACATAAAATGGCAATTTTAAAGAAGGTAAAAGATGATGTTGAAGATTAGTGAACAAAATAATTTGTAAATATGACGTCATATGGGACTTATCTGACTGTTAATGAAATGCAATATATAGTATATTTAGAAATTAGCAAACATAATATATTTTCTTATATTAATCTAAACGCACCAATTTACAACCTATGTGAAAACTTGCACAAAATAACAAAAGCAAAATAAGAACTACTAATATAGGTGGCGCTTGTAGTATCTAATAAAAGCTATTCCATTGTTTGATGAGCTCACTTCAATGGGTGAATCGCAACGGTTGACTTTGAAAAATGCTGGCCTTCAGAGAAGATTACAATGATAAGGAATGGCCTGATAACTTTATAAACAATTGGAGGAAGCCAGATGAAGAAAATCATTCAAACCTCCTTCATCTCCACGAATTCGTAAAAGGTTTGACCATAAAAGGAAAATATTTGGAAATTGGAAGTGGTCCATCCCCTATTGGAATTTTTTCGGCTAGCACAAAATTTGACGACATTACCTTATCTGATTTTTCTGTAGCTAATATTGATCGTTTGAAAAAATGGAAGAGTGGAGGAAATCTCAGCAACATCATGACTCTGATTGAGTATGTGGCCAAGTTGGAAGGACGTGATGTTAATCAGCTGATGACTATTTCTCTGAGCAGAGTGAAGAACATTAGACACGCTGACTTGCTCAATGACGAAATATTACCCAAAGACGACAATAAATACAGTGCAATATCTATGAACTTTGTACTTCTTTGTGCTTGTAAAACTAAGGAAGATCTGTTCAAAGCATTCACAAAGCTGTACAACAAGCTGACTCCAGGTGGAAGATTATTTGATTTCGGAGCCCTGAATACAAACAATTACAATGTTGGAGGAAGATTGTTTTCACACTGTGAAATCGATTTGGAAACGCTGGTAGTATTGGCGGAGAGAGCTGGCTTCAAAGTATTAAAGCAAGAGAAGCTAAATATGAATACACCATGCTACTGTATTGTTGCCAGTCGTTGAAAAACCTATGTTGACTCTTCTTTAGAATCAAAAAATTTGATGAGCCAAAAATTATAGCAAACTATATTTCTTTCTGAACAAAAATAACAAAAATTTAATACAATTACAATAGAAGTTCGATACTTTATATATTTATATATACTTTTTCTACGGACAATAGCAAATCTTTTTCTTATTTCTGGAACAACCATGACAAAACTATTTGATTAATATCCCAAGATTTTATGATATTCTAAAAGATATTTTAACTATGCTTTACGGTTAAACAATATCAACATTAGACGATTTTCCTGGAGATTTAATCTTTCCTTGGAGGGATAATGTCAAACCTGAAGCTGGAGGGTAAGGAAAGACTCTTGGACTTTTATTTGTCTGAAAGTTCCCAAAGCTTTAAATTAATTATTTAACAGTGGCTATAAAATTCTAAAATTGAACAATTGTTTGTACTAATTTCGTGAATAAAGTACTAAAAATACCTACAGAACTGCATTGTGTATGATTATCCATTAATTGTTTGCGCAGCTTGGTTATCTCTTCGTCTTTCTAATAAAATATTGTATTAGGTGATTAATTTAGCAAAAGCTCGCAAAAATAACCTCTTTCAATGAATTTTGTAATTCCCTGTTTTCTATGACTAAATGATTTTCGTCTCTGGAAAACTCAGTATCAAATGCTTTTTCCTGGGTTTCTTTTAAAGGAAAATTTTGCGAATCTGCAATATAGAAGTATAATCACAACATATTTCCTACAAATAACGAAATATCAATCCTCTTGAATAGAAAAGAATATGATTGTTACCACTACTATGCCTATTTAACAGCTTCTTCTCCAATGACGCAAGCATTTGTTCTATCATACACTTGCTCGCAAGTGACATGTTTGTTAAGTCTTTAACAGCCTCTGTATTACAAAAAGAAATGACATAAGATTATGTAATATTTCTTAATTTAAAAACAACTGACCGGCTGTGACATGACGCATTTTAAGAAGTTCTTCAAGCTTTGCAATTTTCCGCTTCATTTTCTCGTGCTCGCCTTCAACTAAAGAGAAATTTTTTTGATATTCTGCATTTTCTCGTTTTAGGTTGCGAATAACTTCATTGTTTTGAGCATTTACCTATAGATTCATTGTGATTTTGAAAATTGCAAAACATAACAAATACCAATAAAATTATTAAAATATCCTACAAGTAAAATTTTAATAAGATTCTTTACGCTTGTTATTAAGGCAAAACAACAGAATATTTACATTGTGAAGACAATCGATTTCTTTTTGCATAAGCTGAATTCTTTCTTCAGCCTGAAAATTCTCAAGAACATATAAATTGTATTTTACGTTATAAATTAAAAACTTACTATTTCTGACATATTTGCCTTTGACCAGGAGTTGCACTTGACTAGAGTAAATTGAAATAACCAAGATTAACTCTCACATCGGGTATCTAAATGAAGCGGAATATGTCAGCTTTGTGTGCTATGGCGTGAGCAGGTATAGCTAAGTTAAACTCTGGGGCAAATTCGGGATAGACCCAACGAACAGCGTCGGCGTACTAACCTTTAGAGCCGACACCCCCAGTTAGCTACTTTTTATTTAAATATGAAACTCACGTCGGAAACCGTATTTTTAAAAATATGTCACTGAAAATATTTGAGAATTTATAATTATTACTGCTTTTTTAGGCAGTTTAGTTTAAAATAAATCTCATAAAATTATTGAATTTTATTATATTTTACTCTCTTGAGTAGTAAGTCAGTCAAATTATGACAGCGAATTATCATAAATTGAAGTTATTTTAAGATTATCAAAAAACGCTGTTGAAAAATTTGTAGTGCCCAAAGCAAGAAACCCATTGGACGATGAAGTTTCTGGGAGTATCGTAGTAAACAAAAATTGACCATTCATTTGCAAAGTCAGTGAGCTTCCCTAAATCAGGAGAAGTTTTACAAGCTAACTAATAACTAGGTTATTGCATACCTTCAAAACTATCTTGACAGTCAACCATTGATTAAAATGTAGCATATCGCTTGGAATTTCGGCATAAGTTCGATTATTTTTAGCTGGGATTAATGAGTACCGTATTATAAATATCTTAAAAAATATTAACCTTACAAAAATTTCCTGCAACAGTTATTAGTTTTTTCTTCAAGTTAATATAAACAAAAGTTCCAGGACTATAACAAATATTACAGCCGCCATCCCTAACCCGAGCTCCTAAAACGATTCCATCGCTTCCATTTTTGGGAACAAGAAAATCAATTGCAAATTGCACATCTGACCTATAGCAATAATTGACCTAACGTCATCAAATAAATTGACAAACTGCTAACCATAGATAATTTCCAAATACAGCTACTGGTCTCGACATAGGGAAAGGGAGACAGGTGTCAACCGGAGGTTTAACAACCATTTGCTGAATGACTCCTTTGCGATTTTCATAATCTGTAAAATGCACCTCAAAAGTTCCCGCTTGTTGGGCAATGTTATATGGTTCCTCTGAGTCTCTATAATCTGCAAAATTTATTTTTTGGCGTTTTTTTTACTAATTGTTATATATTGAAAAGTATATTTTAGTTACTGTCAAAACTATCGAAGTAGGGCAAAGGAAACGGTACTGATTTTGGTGACTCTTTGTGGAAGCCTTTACTACCTGTACTAAGAGTCGTTAGCGTAACAACAGTATTCCGTTTTAGGTGAAGTGTAAACGTTGAAGTGGAGTCAATCTGTTAAAACAAACTTCCCCATAAATTTTTTTAGATAGTAGCCATACTTGGAAAGTTTTAATTTCGATAAAATAGCTATCTTCAATGGCTTAAATTTCTTTGAATTTAAGCATATTTTTATCAAAACTTTCTAAAGAAGTAACAAAAATAAAAAAATGAGTTAATTTGAAGCAATTGATAAGATTTATTAGAATGCATAAGTAATGATAAAAATATCCTAATTTCGTAAAATTTTACGTGTAAAGTTCTCTAAACGGATATTTTTCGTGTATTGATGAAGGATATAGTAGAAAAACCGTTTAAGCAACCAACATACCTTTGATAGGAAATCACAAAGAAAAAAGTAAAACCTGTAAGACAACTGAGTTGCCTAGGATTTTTGCTAAGTAGAGTTTTATAATACATTTTTCAGCGAAAATAGGCATTTAGTTAATTAAAATAACCAATAGAAATTATAGAAAGTACTCCTAAATAGTTAAAGAAATATAAAGTGAAAAATTTTTCTAGACTCACAAATATTGGATTTTGCCTCTGAAAAAGAGCTTCTTTCTTGTAGTCCTTAGTGAAATCACTCTGCCACACTTTGAGAGTAGTTATAGCTTTCTAAGAGAAACTAATTAGAGATAGGATATTATTAGATATAAAACATACAAATTTTCCTGAAAGTTTAAACGAAGCAATTTGATGCGAAGCCACTGGATATTTTGGCATGGGGTAAAAACAGGGAAACTCTTGGGGGTCCTTCCATAAAAAAAGCAACTCATTAGAATATAGATTGATGACTTGATAATATCAACCATAGTTTCAACAATAATAGTTAAGTGCTTTTCATCAGTTAAGCTTAAATATGTTCCTCCACCAGTTAAGTTTCCAACTCCATTTGAATGTCTTAGAAAGTACCAGCCAGGTTTCGTAAATTGAGTATGGTGAGCTGAGGCCCAAATAGGAGAATTTACTTCGTAATGACCACTCCAGGGTTCGCTGGCTGTCATTAAGCTACATCTACCATAAGGAAGATTAGGATAATAACTGGCTATAAGATTCCAGGCAATCGATCTAGGTATTGTGGAAAACATGAGTAAATATTATTAATTAAAAGTAAATACAAACGCTGTAAAAAACCCTTGAACGTAGCGTTCATTCAGGACCTATTATTAATAGAAATTGAAATAATTATATACATGTGTGATATGTACCCTAGCCCAGCATCCTCCTCCAAGTAGGTTATTCTCAGCACTATATTCTTCTGAACCCCATAGTATTTTGTCTGTTAACAGAGACTTCAGGGGATTTGCCCCAGTGAAACCAGGATAGTGCACACTGCGTGAAAAATTTTTTACAAGCGACAAAGTGCTTTAGGTATTTTTACCCGATAACGTCTACAACTTGGGCAAGTTCAGGATCATTAAGCATATCGTCTAAAATATTCCATTCGCCATCGGCTGCAACTATCTTTGTCTTCTGGTAGCCTAATTCATCTAAACGTTTTCTCAACATCTGATTTATATAATTTTATATTTAAATATCACTTATCAAAAGAAATAACCTTAATGTAAAGAATATCGTAAGGTCTCTCATTCCATATCTAAAATAGTAAACAAAAACTAAATAATTTTAAAAGTTCAATTTAAAACTAACTCCAACGAAATCTATAGTTAAATTATGAAATTTTTCTGCTCCAATAATCCAATTTGTTATATACTTAACAAGTTTTGTTCTATTAGAGTAAGGGTTAGACTTTCCCCCACCAAGCCATCCTGGAAAAACCCACGGCAAACCGTAAAGTAAAATTTCTGGATTTCTCTTATAAAAAACATTTATTAGTCGAAATTGCAATTAATAAAAAAAGAAGGTACTTTTTTAGCTTCTTTCATTAAAAACCACTCGTAGCCTCTGTTGAAATTCAAGTCATTTTCTTCATGCATATGAGACGCTTCGGTTCCGTCTTCATCAATACATATTAATATCAAACTAACAATTTAGAAATTGCGTTACCCGTGCTCTGTGAATCACCGCCAATCTCCACTTTTAAAATTTGTAATGATGCTGCGAAATTAGGCTGTTTTTTATGCAGAATTTTAAAGGGAGTATTAAGACTTGAAAAGTTACTGACTTTAAAGAGAAAATCCAATATTTCATCACGATAAATCTTGGGATAATTTATCAGTAATTTTGAAGTTGCCTACGGAATAAATCTTGTTAAAATTGAAATCACTCAGGCTTCAAAAAGTACTCCTCCTCCGCTGATAGCACCTATTCCATCAAATCGTCGACCATATCCATTTCTATCAGAAATTAAGTACTGAAAAGCATAACCGTGGGTTTGTAAACTTGTTAAGTAACTTAAAATAAGAGTTAAAGTAATTTTCATTGCTCTTTGTATATATCTACAGTCACATGATATAGCTCATGTGACTAGTTACCTTCAACTTGTAACAACTATCATGATTGGTCACATTTCATTTCGTAATAACGCCTGACGTCACAAGGATTTCCCCTGTATTCCCTAACGTTTTCAGCGTTTTACCGACCCCCGTTCTTAATTACCGGCACTTTTCCCGATTTCAAGAGGGTAAATCATCTATTTTATCAATTCTTATTCAGAATATTAAATTGCCTAAAAAAACATTAGACTGTAATTTTTAAATTTTGGTTAAGATTCGATTTCGTAAGGGCATTGATACAGGTGTGATGATGAATTCCGTTATCCTCCTATTTTTTATACCGCTATATGATAAATTGATAATTAATAGAGTATTTAGCAAGATATTATTAATCAAAGCACGACGATTTGTAAAGTACGCCGCGGTCATTTTGATAACGCTTTTCTTAGCGACATCTAGTGGAGGCAATTGTTGTGAAATCGTCAGTGAAAGTCGTTAAATTGTTTCAGTTTAAATCTCTAAAAAATGGCTCCAATGAAACCGGGAACAGCGCGAGTGCGATCATCACCTCTTGATAAAAATAGTCAGGAATACCGAGAGGGTCGTGAAAAGAACAATATTGCCGTTAGAAAAAGCAGAATGAAAAGTCGCTTAAAGCAATTAGAAACAAATCAGCTGGTGGAAGAATTAAAAAAAGAAAATGCAGAATTAAAAGAAAGAGTTAATCTGTTATCTAAAGAATTGGGGGTTTTAAAAGATTTGTTCATCACTTATGCAGAGGACAAATCTTGACGAAAATTTAATGTTATGACGACTTTAGTGGATCATTTTTTGTAGATTTCAATATTTATAACTTGCTTACAGAGTTGTTTCAGTTTGTCTTTATCTTTTAATAAAATTTTCAAAACTTTTCAATTTACTAAATAAATATTGCTTTTTTAAAAAATATATCAAAGTTTCTTTAATACATGTTGAATTAATTAGAAATATCTTTTGATGTTCTTCATCTATAATTTACCACTTAAGTAAAAACTAAGTTATGAGGTAATCGAAATTACAGTTTTCAGACTAGCGAAAATTGTATATTCTATATAATTACATTTTTGAATGTTCACTACTAAAATAAAGAAAATTATATTTCTATCTACTGTGAGCCTGACTTTAAATGATAACTGCCCGTTTTTGAGAAACCTAGGTCAGCAGCCAGTAGCAAACATTGTATAAAATATATTGTACAAACTAAATCACTCTTATAACACAATTTATCCGAGTGTACATATGTATGATATATATATATAAAGTAAACTTACATATATATACTGAAAAGAGGATAACAGAACATGAAAGAATCGCGTTAAAAATTTCTGAAATAATCGATCGTCATGCCAAAGAAATAAGTAAGGTGTTATATAAACTTTACTAAACATTCGAAAGTGCATAATAGATAGATACATTTCCCATAATATTTCAATATATTACGGAAAAAGTTACCAATCACCCTCAGTTTTTATTTTCTGTGCGACTGGTATGCCATTAGAGCCAGGAACTAATCTTGCTGACGGAGAGTTATCAATACGAAGTAGTTCTTCTTCTAAATCAAATGTGGTATCAAAGTTGTTGAGCAGGCCATTTGAAGTAAAATTAGATTCATCATCTAACATAGGAGAGGAAGTAGCCGATGGACTTCTCCGTAACCTTCTAAGACCCCGATCCGTAACTTTTACTCGGCTCGGACTGCCTGGCCTTTTAAAGGTTTCACTTTCGCATGAGGGAAACACAGTTTGCATTGAAGGATAGCTTATCGTAGATGGTTGTAGTAAACTCAAAATTCCGCTTTGCTGGGGTTTAGACTTATACTTCATTGATAATGAATGGATATAATCTAAGCAACGGAAGAGACGATTACGGTCGTCAGGTGGAACTAGGCCAATATCGGCTAATGCAAGGTTTGAAATATCGCTGATCGCTTCCATCCATTTTCGTTCGAGAGGTAGTGCAGCTATTAGAAATTGTTAATTCAACTAATTTTTCGTACAAAGGAAATTTAAAAACTTTCAGAAAAAGACAAGTTATACAAACCTAAATTTAAGGAATCTGGAGTATTAATTCTATCCCAATCTTTAGTAGCAACTTTAGTAGGAATTGGCGTAGAATTCGTCGGGAGCACCCGCTTTATTGCCTTCGGCTTTACACTGTAATACGATAATTCACTTATCTAAATAAACCTATCTATTTAAACATTTTAAATCTTACATTTTTTCTTTTACTACTTTTCTTTTTTCTCCTTCAATTGCATCCTCAACGCTGCTCACGCTACGCTCTTTACTAGAGCGGGATTTATTGGACACATCACTTCCAACCATACCTATAAACTCATTGTTTTCGTTATAATTAGCATATGCTTCCAAAATTTTATATCTGGTTCTATATTCTTCTGAGAAGAAATTTTTTGAATGTGCTATGCGTAAGATATGTTGTTTTCCTGATTTCACCGTTGGATATTTATGCTTGCAAGTTGGACAGTAATAAAATCCATTTTCATTGTGTTTTTTCTGATTTTTAGCGAATCGAATAAATTCCTCTCTTAACCTGTTTGAAACGTATTGTAAATTTTTCGGTTGGAATTGGCTATAATGTTGAAGAGTTGCGTCCATTACTTGCATGCATTTAACGCTCATATTTCCCTTTACTCTATATTTATCAAGTTCATCTGTATTTAAAGTTCGAGCTTCTGATTGCCTCTTTGGGCCACTATTCTTATTGGGCATGGATTTTATAATTTTAGATGTTTTTATAATAAACTTTCCAGCCATTCCTGCCGTTAAATTGTGTTTTTGTATTATGTGCTTTAGCACAGATATTCTTTGAAAATTTCGGTAAGAACACTTGGAACAAGCAAATATCTGGTGCGGTGAATTAGTAGGTTTCAATTTTAGATTCAATTTTTCTGGTTCTTCGGCTCTGACGTTTGTATTTTCTTCTGTATAATTAGTCAATTCTGTTTCCACAACGTCTTTTCCTAACTGATTCTCAAGGCGTGTCTTCCAGATATTGGATATTGGTAAATTTAAAGATTTTACAATATCTGGGTGCTGTCGGTTGCAATGTTTCACCATAATTTCAACACTGGATATAAATCTATCAGGATGGAGGGCACAAGTGAAAGATCTCGCATTCATGTCACCCCAATCGATCCCTTTATCGACACAAAGATCGTAAAAATGCTCAAGAATCTTGTGACGATGTGTTTGGAAATGATTGTCATGTTTCCGACCTGACAGTTTGTACTTGCATACTCTGCAATAGTTTAGGTCCTTTATTAAAGATTTCTCACGCGAAACTAATAAAGCATCCTCATCAATATCTGTTGCACTTTTGTTGGCTTTGCTTTGAAATGTTCGATGTGTTTTACGTTGTCCCATAGGCAAAGTTAAATTGTTTATTCTGTTTTCTTCACTTTCAGCCTCAGATGCGGATTCTTCAGAAAGACCTTTCCCACTGACACATTCATTGTTCCTAAAGTTATTACCTAGTTTAATCCGTAGATTAAATGTCTTATCACAGTTTGAATTTCGGTTAGCAGATTCACTTTTGTAAGACATGCCCTGAACCTGCAATGATAATAGCCTGTAATATCGCTCAAAACAAATGCTTCATTTTATTAGTGAGAAAACGGTTTTAATAACACTGAAATAAAAGACACAAGGACAAACCTCACGCAGTCCGTAAGTCACACTTAAAAAGCAGGTATAACAGAGAAATTATTAAAAGGTAAATCTTAAACTCTCCTAACAATGAATTAACATTTTTGAATGGCTCAGAGTCTCACGTAAGTTCTTATCGTTAACAAATGAATATGGAATACAAACCACCCTATACTTTTTATGAACAAACTGGTGGTTACTTCTCAAATCAGTTAATGGTATTTTTGCGATACTTCTGTTTTAAATTTATAAAGATACTTATGTCTTAATGCAAATCTTTTTTCGTAGTTTTGTTTAGCGTATAGTTTTCAAATTCAATAAACCCTCCTTTTCCTTATTTTTATGAAAAAACTTAGTTTTTACAAGTAATATCAGTACAATGCAATCATATTGAATTTTCTTTTCATAGCTGAACTTCTCAACCGCATACTAAAACTTTTATTTCCCAGGACTGAACGCCTTTGTTGTATATTTTACATATTGATACGCTAGCATATTGATCCACAGTCTTCTAATTTAAAAAGTGAAAAGAGGCCCCTGCACTTTTTGCAGTGAAATTCCTTATGACTTTTAAACTCACAATATGAAACATACATTCAATATCAATCCAAATTCTAATTTTAACTCTTGCAAAAGTTATTTTCCATCTTAAGAAAAAAACAAGATATATTCTTTATTTATAATAAAGTTAAGAAATATATTGCTTTTGTTATACACCGAGTTAGATGGAAAATTGTCCTTTATCTAGTTGTATTTATGAATTCGCGCAACAGATGTCGTTTGTGTTTTTCTAGTATTGAAATCCCCTCCACTGTCATTTCAGTAAACGCCCTACTGAAGTAGCTTGCGATCAAAATTTGTTTTTAGCAAAAATTTTAACAATTTTATTTGACAATAAAACATTATTGTGAAAATTTAACTAAAGTTAGTATGATTTATTGTTAAATATTGGTTTCTATATGTCTAAATGATATTCCAACAAATATTTGCCAACAGTAATGACTGATGTGGAGGCTAGACTTGCTGAAATTCAGCGCACTCTAAATAGGCTTGGGGAAAATGTTGAGCAATTATCTCAAACTCAGAAGTTTCGGGTTAGTTACCATGCTTAGCTTATGGTTTCTTGTTTTTTAGATTATTCAGATTTTATTATTTATTTTCGAAAGCATCGTATCGTTTTCAAAATCATTGTATACAACGACATTGAAATAGTCACACCTGTACCTTGTGTAGTATAGTATATTGTGTGACACTTTGCCTAAACATCCAACTTTGAATCAAAATGCCTAGATGAATATGTTTGAAAGCCGTGATAGGTGAACCGGATATCTATGAACGGTTTTGCAATATTCATTGTTCATTGTTAGTACGGATGTTTCTTATGCACTATAATCAATATATTATTCTCTTTATAGTTCATACTTCCTGTTATTGTTGACTAAATATTATTGAAGAATTGGACCAGATATTGGCCCTTTACTGTAAAAAAAAGATGTTTTTTACGATTTAAAATTTGATGTTCACACTGCTGATTAATATTAAATTTATTTTAATACTTTATCAGGTGGCTGAGTCAAACACTGCGAAGGGAAATGTTTTTAGTTTTGGTGATGATGAAAATGAAGAAAGAGGAAACTGGACTGGTAGGCTGGATTTCTTGCTGTCATGTCTTGGTTATGCTGTAGGTTTGGGGAATGTTTGGAGGTTTCCTTATTTATGCTATAAAAACGGAGGAGCCGTATTTTTTGTCCCTTACGGTATTGGTTATTCACAAAATATAATTAGTTCTCATCACTATTTGAAAATTTCCAGTCATTATGTTAGCTTTTGTTGGTATGCCAGTTTTTATGTTCGAACTCTCCATTGGTCAATTTACCAGTTCTGGAGCTTTAACTTGCTGGAAATTTGCTCCATTATTCAAAGGCGTAGGAGTCGGGATGGTAATCGTTTCTGGAATGGTAGGAGTTTACTATAACATGATAATCGGATGGTCTATTTGGTACCTTATTTCATCCTTTATAAATGTAAAGGATTTGGAATGGAGTGACTGTGATAAAAAATGGAATAATCCAAATTGCACAGGGTTAATGAATAAGGACGCGGCACTAATGTGCAATTCATCAATAAAGGATGAAGGCTTTGATAATATTTCCAGAGGGCCGGATGGTTGGTGTTATGTTTCAAGAAATCTAACTTTCGGAAATTTCAGAGATACGTTTCATAATGTTCCAATAGGAATTTACGATAAAGACCTACACAAAGCTCTAAAAACAAATCACGAGGTATTTAACACAGATTTCATTTTTATTTTTCATAGCAAGCTCATATTTCAGAATCATACGAAAATGGAACTACCAACAGAGCAATATCTATACAACTACATGCTTAAAAGAAATGATTTTGAAAATGGAAAGTTAGTTACAGAGTATAACATGGATAATTTTGGATCCGTCCAGTGGGACTTAACTTTGGCTTACATTGCTGCATGGATTATTGTGTTTTTGTCTTTGTGTAAAGGAGTAAAATCTTCTGGAAAAGTTGTTTATTTCACAGCTCTCTTCCCGTATGTTGTCCTTATAATTCTTTTTGTAAGAGGAATTATTTTGGATGGTTCGAAAGATGGCATAGATTTTTATCTTATAAACGTGGACACTAGTAAATTAGAGGATTCAGTTGTTTGGAAGGATGCTGCAGTTCAAATCTTTTTTTCGTTGTCGGCTGCCTGGGGTGGTCTAATATGCTTGTCTAGTTACAATCGATTTCATAATGATTGTTTGAGAGATACATTAATTGTTTCGATAGGAAACTGCTTGACATCTTTCTTTGCTGGTTTCGTGATATTTTCTTTTATAGGCTTTCTTGCACGTGAAACGGAACAAGAAGTCGAAGACGTTGCTACGAGTGGTATTGGTTTAGCCTTTACAGTTTATACATACGCTGTCACCCTTATGCCTGTTGAAGGACTTTGGGCTGTTCTTTTTTTCTTGATGTTAATAACTCTAGGGCTAGATTCTGAATTCGCTCTTGTTGAGACAGTAACCACGTCAATCATCGATCAATGGGAGAGCTCATTGAGACCTAAAAAAAGTTTGGTTATTTTTATTACTTGTGTTGTCTTTTTTCTGCTTGGATTACCAATGTGCTGTAACGCTGGAGGTCATATGCTTCAATTGGTGGATACTTTCGCTGGTGGATGGAATGTTATGTTAATAGCCTTGTGCGAATGCCTTGGAATTATATATGTCTATGGTTCGTTTTAATTACAGCTTATTTTTGCATGAAATTAATCTGTTAATTTCAGGTGGATTTAGATTTTGTAAGGATATTAAAATAATGATTGGTCAAAGTGGATGCTGTGGTGCTTTACCTTGGGAATGCTGTAAATTTTGGTGGCTGTTGAACTGGGCAATTCTAACACCTATTGGTGTTTTGTTTATTATGATATTTTCTTGGGTTAAGGTATTACTGATTCAACAAACAAAACCCTTAATAATAACTTTTTTATAACATTCAGTACGAAAGAGCAACATGGGATAGCTATGTATACCCTGATTGGGCACAAGCATTAGGCTGGCTCATGACTTTAGCTGTGGTGGCTGGAATAGTTATTACACCGATTTTCCTAGCTATATTAGCAATTAGAGAAGGAAAAGTAAGTTTTGAATACTTTTATGTTAAATAGCTATTATTTTTGAATTTCAGAGCTTGAAGTCTTTGATAACGCCTACACGCGATTGGGGCCCAGCCCTTTCGCAGCATAGGCGACTTGTTGACTACGTAGATGATTTTGTTATTGATCCAAAATCTGATGGAGAGCTAGATTTGCATGATGTTAAGGTTAATGTTGTTAGCAATGATAAATCAGCCAAAACAAAAGCCAATCGCAATAATAACATACTTCAGATTGCTTCTTTCAGCTCTGGAACAAATTTTTAATTTTCTTACTTTTCATAGTTTGTAAATTTTAATTACTCTTTCCTTTTTACTAATATATCGTGCCCTCTTTTATTCATATGATGACTGTGCGCTTTGAAGTCAGAGCTAGAAATATTTTTCAAAAACTTTCAAACAAAACAAAGTTATTTGATTCACGTTTAATGAATACTTCATGAAATAAAAACAATCTTTTTGCCTGGAAGTAGCCTTTATCAATAATACCTTTTAAAAATAAAAGACCGTCACAATATATGATTCCTAATTTAAATTTTTTTCTTTGTAGATTGGAATGCAAGGGAAGACAAATAAGGGGTATGAATAATTGTTATGTACAACTACTATATTTTCAGTTTCGACTTAAAAATTTTTATTTACTACTTGCCTAACATAATCGCTAAAGACCCGCATCTAAATGAAATAAGATTAAAATGATTATATTCATCAATGAGTTTGATATTCTGTAATTAGATTTAGATGTACAAATTTTATAAATATAGTAACTTTTTGCACTTTTGTTTTTATTCAAACAAATACATTCAAATTTAAAAAAGTAGCCTTTCTTAGTTATATTGTATAAACTTCAACATTGGGTTTTAATATATAACATTTTACTTGTATATCATATGCCAATGAAATTAGTTATAGCTATATATTTATACATATAAAACTTGTATTTTAAGGACCAGTTCAAAGCAACTTGAATTGACATTTAAGATATTTCAAAGTATTCAATTATTCTTGAGGCAGTGTTGCTTTATGTCCAAAAGGGGGTGGGCCAATTAAGTTAACCAAATCATTATATGTTAGAGTTTCCCTTTGGATTAAAGCATCCGCTACAATTTTTAGCATTTTAATATTTAGTTTTAAAATATTCTCGGTCGAACAATGTACTTCAGCGACGATTTTCCTTGTTTCCTTCAGAGATTCAAGAATGTTTTACAAGATAATTTGTGGTTGATATATTTACCTGATCAATCAAATTCTGTAAGCTTTGACTATATGGTTTAACAGCCTGAGGGTCAAAGGAAACCAAACCTATTGTATCGCTCATCCCCAGTTGTTGAACTTGCGTGTATACCATATCTGTAATCTTTTTTAAATCGTCTTGGGCTCCAGATGATACAGAGTTGAAGATTAAAGCCTCTGCGACTCGACCTCCCATAGCCATACACATTTTCTCAAAAATCTAGGATTCAAATATATTATTAATATCGTAAGCTTTCTTTTGTTTGTAAAAGAAAGCTAAATATAAACCTCTTCTCTTGAAATCAGTTTTTGGTCTTTGGGCAAATACTGGGCGAATCCTAGGGCTCGATTAGTTCGGGGTACAATAGTTACTTTCATCAATGCATCTGTATGTTTTAGTAGCCATCCTACCAAAGCATGGCCAGCTTCATGGTATGCAACAACCTTCTTCTCTTTCACTGACAAAATACCACTTTTTTTCGGCATACCGGCAATAACCCTTTCAATTGCATAATCAAAATCCTCCATATCAACTGCGGTTTTACTGTTTCTGGCAGCAAATAGAGCTGCTTCGTTACAAATATTAGCAATATCCGCTCCACTCATACCAGGTGAAAAAGCTGCTAATTTCTGAGAATAATTATCAACATCTTTTTCTAACCGCAATTTTCTGAGATACATCTGAAAAGTTTCTTTTCGCTCAATTAAGGTAGGTAATTCAATATTAATATGACGATCGAATCTACCAGGCCTCAACAGAGCTTGATCTAAAACTTCAGCCCTATTTGTTGATGCCAAAACAATAACACCATCTTGAGTGGCCATTCCATCCATTTCAACGAGCATCTGATTCAATGTGTGCTCCCCTTCAGCACTATGAGACCAATTACTACCACTTCTTTTTCGACCAATCGCATCTATTTCATCTATGTATATGATACATGGAGCTTTTTGTCTAGCTTCTTTAAATAGGTCTCGCACCCTGGACGCTCCCAAACCTCCAATCATTTCGACAAATTCAGATCCTGCCATAGCAAGAAAAGGCACTTTTGCTTCAGAAGCCAAAGCTTTCGCTAATAAAGTTTTGCCACAACCAGGGGGACCCAGTAATAGAGCCCCTCGAGGAATTTTTGCACCTAATTCCTGAAATCTGAAGTTTAAGAATAAGGATATTGTTTATTCACTTGAAAATATACTTGCCTTGATGGATTTTTTAAATACTCTACAAATTCCATTATTTCAAGTTTAGCCTCTGATAGACCAGCAACATCTTTAAACGATATTCCCTTCCCTTGTTGTGTAAAGAGATCGACTCTGACAAATTTTGCTTTTCTTTCACTAGCCTAGTAAATGAATGGCTCAAAAATAAGCTTCTTTCATAAAAACATAACTTACAAAAAAGTCTGATTTAATAGTGAATTGAACCTTGACCAAATTTTTAATCAATAAGTACACTGCAGCTCCAACTATAACCGCAAATATTAAAGGAGTCCAGGAGCTAAAATTTGTATGTAAAGTATTCTAATTGCATAAAGATTTTAAATATCATACCTATCCCTTTGGTAGGACACAGAAACCCCATTTTTAATACCCAGCTCAGCTTCAATTTTACGTAGTTTTGTTTCAAATTTATCTGGATCAGCAATTTTCATGGCAAATAAATTCTGATCAACTGGCCGCCCCTTCACTACAGCATTTGGATGTAGTTTAATGAAGGCAATTTCAACCTCAGGTCGAACAATAATTTCATCAACCTGTTAATTTTAATTAATATAAACTATAAAAGGAGACATGAGATAGAATTACCTCTCCTTTTGTTAACATTTCGCGAACAAATTCATTCCAAGAGACAAACTTGAACAAATTAGTGTCTTCTGATGACTGCAGTTTGTAGAGTATATAGAAAATTGTGCCTAACCAAAAGATCATCATCAATCTTGAACCCATGGGCATTTTATCATTTGGCTGCTCTTTATCAGATTCGTTGTCTTGTTTTTGGCTCTGGTGCGGAACCTTCGGATAAGCTGGTCCGAAATTCTTTTTTGCGACACAAAACCAATTTAGAGTTTCTACAATTTTAAAGTCAGTAAAGAGGAGTGACCTAGCGTAAACCTTACTTTGAAGGATATCCTTTTGACTATGATCATTATAGAAAGATTTTAATATTCCATGTGATTCTATGGACAATTTTCTTAAATCGTTTTTCTTGTGCTGTTAAGATAACAAGAATGTAATTGGTAGCCTACTTTTTGTGCTGTTTGACTTGAACTTGAGGTCATTCGGCAGACGAATATAATATAAGTATGCAAGTAGCACTGATTTTTTAATATTAAACATAATATAATCGTTA
This sequence comes from Dimorphilus gyrociliatus, assembly GCA_904063045.1. Lineage (NCBI taxonomy): Eukaryota > Metazoa > Annelida > Polychaeta > Dinophilidae > Dimorphilus > Dimorphilus gyrociliatus. The sequence continues at coordinate 1,762,636 of CAJFCJ010000003.1, forward strand.
TAGTAAATAACCTTGATAAATCCTTTTTGTTTAAGTTTCTGAAAAGCAAAGCAAGCTGGACACCTGTTAACTAAATTTGCAACTTCTTTGTTTCTTACGAGATCCACAAGCAGAGAAGTGCTCCTAAGATTCATTTTCTTTACGGTTGATTGCTAAAAGTTTACAACAGTCCAATATCTGGAAAATTAACCATAAGCGTAATAGCGCAGAGCATGTCTATTTTACTTGCAAGATAATGAAAACTGGTAGACTTTTATGTGATTCAGATTTTATATAAACTATTCCAAGCCTTTGCGCAAGCGTTTTGTGAGGCACTAAGGTAAATTTTCATCAAGAATAATAATAGATTAGAATATCCTTTAATATTGATCATATTTGGAAATTATATTCCTTATTTAAGTTGATTTAATTAGTAATATAAAGAAACATCTTAGATTTTCACACAATTTACAATAAATAAAAATTATTCACCCTATCATGTCTTCATATCAATACCTGTGGACAGGTCATATTTATGTTCCTAGCCAATTTTTGTAATACTAGATACTTGAACATTAGAAGATATTTATTATTTTTGTAGGTGGGAGACATGACGATTAAAGATTTTTATGCTCTTACGCTAATTTAAGAGTAATTCAGAGCAAGAAGCTACCTCAATTTACAGTTTTAATTCGGTAAATAATTCACTATTAATATTTACATATGGTTTTTGGTGGAAAATGAACTTTAATATATAATAACTAAGACAAATTTCAATGAAACGAGTTGGAATCGTTTATCTTACTATTGATAAAATGGCAATAATCTACACATTCATAGTTGCTAAAGCGGAAGCAAGGCAAAGGATAATACACACCTGGTCGACAGTTAGAGAAAGCATGGCAGGTCAAAATATCTTTCAGCATGTAAACTCGCCTGACTACAGTACTTTTGGCCCGTTCTGTACAATACTCTGCGCAATTAGTAGCTCGTTAAATATTAATAGCTTTTGTGTTATAACGGGCATTCAGCAGCCTCAACTTAATGCTTTCAGAAATATGGACCTTCTTTATATATAAAATAGTTTTTGACTTGATTAATCTTTGATGATGAAAAGAACGAAAAAGTTTTCATTAAAATAAAAAAAAACCACATAAAGTAGTTCATTCAGTTTTGAGACTTTTGTCGTAATAAAAGCTGCTGTTTAATCTATCATATGGACATCTTTCATATCTTTATCATTTGTTACATCAGCACGTTTAGTCTTCACCTTGAAGTAATGAGAATAAACTTCAAAGAACACTGTACATGTATATTTTCAGTAATTAAGAACTGTTTAATATGAGGACAAGATAGGGTGAAGTGATGACATTTAAGTAGATATAGCAGTCATTAGGAAAAATTATGCACGAACCCCTTAAATGAATTCTTGAATCACGCAACAATGATGACCTATATTTTGCTGACTGAGCGCGCTGATTGGTTCGTAAAGTAAATGCACAAGCACGTTGATTGGTTATTTCGATAATGATATAAGTAATGTTCTTTTTTATTTCTTCATAACTTTTAACATTTTCAGTAGGTAGAGATGAAACTTTTACGACATCCTCACCTCGATTCAGCAATTACAACTACGTTTGATGTCTGCGCGTCATAGAATTTTTATGAGGGTGACACAGTTCAGTATTGGCAATTGCTACAAAAAGATTCTCACCATTAAATTTTAAGCGAAATTTTCTCACCCTCAAATTTCGATTTAAGAATTTATTTGCCTGCTATAACTATTGTAGAATTGATCAGCAGTAGAATTTCAAAGTTTCAGAACGCTACATAAAACAAGAATTACTAGTAACAACCAGAATAATGAATATTATAAAGTATTCAGGAGATTGATAATTTTCCTTTTGAATAAACCCTTAATATGCTCGTTGTTACTTCATATAGAGATGGAATATCAACAACAGGTGTTAGGTACGTTTTATTGTTTTTATAGTCGACTTACGTAAAATATTTTTCAATTCAAATAAATAACTTTTACTACTTATAAGCTATAAACAAAAATTATTAATCATTTTCGCAAACAAAGTTTTCTAGCCTTAAAAATATCTCTTATTCACCAGCACAGAATCCAATTCTTGCCATTCGTTTACGAATTCTTCCATGGAGACTAGTCCCGAAGCAAACGAAAGAAGAGAAAATAAAAAACGTCAGAAGCGTCAATATCCTTTAAAGAAGTTTCAACAGGATGGCCGAAAATTATATAAATGTCAGCTTTGTTGTTATGTAACAGATAGAAAAAATAATTTAAAAAGACATATTTTTACCATGCACGAACAGTGCGGAAAGATTTTAGAATGTTGTGGTATGTTTTTTGTTAATAAGGCTCAGTTAAGGGAGCACGTTTCCATTTTTCATCGAAATGGTTATTCCTGTGAAGTGTGCGGAAGAAATTTTTGTCGTAAAGCACTTCTTAGACGACATAAAACTCTCCATAATAACGATTTTCGAACATTTATGAGCAATGCAGGAGATATTCCTTCTAAGGTAGAAAATAAATTGGAAGTTTTTAACAATGGAAATACATTTGAAAAAAAAGAACAATCTCAGGAAACGAATTTTGGAAAAAAAGAGGAAAAGAAACGATCAGGAAACAGAGAGGGCTGGATGAAAAAAAGAATGCTCTTAAACAACAGGCTATCAGAAACTTACAACAGTACCCTATTTAACTTTAAATTAAAATTAGAAAACCAAGACTTTCGTTGTAAACGACATATGCCCAATATAACAACAAAAAGAAGACTAGCTAGATTTATATATTCCTGTCAATGTGGCCTGGAATTTGAAAAACAAATGGGTTTGTTGGAGCACTCTCCATCTTGTCGGGTTTACAATAATTCTGTGTCGTACCTTAAGCCTTTCAATCTGGCTAATTAGAAATTCGACAAGCAATTTTTCGCACACCAGTATTTTCCTTCTTTGTGACTAGAATATAATGTGGGATATTCATCTATATTGCATAGGGATATTCTTTTTGTAAGGTTACACTTTCGATTTCGTTACGAAATTTAGTTCATTTTTAATTTTTATTCCATACTTATGCTTAATGCATTTTGTGACCATCCTTATAATGTATATTTAATGTCTTCGAACTGCATATCTAGTACTTTGGGCTAGTATTATCACTTATGTTCATCATACAAACGTTTGTACTTTATTTTAGGTATGTATATTTTGGAAGAAGAATAATAATTTGTTTTGGTAAATCTCTTAGCTCATGACATAATCAAATAAAGAACACGTTGACATCATATTTTAAGGTATAAACTCGATTATAATTTTGTCGTGTCCAAACCCAACAAAATGTATTGCGTGAGGAAAATGAAGGAACAATCGATAAATATGCACGAGTTCGTCTTAATTATAAATGCATTTTCCATTTCATGGATCGATTTATAAAACTTTTGTTCAGTATTACGGCTTTCTCTAGTAAAATTATATGCCTTAAGCAAAATATTCAAGCGGATTTTAAATATGATATATTACTTTTCTCGCATCGTTTTATCCTTTAGTCCTTCCACATTTGGCTGTTTGTCAATATCCTGTCATAAAATATGTAGAATGTATATATACAGTATATATATATAAAGAAGTATATCTTTTATATGTGTCTGCTCAAACAGTCTAGTCTGTCATGGCAATATTCTACTTTTCAGGAAGAGTAATGTTCATATGAACAAAGCATTTTCTATAAATTAGATTGTTACTAAATATAGCTATACATCGTTTACTTAATAAAATAACTCAGTCAAATAATAAAACTAGAGCAATCGTTGCAGATGTGAAAGAATTTCCCACCAAATTTATCTATTGTCAAAAAAAATTTCTAAAAATTTTATATTTCAAAGTTTAATAAGTAAGATATACGGACATCATTATTTATTGTGGTGTACTTGTCAAAGGAACAGTTATGAGTTTGAATATACAAAGTGAATAAGAAATATTTTAAAAATTTATTTGACTCCATTCATAAAGATACCGTTAAATATTTTACATAAACTCCTTAGTCCCACAAATAATAGTTATTAAGGTCACCTAGCCTCGATTAAAACAAACACCCCAATTTAAATAACGATTGCATCTAATTAACTATTAATTTAATACTGTGATCGTTTGATGAATAAATATTCAGAAATAATGAGTGAAAGCTGTACAAAGATATGAACGAGAGAATATGACAATCTATATCTTCAAATCAATTGTTTGTTTTAAATATTCTATTTAAATTAAAGACTTGCAAAGATAAATTTATGCAATGATAGATTTATGAAATAATGTTGAATCATATTATGCCTTTATATTTAATAAATTCTTTTTAGGCCATTTTTCTTATATGCTTATCTAATAGTTGGTTTAGGCTTCACTATAGGAGGTTTTTTACAATTTAAATATTCCCCTGACTGGATGGCTGTCCAAAGATTCACATGTGGATTCTGAGATATTTTCCCCATTAATACCATTTTCTGATGCAATAGAACATGAATTATCTGGTACTTTAATCAAAAATTGAGCAGGTATCCAGCCGCATTTATTACAACGCTTTTTGTCACATGGTATTCGAGATAAATGCTTTGTTCCATACATCCAACAATTATCAGGATATATTGCTGTTATCTATCAAATAAATGACAAATTTAAATTTCCTTTTATATAAGATGCTTTACAAACGCAAACTATATCCCCAGAGTTAAGTTTGACGCAATTATCGGAGACTGGTGCATAATCTTCTATAGCTTTGAATAAGCCAACAGATAAATGAAAATTCTGAAAGTCAGAGAGATAAAAGTGCCTGATTTCAGTCTCAACTTACCTCTTTTCTAAAACTGTTTCCATCAGCAGCATTTGATGTTTTTTCCTTTATACAGGCCTTTGGAATTAGGCCTTCTCTTCCATTGGCCCTTTGCGAAAATAAATACAAAGTGAACATTTCAGTGACCTTTTTTGTTTCATACCATCCTAGCCACCATCCCGTTACGTTTGTTTTTGTAATTAAGACTTCCTGATTCAACTCTAGTGATAATTCATCGTCAGTAGAAGCGGAGTAGGGCTTTATACATTCATACCATTTTGCTGTGAAAGGAACTAGAAAAACTATCACATGTATTTTAAAAGAAAGATATAAACCCTCTGGCAGAACAACATTGTTTTGACTGAGTTGAAGATATGAAGCCGGAACGCAACCTATAGAGCCATCTTCCGTGCTTATTCGCCACCACCCTGTAAAAATATAGTTTTAATAATTATATTTTTTCACTCGCTAGAGTCAATAACTTCTTAATAGATAAAGGGTCAAAAAAATGAAATTTACAAGCAGATGCGATAACTTACCGCTATCAAACTTTTCCATCACTCGGACAATTTCAAATTTTTTTACAGCTACCTCATACTCTCCCTCAGGACAAAAGTCTTCTATGCATAGCCATTCTTGTAGTTTCCTGGGAGTGGATATTTCCATATTTTTTGAAGAATTATTTCTTGATGGTCTTGATATAAATAATTAAGTGCATTAGATAGAGCGTTGTACATGCAATATTTAAATCGTGTACTCGTTATCATCAAGATCACTCTCCTTAGGGCTGAAGAAGGTCTGAACAAGAATATCCCGGCTAAAATACTTTTCCAAGGTTTGAAGAGACTATTAGAGTGGTAGAGTAATATCTAAAAAAAATTTGGCGTGAAAAAGAAAATGTATATACCTTGCAATAATCATTTAGAGGTTTAAGCCGACTTTCTGCAATTTGTCGACATTTCCTAGGATGCTTGGCTGTCAAAAATAATTAAACGTCTTTCTTAAGTTTTAGTTAGAAGTTACTTACGAGGAAATTTTGGCATTATTTCTTCAAAATTTGTCCCAAATTTGAACAAATGAGGATAACTTTTAACTAATTCGACCTAAAAATAAAAATATTGCCGATAGATTCTTAATTTAAATAGAAGAAATAGTAATTTAGAGTAACTACAGGATATTTTAATTATCAGTAAGTTGCAAACGAAAATGTATGAATAATCGCATGACCCATACTTAGCCAACCTATTTGACATTTAATCTCATGAATTTGAAAACTCACATGCAATTTTCGAAATTCGCTGTATCTTCGATAAACTACATTTTTCGTCCCATCTGTCCATAGCAGCTTAATGGCATAAACCTATAAAGACGTACAAAAAAGTAACTCTCAGTTAAAAGGCTGATAAGAAAATAGCATTTCTCAGACAAAAATAACATTTACAAAATTTAATGAATAGTATTTGCAAAGTGCATAAATTGCAAACATGTCATAAAAACTTGCAGTTTGATTTTCTTAAATAATATTAGTAACTAATAAAACTGACATAACATTTTTCAAGATACACATTGACCGTAATTGATAATATAGACATGTACTTTTTTTGGATTGTTAGCTACTCTGCATTCTACTTAAATAGGTAGATCAAAATTTTTTAAACAAGTAGATATCCTTCTAACTTAGAACCAGATTGATATCGGACACCAGCAGCTAGGATTTAATTAGCAACTAAAAATGCCAACATAAGCAATGTTTTTAAACAATTTTTTCTTCTCAATTTCATTTTTATTAATATAAAATATTTATTCAAAGGAATTCTACTGGTAGCCTGCCAAAATTAAATAGAAGGCCACAAAAAACTTAACGATTTAACATGACAACTCGCAATATTGGTAGTATTTAGATTTTTGGCCTTTCTTCGACTTACTGATATTTTAAGTTTAGATGTTTTGGTGTCCATCTCCAGATTAGCTGTTACTTCAAATGCTAGTATTTTGTTGTATCATCAAAAACTCCTATTATCTTTTTCAAATAAAAAAATACTTACATAATATTTTTCTTCAGTTTTACATTTGATACAATTAATAATTTCGATATGATGGATTGTTTTCCCTGACATATCTTGGTATACACAATCCTTTAGTTTGAAAGTTTAATAAGAAAAATCAAGCAATTTTTAGAAATCTACAGGCCAGCTTCACGAATATGAAGCAGATTATTCATTCGAGGAAAACCGCCTAATGCTATGAGTCATTAATTAATCCTGATACAGTACAAATTATTATATAATTATTAGTCATAAAAAGTTACGGAAATAGCATATTTTTATTAGAAGTAACAGAAAATGATGTGATGGGCAAATATCTTTTTTGAGTGCCCAATTGAAAATTCGCGCCATTTTGTTAAATAAACTGGTAAAGAGCTGTAAAATACCCTCATTTTCGTGAGATGTCCACAGTGCTCGCACATCACAACATATTCTAAATTCTTTTATTATATAAGCTTATACCATATACATTTAGCTATGTTAACTAGGAGACTGTTTAGCATCAGAAACAATATTTTTAGAAGCATCGTTCGAAAAAAATCTGCTGTTTCAAATTCTATCGATATGAACAGAAAGCTTCTAACTGATTTAAAACTGAATCAGACGATTACCATTCAGGAAAGTCAGTATTCCATTTTCTTAATAAGAGAATCGCAAAAAACTGCACCTCATTGTAATTTTCAGTGATAAATAATATCAGTGAAATGGTAGCCAAACCGAGAACTTTCAGGTAAGAAAACTCCTGCAACAGTAAATAAGCTATTACAACGAAAACATTATAGAGATGAAAGGCCTCAAGAGCTTATGGAATGGAAAATGCCCGCAAACCAATCAATATTACCTGCAAGTAGAATGATGGATAGCTATGTTGAATGCGTTATACCCCTATCTACTGATGAACAATTGAGAGAAAAATATGCAACTTTTTACAATACTCTTAGAGTTGGTCGATTGTTAGAAGATCTAGATGTACTTGGAGGTATTGTTTAGTTATTAAAAAGTCATTATCTGAAAACAATATTTATTTTTACAGTCTATATATCTTTCAAGCACAACACTGTTCATTATCCTGGACAATCTCGAAGCCCTTATGTAATAGTAACTGCCGCAGTTGATCAAATAGGTAGCAAATACTGTTTCGTATGAGAGGCAGTTTACTTAACTATCTAATATAGATATTGATTCAAGAATAACGACACTGTCGATTGAGAAAGATGTTATTTTGCGAGGCCATGTAACATGGGTAGGAAGATCATCAATTGAAACAACAATGGAAGTTTGTCAAAAGGTTATTAATACTAATATTATTTTATGAAAAGTATTTTTTGAATCTGGTATTAGGATGCAGACGATATCTGGCAGGGTTGTATGATTGCAAAATTTGTCATGGTAGCCCGGGATCCTGCTAATGCCAAGTATACTTTCTTACTATGAAAATAGAAATATTTTAACCCTTATAACCGTTCATTTATTTATAGAGCAGCCATCATTCATCCCTTAGTGTGTAAAACTCCTGCAGAGAAACTTATCTTTCAATTAGGCCAAGGTATATGCCTAAGTGTTATAAACATTTTGTTTTTATTTTATCAATAATCATTTAACTACATACAGAGCTTAAAGGAAAGAGACTACTTGAAAGTTGTCAATCGCTGCTTAAAATTCCGCCAAATGAGGAAGAAACAGAATTAATTCATAATCTTTTTCTTCAAACAATAGATCAATCGTAAACATTTTTAAAACTATCTTATCCAGTATATCCAGAGTATATACTCACATATATTTGTAGTATTTATTTTAAGGCGAATGATATCAATACTCAAATATAGGTATTTAATTATGTATTAATTGAGAGCATGCACATGCTTCCTCAAATATATTGTTGGCAGTTTCGAAAAGAGTCGATTAAAGTCATGTTACAAGTACAATTATATGACTATTAAGAATTTATGATTTTTTAAAATTATTTCAAACCCTTAAGTGATGCTATTTCTTTTAGATGTGACACCCAATTTTTTTTCACATACCCATTTATATCTCATAAGATCACACTTCCTTCCTAGGACAATGAGTTTCCGAAACATCACTAAGCCTAAAGGAACCAAATGGATGAACGATTCGAAACTGAAAAACTTATTTCTCTGCTTTCCCGAAGTAACTAAGTTTCCTGTTGTTAAAACACTAAGTTTTCAAATTTTTTTTTCGATTAATAGCAAAGAAATTTATATAACAAAGTATTTGGAGGTTTCTTGATGAGAATTGCATTTGAATTGGCTTGGGCAAGTCAAATGAGCCATACGTAAGCTACAATTGAGAAAATTATATAATCACGATATAGTAGGAGAATATTTTAAAATAGAAAATCTAGACCTGTGGTGAAATCTTTGGCGGATATCAGTTTTCGAAAACCTGTCGATATTGGATCACTTCTTTATTTATCTTCAATGGTAAATACCTCAGCTTACCGTAATTTAAAATATTGTAGTCAATAGAAACAGTGATTGATCTATAAACTTTTTGCATATATTAGGATTATTTAACATTTAAGTTAAACTATAAACAGATAGTCTACACAAAAGATTATGACACTCAAATTAAAGTTAATGCAGAAGTAATTAATCCAATGACAGAAGAAAGAAGTCTAACAAATACATTTCAAATAACCTTTACGAGTGCTGAAAAAGTAGTTCCTATTATTCCAGCCTCATATTCCGGTATTTTTTACATTATGTTTAATTTTATATCTGATTATTAATAAATTTCAGAATTTATGATGTTCATCGACGGAAAGCGATTCTACAACAAGTGCAATAAGTGATTTTCTAAAGACCATTTTATATATATATATATATATATATATATCAATTAAAGAATCTATTATATACTATGTTTTTTGACTTAATTCAATAACATAATTAACTCTGAAAAAAAATCATTACATTAGATTTTTTTAATTATTGTTAAATATATTGCACTTAAAATGTATCTGTATTATTTCTTGGTGAAAAAACAGTCAAAGATTTTTATTTATTTTCCGTTCCAGCTAAAGTATTGAGTGGAATTTTAAAGTAGAAGTGACTATAAATCTGGCTGAATACTTTGAGATAAATATAAAGTGCTTTTCTAACCGAAAGACAGAACTTGCCTCGAATGTACGTAGCATAGATTTATTTAAATAGAATCAGTCAAGAGGCGAACGTTTTAAGCTATACTGTTTATTAACAGGAAGCTTAAAACCTCTTGCACCAGGGTAAGCCAACCAAGCAATGGCTGCTAGTTTTTTTGAAAGTCAGAATTTTAATGAACTATTCATTTTAACATAAAAATAGCAATAACAACAACTTGGAAATTAGAATAGAAACCTTAACATATTTACTAAATTCAAATTTTCGTTTATTCCAAAATGAAAATGTTGTCTGCTCTAATACTCTAGCTTTGGGTTAATGTGACTTGCCTACTTTCTATAAATAAGTAAAGCATATCTTAACCTCTAGATTGTTAAATTGAAGTGTATATAAATGTTAGCCTAAAGATGGCAATACAGTTCGATTGGTTAGACTCCTGAGAAATTATCGACTTTTTTGTAGTTACATACAAGGCTTCTCGTTTCGATTTTATTCATTAGAGGTAAAGCTAGGCTAAACACCCTATTATAACTACAATGTGTTTTGTTTTACAAAGAGATAACCTTGACTTGAAATACCGCTAATTTCGTACTGGAACAGGCAGTATACGAGATAGTATTTGAAAGAAGTAATAGTGTAAGAAGTCTCTATAGGTATTGCGCACCTTTTGTTGAAAAAAATGTCAGATTTAAGTCTAAAGGTTTACTCTCTTTGAAATATTCTTCCAGATTATCTCAATGGAAATTTTTTCGATGTCTCTAATCAATTAAAAATTATTGAATAAGCACATCGGCTTGTAGTTCAGGTATTAATAGATTTAATCGCTCCGCTCCCATTATTGACATATCAGTTTTTGATCACATGTCTCATCGAAGGTTTGTTTGTTAATTACACATATATCCAAAAGCTTCTTTCTTTTTAGTAATGAAAAGAATATGAGACTTATTTTAGGCACTGAATTTTCTTTTTCTAGTCTGTAAATTACCTGTCAGTCATTTACCGAAGGAGCTGACCAGCGTAACCTTTCGCAAATAACCTTTGGAAGCGTTTAGACGTTGTTTTAAAAAGTCAGTTACTTTCTAAAATATTATTGAATTAACAGATGTTTGCATTTGTAAGTAGGTTTGAAACGATTTACAGACAATGTTTGTAGAAGCCGCCAATCGCTAACTATTTATGAGATATGTTGTAGTAACGCCAATATTCTGTTATAACAGTTCGGGTTTAGCGAATCTACATACGCTGTTGCAGTTTACTTTAGCGATTTCTTAGTGACGTCAGCAGACGAACGCTCCACCTAGTGCCCCATTCCCATCGTCAGTCGTGCAGTGTAGGTACTCAACGCCTCATCGAAAATTTATTATGGATTCTGCAGATTTTATCCACCATTATTCAGTATTTACTTGTTGAATTGTTAAGAAAGTTTGAGCATAAATAAAGGTTGGTAGGTACGATTACTTATAACTGAAAACACGTTTAGTGCCAGCTTGCTCTAGATGTTTGGGCTTCCAACTTTTTAGTAATTTTATAAAATCACTGGTTGGGAAATGCCAAATATTAGTTTATGAAATATAAAAGCGACGTTGATAATCAATTTATGTTAATTAGAAACATTTAAAATAACTAACCTATTCTACCTTATAAAAAATTGCAATGTAATGTTTTCGAGGGTCTTCTGAAATACTAAAATCCTATTTTAGAGTTTCTGTATTTCATTTTACCTCAAACAAACGCTAAAAGAATCTTATATTACATTGTGTATTTGAACATAATCATGGGTTGAAAATTGCACAGTACATATAAATTTATATATGCTGTATATACTAATATATATAATTTTAACCAAATGAGCAAAACCTGCTCTACACCTCTAAATATATCCACTACCAAATATATATAATGGCTTCATGCAGGTATTAGATATATCCTTAATGTGAGGTTTACCATTTTTGTTTTCTTAATTTTATAAAGCAGTTTTTTTATCTTTTTTTAAGATTTAATGATTATCCTTAGAATAAAGCTGTAATTATACATATAATTTTTTGTCATAAAACTTATTATTGAGAATTATCCATAATAGTCAAAAGATATTTAAAATGGACCAGTAGGATTGCAATTGAAATAACTCATTCATAAAATATAGCTTGAATAGGTAATGAAACGTTTACGATTACTATTCCAGATAAAATAGGCTTACAAAATTTATTCTCAAAATATGATATAAGTTCATGTGATACATATATATATATAAGATTAAGAAAAGATCATTTTGTTTTCCTTTATTAATCTATTTTGGTTTTTCCTGAAAATCCTTATATTTACTTTAGACTGTCTATATCCAATATCTACATAATTTTTGTGCGCAATTTCTAAACCTAAATAATAGGTGTTCAGCGACCTTATGACGTCACAAATCTTATGTTCTTTATCGATTTTTGCAAATCAGTGGCTATTGAAATCACAATCATATTATTAGCCATTTACCATAGGGACTAAATCTATTAAAATTTTATTATCCGTTAAATTGCATCTGAAATATAATTCCAGTATTTGCCATTTTAGAGAGCTTCTCAAGATATGGCGTGAAATTCTATTCTTTCTTTTCCCCGATTCACAGTCAATTTTCATCAATGACTTAAAAAGCAATATTAGACATAAAGTCACTCAGGCATTTGAAGCGCCAATAACATATGATGAAGTTTAATATTTTTAAAGAGTCTCAGTGAAAGCATTAAGGGAGATTTATCATATTAAATACACAGACTTTTAGCTTTTTCTCATTATAATTAGGTTTGTTGTTGTTTAGGTATAATAGACAAAATTAGTATTTCTCTGTAGTAGCAATCTGTTCATATTTCGTTTTATTTCGACAGAAGAAACATTTAACCTTAAACTAAAAATATGAAATGAAAATATTTCTTATAAATCATATATAGTGACTATTACTATATACTATATGCGATTCAGCATACTAAATTAGCTTTAATTAGTAAATGGCCTTAAATTCTCAACTTTTTTCTTTTGAAGCAATAGTTAATTAAGCTCTTTACTATCTTTATCAGGTAATAATTGAAAACTTATGAGATTTTAAACACAAAAAAACAAATTGGAATTTAATAAGGTTTAAGTAAATAAATAAATCGTTTATATTTGTCCTATACTTTAATCTAGATATGTACAGAACATGTCTGTCTATAAATTAGTTGATTGATATCACAATTCTATAGCAATAAAACAATAGCATAAAATAATTGGTTCTTCATAAAACGGTAGCAATTAATGTTAGTATTTGTATCCTATATGATGTAAGTAAACAATAGTAAATCTATCACCTATTCGCCATAGATATAAACTAGGGATATTCTGAGTAATATTTCATTTTATGAACCAAAGATGTACTTTGTATTTGGCATGCCATACATAGATGTTAACTGCCTTAAGTATGACATTGATCTTCTTTATTTTGAGGCTAGGTAAAACTACAGACGCAAGAGCGATTACATATTAAGCAAAACGTGTGCCCACTCTTAAAGGATTAATAATTTCTATAATATTGACAGAAATGCCTTCAACTTCTTTGGTAAGACGAAGGAAGCATCGATGGCTAAAAATCTTGGGCTACAGTACAGAAGATATAATCAAATGGAGGAAATTTGGTCTCATAACCATTGCTATAACTGTTGTCTCCGCTCATATATATCTACAACAGTCTGAAGATACACTTGTGGGTAAAATGACAGGTAAAACTGCAATACTCATGGACTCTAGGTTTTTTTTTCAAAATATGATCCAAGTATTAAAAAAAGAGAATTTGCATGATGTTTCTAACTTATTTAACTAGGCACAAATCCGTTTAACTATTGAATGGAGAATTTTTATTGGCCATGCTTACATAACGATATTTTTTGTAAGAGTTTCTCTTTCAGATCTTGTCGGGTCTCCTGTCTAAAATCAATACCTAAGTAATGTTAAATCAGCATACATCTTGAGTCATTTAGAATCTGATATATCTAAAACAGTTCTGTTAGAGATTGTAAAAAAATGAAGGAAAGACGCTAGTAAAATGTATGTTTCTGAAGATTAAGCAATTACTAATATGAGCTCTCGTCATTTAAATACCACTAAAGAATGTGAGAATAGTTAAACAATCAAAAAATGTTTATTTCGTTGCTAAGGCATTTATATTGACAGAACTATACTTTGAAATATTAATAATTTACCAATGCTGATTATGATCTTACTAGAGTATTATTTATAGCATTATTTCTGACTTGAAGTAACCTACAATTTCTTTAAATGTAGGAACAAAAAATGAACATCTTTTAAGTTAAGCTCCAGATTAAAAGTAATTAATTAAATTCTGATATTACTTTCCCTTCGATTTCACACAGGTTTGCAAGCCACATCTAGAAAATTATTGGCCAACTCTACTTCTCATGGACCAGAATGGGAATCGTGTGATTTTGAAAATAATCATATTCCTGGACTGTGGATATTTTCACATGCAGTCTGTGTAATAATCGTCTTTATTGGTAATTATTGATGGTATAAAATGGACAAATGAATGTTACATATCTACTTAGATAGATACTTATACATACTAATATATATGCTATATATATATACTGTATATACAGTCTATGTATTGTATATATTAGTATATACAGTATACTAGTGACATATATAGCTATTGTAAAGAGCAAGATTTTAGCTATTCTTCCTGACAGTAATTTCTTCTTCAGCTTTGGCAATTATATGTGATGACTTCTTCGTGCCGTCCCTTGAAGTTATATCTGAAAAATTACACTTATCTGGTGATACTTTCTGCATAAAAAAGCTTTCCATTATATTATCTCTAACTTTCAGAGGATGTTGCTGGGGCTACGTTCATGGCAGGTGGAAGCTCTGCACCGGAACTTTTCACTTCCGTAGCTGGTGTTGCAGTGAAAACGGACGTTGGTGTCGGAACTATCGTCGGGTGAGTGTAATTATATTACAGGTGAAATTTTTTTTATCAATATTCCGGTAGAAACATGGCTTAATCTCTCATATAGTGAGAGGATTTGTCTAATGATTTTTATCTCAAAGGCCTTTCCTAATAATATAGAGATCAAACCCGTCGGGAAAATAAAACCTATTTCAAATAACTATATCGAAATAGCTTATGTTCGTTGTTAAATTTGCTATTCTGATAGAATTACGACGGTTTGCAATGCTATCTAAGTGTCCTGAAATGCTAGTAAATCAATGTTCTCTGCCACTTCTTACACTTGTTTATATCACTCTGAGATTACAATCGAAAGTTTTTCATGCGAGCTTGAGCAAGTGAACAAATTTATTTGGAAAGTGCTACGACCCTAATATGCTAAAAAGAAATTAATGCATATTTTCAAGTAAAATAATGAAGTATAAAAATAAGGTCATTTTTTGCTCTAAACCTTTCATACACCTTGTAATTGTAGACTCCAAAAGGGAGTTGTTGTTAGATCTCAGGTAGATGAGTAAAGGCTGAAAGAAAATACCCAATAGTTTATACCCTTCTTTGACCTTGATTTCATTTACCAGTAATAAATGCCCAACAGTGTAACAAATATGATATATAATCATAAAACGCTCTCGAATATTGAATAATGAATATAAGTCGGATTAGATTTATGAATGTTAGCGCTTCGGTAAGATTTAATAAAATCTAACAGGAACCATTTAAAAAGAATTTTACTTTAATTACCATTAAGAAACCAGTAGAAATATAAATTATATTTAATTGATAAAAGCATTTGACGATATTCGGTACATATCTCTTTGATGAAAATCGCTCAACCATTCTTTGACATTTTTTTATGAGCTAAATATTTTACGAGAAGGTTTCTATATGTCGTCAGTTTTAATATCTATAATAAATAGAACTTAAATGGTTAAGCAGTGGGAATTATTACCTTTTAACCAAAGCATTTATAACTATCATTTTTATGTGTTAAAACGCAATTTGTCTTTTGTACCGATTGAACGCAAGTATTAAATGGCATATGAATATATGTAGCTTATAATATATTTATAAAAGATTTTTATGCTGGTCATTTATGATCGATAGTACAAATGAATATTTAAACCTTATGATTGACCAGATTAGATAGGAAATTATAGGCAATGCTAGTTAATAATTCCTTACAATCTAAATGAGTATCCCAAGGCTGAAAGGCCTAAGAAAGCAGCTTTATGAACTATTAGCTTTTCATTTGCCCTCCTAGAATAGGACTAATGACTTTTTTATGTATTTATGAATACGCAAACGGTTTATTTTCTAATTTTTTGATAAATTAGAGTGCCTCAAAAATATACAAATGATTTGAAATCAAAGGAGTAAAATTTATAGATCTAATAATGACTATTCCTATATGGTTTTCAATTATTTAACAGCTCGGCAGTATTTAATCTGTTGATCATTATCGCTTTAACTGGCGCTTTGGCTGGACAAGTTTTGAACCTTGACTGGCGTCCTCTCTTACGAGACTCTTTCTTCTATGCCATGAGTATTGCTTGTTTCATTGTCTTTTCTTGGGATGCAAAATTTAGTCATTGGGAGGCCGCTGTGCTCTTATGTCTTTACATTGCCTATATCGGACTTATGTTTGTGAATCCCAACCTTATGAATTGGATGTCAACGTGGCGGGGCTGGTAAGAATTTTATTACATCTATACTTTCGTTTTCTAGCAAATTTTTTTCTAACATTACTCCAATATTATTACTTCTCAGCTGTAAAAGCTCAATGATTAACCCAACATCGATGGAAGATGGGCCTGAGACGGAACAAACAGGAGCAGACGAAAAAAATGAAAACAAACTGCGTAAGGTAAAGTAACAAAACTATAATTAAATACTACATTTGGTATTAGATCTTGAAAATAAAAAAGCTTTATTTAAATTGTTACATTGTATACGTATATATATATATGTATAGACCTCGACAAACGGACTTACAAATACTCAGGAGCCAAACGGAGAGGTAAACGGAGATGTTTGCTTTTGCTTTTACTATCTTTCAATTTATTTACAAAACATAAAGGGTTTTAATTTTTTTAAAGCTTTTCTTTTTTCTTCTATACACATGCTCTATCATGGGTATTAACGCATGGTTGATCTTTTTTTTGAAATTTGAATAAGAATATGGTTCACTGAAATTCATGATAATTTTCACCCAGCTCATACTATTGCTTCAAAAGCAGCAGAAATTAGGTTACATAAAAAACTATAGAAACGTATCACGTGACATGGAGGCTGCTCCATATTCCGTTACATTGGAATTTTCTTTGCTGAAATTGTAATGGTTTCATCAGAATGATAATTATTTTCCAAAGCAAAATAATAATTTTACAAATTCATCTTTTTAGAAGAGTTTTTGGCTCGTTTAAAAGGGCTAAAAAGCTGTATCTTTCTGTTACATACGTATACTAATCCTTATATATACATACTAATATATACTATATATATTCAAACATCTTCTCTCTATAGTATTTTATTTAGACTTTTTTTATAGCAGTCTCTGGTTGGAGGTCATGCTAGAAGAGTTTCAGTTATCTCTCAAATATCTCACGAGCAAGAAGGAAAACAGTTTCATCATGAGAAGAGACATTCAATTTCGGCTGCTCTAGTAAGTGACAGGATTCAAAAATTTTCGAACTTATCGATATGCATATAGCAGCACTTATTAATTTATTAATCAATTAAAATAACAGGCAAACTATACATAACAATTACGATGGTTAAATTTCAAGCTTACTAATAAAATATTAACAATTAACATTTTTTGCTGTGAGTGTTTAACATTTTCAGATGTCAAAATCACCACCCCATTCGCCTTCCGTTGTGAATCAAGGACTCCACCTTTTCCAAAACGTAACAAAAGCTCATCAAAAAGCCGATAGTGGATTTCAAAGCCGGGAAGCCTCCACTCACGAAAGTGTCATTAATTCTACTGGCGACGTTCAATCATCGCCAGATAGACAAAAATTACCACCCTTACAAAGCTCGCCTCCTAATCATAATGATAGCTATCAGCTTCAAAATCTTTCCTCACCTCCCCCATTACCACCTATTTCTAATGGCAATGATCCAGTTAATGGAATTAAACAGATGAACAGACCAAACCGTACAAGCGTAACTTCCCAACAAAACGACATCAAAGAAGAAATTTCAAATGAATCCAACGAAAATGTTAATGTATTTTCTTCATTACATTTATAATTCTTTGCGTAAAGTTATTGAATGTTTTAGAGAGAGAATGACGGAGATGATACTGACCATGAAGAAACTATACGCTGTTGTCCATGTTCCGGATGTCCCAAAGTGCGAACCTATCCTCCTAGCTGTGAAATTGCTAGAACTGAAGGCGGTTGTCTCAATTGGCTCAAAACAATAGGACGTTGGTTATTATGGATTCCATCATTTCCCTTTCTTTGCCTCTTCTCTTGGACAATTCCAGATTGCTCGAAACCTCATTTACAAAAGTTTTTTCTCTTTAGCTTTTTTATATCGGTTGCATGGATTGCTCTACTCAGCTTTACTATGGTTACACTGGTTGGACGTACTGGATGCATTCTAAACATAGACAGCTACGTCATGGGTTTAGTTATTATTGCCGTTGGCACTAGCATACCGGATGCCCTAAGTTCTGTTTTAGTTGCCAGGGACGGCTATGGAGATATGGCTGTATCAAACGCTATTGGTTCGAATGTATTTGATATTAACCTGGGCCTGGGTCTACCTTTTCTCATTCGTATTGGAATTGACAAAGGAGATCCAATCAAGCTGTTGCAATTAGATTCAGAATGGGTAAGTTATTTGGTCATTTTGTTGTGGAATTTTCTCAATATTTAATAAAATTCTTAGAACGACTATTACGACGGAACCATGAAAATTGTACCGCATGCGAAATTTGGTTTCTTGTTAATACTGGAGTTGATTATAGCTCTCTTCTTCTTTACAATTTTTCGCTTTAGATTAAATAAATACATAGGTATAACTTTCGTTTGTCTTTATGTTATTTTCGTAACCTATGCATTTATTCAAGAACTTGTCTGCGTGAAAAAATATTCAACTTATTGTTAATTTTAAAGATAAAGTTTTATTCTTGTTCTCTATATTCTTAATGTTTTCGTAACGTTCAAAAATGAGCATTAATCATTTTCTCACATGCAAACTTGATAAGCTCTCTCTGATGTGCCAAAACACTTTGTCTATGTTACGCATCCTGCATCGATTAACATGAAATTAATTGTACAGTAGAAATTAATCAACATTCGAATTTTGAATCATTTTTTGTTATGTCTATCAGAATTTAAAGTGTGCAAATTTTTGTTTGAGATATGGGGATGATGTTTTCCACAGATTTCGTAGATCTCAATGTCTAAGCCAAATTAATTTTAATTTCTTACTGATGTATATGTTTGATTAGTAAATCTAGAAAAAGTAATTACAATAATTACAACTCATAAGTTAAGCTGCACAACCTTAGAGTAACAATTATTATATGAACAATTAAAATACAATTATTGTACAAGCGATAAACGCCGCTAAAAGCCTTCCCGCCTGCGAAGTTTCTTTAGAACATCTAGCCATCTATTCCAACGTATTCCAAACTCCTCTTCAATCTGAAAAATTTTTTTATAGCTCATAAAAAGAGGATGGGCATCCTTACGTTTTTGTGAAACAGCGATCTTGGATTCACCTCACTTACAGTTTGTACTGAAGAAGATCCTACGTCAAACGTATTACCGAAAATAGCTTTTTCATGAGAAACAGTCTCATGAAAATCATGTTTCGGTTTCTTTTTTCTGCTGCCAACAAATGCTGATTGATGAAATCCCCCTAATTCAACCGACTCCAATATCTTAAATCTTTCATCATTATCCAATGCTGATAAACTAAAGGAAGGCCCAATTGCTGTTGGTAAAGATTTATTCATTGAGAAATCTTCATCTGTTGCCTTTGCAGTAAAGAGAGCTTTTTGAAGAGTTAATTCAGCTTTTTCTTTTGGTGTCTAAAGATATGAATGTTAATTAAACGTTTACCATACAATAGTAAATTCAATAAAAAGACTTTTATATTTTTAGATAAGTTATAATTAAGGTACATTTCTTAGTATGACCAAGAATCCTTCCAAGCTGATACTATTAATACTTTGCTGTTGCATAGGTGGGCAAAAAGCTCTTCAATAACCTTTAATTTAGTCAAATTTTTATAACTACAATTACTGAAAAATATTAGACAACTGCAAAATACAGGAACAAGAAATTTTCACCATGTGCAAATAACCAGGAGTGTTTGTTGTTGTCTCCTTAGGAGATTCCGACTTCGACTTGCTTATTCTATTGCTCCTCGACCTAAAGTACTCCAATTATTAATTTGCTTCAAAGTTTCTTCTTCTTTACCTATCATATCGTCTGCTTCTACTGCGCGAACGAGAGTTCCTTTTGTTTTTCCTCGTCGGACTATTGCTTCTAGAGCGCCTCTTCTGTCTTCTTGAGCGACGAGATTCTTTGTTTTCATTTCTATAAAGAGCTGCTTTGCAAATTAAAATGACTTCAGACGTTCTACGTACCTAGAAAATCCAGAATTTTTTCCAAGATCTATATCATAGTCAGTCTCGTCACTTGATCGTCGACCCATTAACCACGAAATAAAAAATCCTATCGAAAAAATTGAATAACCCTACTTTATTCTATAATAAAATATTTTTTATATCTCTAACTGAATGGTTGTCTCACATATACTTTTTCACGTACAATATACATTACCTTATGTTGTAAATGGAAAGAGTTTTAAAGGCTTATCCGCATTTATAGTTGGTGAAGTGAAGTAGATGGCGCCTAAAAATAATAAATTGGCTATACTAAGGTTGTACCGGTTACTGGACCTTTACGGGCCTTTCTAAAGCTAGGATGTAATTTTCCAGTGCCCCGAATTAAACTGTTTAAGGGTATATTTTATTGATAAAGGTCAAGAAACATTATTTAAGAGTCATCTCTATATTGATATGTTAAACATATAGCGGGGTAATATTATTATACTGATTAGTGCCTATGGCAAGTATAACTTCTGTTAGGCATTGATTTCAGCTGAACAAAACTGACCACATGGTTGCTCGTTGGATGGGTCAAGTGAGGAAATCCAAAATGTATGTATTAGGATAAGAATGAGAAAATATTAAAGATTCGTTTGTTTGTGTTCATTATTTCAATTTTTAAAATTTTGCGACAGTGTTTTAGTAAGACCCATATTTTTCATGTAACCGGTTGTTTCTTTTCTCCAATGTGGCCATTTCTTCTGACTGCCATCTAGAGGTTGTTATAAACTACAGATTGGGAAAGTCAAGAATCGTTTTTCCGAACGATATGCAAAATAAATAAGAAAGGAAAGATAATATATTAGTATCTCTTAATATAACTATAATTTCTTTTTTAATAATCTATTTACTTTCGTTAGGATATGAATTATAATTTATGTTAATTGAAATTGTTACATATAAACTAAATTGATAGGTATGAGCTTTTCAATGGTGACACAAAATTCTTCCTTTTATTCATGCGTTCTCTAGTTGCAGTTGAGACGATAATTTCAGAACACAAAATGAGTTCCTTTTGAGTATTGAAGTGACCTTTACTTTCACCAAATTCGCTTATACATTGAATGGATTTAGGAAGGTGTTTTGATTTATCTAATTTCTACGTTTCGAATTACCATTTTCATGCTTTAATTTTTATCTCTTCAGAGTAGTACTGTAACTTTTAAAGTAGGAGAGTGAAATGAGTTTTTAACAAAACGTAGTGAGACTCAAATTGAGATAGATAGAGCTTTTTAAGCATAAAAAATTTACATTTTATTGTTACATCTTTCAATGACAATATAACATGTTAATAAAACTACTTTAAAGTTTAAGTTTTATCGGTTATGTGATGAAGTAAATACAAGTATACAAGTGTAGGAATTTTAAAATCCTAAGTAATCTACTTTTTGAATATTACTTTTAAGAATTGAAATAATTAATTTTTACAAGAAATAAATTATATAAATCGAATTTACACATTCATCTTTTTATGATAATGAATTCACGTTTTATTTGAAAATGAGCATTGATTGTCTTTGCTCACCGGACACTTAATAAACCTAACATATTCTGATTAAATTTGTAAAACTTTTAAACTAAACTGCGTTGAAATTATTCTTACATATTTGAATCATTGGCACATACTAGAAATTATAGATATTTATACAGATCAAATAAAACTCATATTTCGTTCATTTAGGTCTATTTCTAGATGAGGTCTCAGTAAAATTCAACTATTTTGAAAATTGTATTCTCTCCTTAAAAAATAAAAATATAAATGTATTTTTATATGACTATAAATTTTTTTCTCTACTTTAAACATCATTTCATATTATAATCGAGTATAGCGTAGTCTTTTTGTATAAATCTGTTTCTTGAAATGTTAGGAAAACTACATGAAGTTTTGATATCACGGTGATATACTTTTCAAACAAAAAGCTGTATTGCTTTTATATACCAATCTTGTACAAACCTCAACAAATTTCTTAAACTGGATTTTAAGTGGAAAATAAAGTTAGTTCATCTAAGAACTATAATACTCTACAAATAAAAAAAACACTTACTGCCATCTGTAAGTAAAATAACGCACTGAATGCGTTGCGTTCTGATTTTTTCAATCTGATAATACAGCACATCTGACATTAATTTGACTTGTTCAGATAAAGTACTAGTTTTTCTTACTGAAATATGCCATCTCAAGAAGCGAAAGACTAAGTTTTTATATTATTTATATTGAAAAACAAACTTACTAACCTTTAATTTTCTCTCATATATATAGCATACAAAGTCAGGAGTCAAATGTTGTAAAAACTTAAGACAGTTATATTTAGATATCGGATCATAAATACTTTAATATATTATTCTACCAACTCATCCATATGACAACCTTTCCAACTGAAAGACCAATACTTTTTAGTATTAATAAAAACTTATTTTCACTGAAACACTTGTTGCGAATTCAAATCATTAAAATCATAACATAATATTAGCAGATGTACCTTCTTGTTGAAGAAATTAAAATTTTCAATGTTTCAAGAATAACCTTATTTAAAAATTTGGGTGTCTGACATACAAAATGTCATAAAGCCGCCCCACAAGTCAGATTAGTGTCTCCAACAGTTTTTCTTTCGTTCGATAAGCAGCTGTGAGCCTTTATTTATCCCTGGCACGCACTTAAACATATCAGTGGCATCCATGTTTATGTTTTTCAAATGTTATACGGATCCTTTGCTGCTCTCCTTGCTTCTTGCAATAATAATAAGCTATGTAATGTTTACCATTTTCAGCGAACTTTTTTTCTTGTTATTAAATTTATCAACTATATTTCATTCATATAAGTGAATAACTTGATCAGATAACTTATTATTCATTCTTTATATGGATAGATGATAATATAAAAGACTCTAGTTTTAGGTAGATCTATCTCCGCAATACGCCTTCAAATAAAAATTTATCTAAAATCTGTTGGCGTATTATGCAAGAATAATATTTTACTGAGTTTAGAATGTATACAAACATTTCATTTTAACATCTCTAAAATCCGTTTACTTTTTAAAATGGTATACTTCTATTTAAGCACGGTTATAAGCATTTACGAAGTATTTAGAAATATCAAAGCCTAACAACGGAATTCGAGCGATGATCAGAATAGTTAACGCTAAAACTGGAATTTGATAATGGAGCGTTATAACGATTATTTCGTCTAGTTCTCAGTCTATTTTTTGGACACCAATGAAACAAAATTTTTGAAAACGCTCTTCTAAAATCTTTCATTGAACATGCGTAGATAACTGGATTCATTCCGGAATTAATGTAACCTAGCCAAGTGAAGACAGGAAACAGAATTTCACCGTGTTTGATACAATTGCTGCATAGACCTAATACAAATAAAGAAATAGTGAAAATCGTTACAAAAAAAGCTTATAGCTCCTCACCTGTAAGGACATTTAGGACAAAAAATGGCACCCAACATATACAAAAGACCCCTATAACTATACCCAAAGTCTTAGCTGCCTTTTGCTCCTTAGCAAGTTTAGATAGTTTTCGACTCAAGGCAAAATGCTTCCATTTCCTTGAGACCATTCTTGGAGGTCGAATATGCTGTGTATAGCAATTATTTGGATTGATCAAGTGAGCTGGGGAATTAGGGCATTCCGAATCTGAGTCGGTGGTTTCAGCATATCTATAAGCTCCACCCCTGTGCATCCTTAACGTCATTGTTTCACCTGATTGCCCATCATTAACTAGTACTTTCGAACCACATTTTAAACTTCTAGTTTGTTCACATGCTGCTACATATATCTTGTAATAAGCAAACATTATTATAAAAACGGGGCAGTAAAATGAAATTATCGATGAGAAGATGAGATAATATACGTCTTCTGTAAAAGCGCATTTGTCGACTTCAATAGGTTCGGGAACAGTTGCTCTCCACCACAAAATGGCCGGAAACGAGATTGCTGACGAACAAATCCAGACTAGAGCGATGAGTATCAATGCCCTCCCTGTCGACATCTTTCCTGGATAAGCTATCGGATCTGTAATGGCCCAATATCGATCCAAAGATATAACACTAAGATTTAAAATAGACGCCGTGCTTGCTAAAACATCAAAACTGTGCCAGACATCGCACCAATCTCTTCCAAAATACCAAACGTTATCAGTTAGTTCCATGACAATTGAGAAGGGCATTACAAGAGACCCGATAACAAGGTCAGCAACGGCTAATGATACGATAAAATAATATGTAACAGTTCGTAGATAACGTTCTCTAACAACCGCAATTATAACGAGCATATTACCACCAATAGTAATGAGAGCAAAAGTAGTTAGCAAAAGGCCTAAGGCTGGCTTGAATCGACGCCAACCATCTTGATCCTGTGTAGTTCGATTTTCAGCGGTGATATTAATCCATTTACATAATAATGACGTGTCGTTGATTCGGCCGAGACACATTTTCTAGAATGAGTGACGCCAGAGTCAAAGCGACATCCTGCGATAAAAGAGACGTCTTGCTTGTTGTCCTTCCTTTTATCGTACTTTCTCTCTTTCACAGATGGTCCATTATTACCGCCTATAAGTGAAGGTATGTCAAAATGTGATTATAAAGCTAATTTACAAATTTGGCGAAATGCCGAATCAATTCATCGTAAACACGTATATAGTACGTTTCACTTACGCCTACCCGATGATCGAGGCGTAAAATTGTCAAGTGCGTGACCGATTCGAATATATTAGACGCCTTTACACTATGCTTATAATGACGATATATATGAGCCAAGCTGTGAAGGCGTCTAATCTTACTACTTTTTGATCTTTCACAGAAAGTAACATTCGTCAATGGCATATTGGCCTCAATTAACTCCTAAGAAAAGTCACGTGATTAGTATATTGCCCAACAAGAAAAGTCAGACGAGCAAAAAGCCCAAAGTTACCCAATTCTTTTCGACTCAATTCAGTTAATGAAAACGTGGTGAGCATCGGTGAAGTTTGCCAACACGTTCCTTTATAAGAAAAGAAAGGCTGTCGGTCGTCTTTTATGCTCGTCGTATAAAGCTAGATACTTATATAGATTTTTAATTCAAATGATTCTATAGAACTGTTTTATAAAGATTCATGAAATATTCTAAGGAGCGTGAATTTAAAAGTTATATAATCAACCAATATTAAGATAAATCACTACGATAATAGAATCTACAACATCTCTTTCATTGACGGTCATAAAAGGAGTTACGGTGGCAATTAGGCGCAACGATCACCAACGTTTCATTTCAAGATTTTAAATTAACAGAGTAGTCTTGATGGCTCGGAAACGGCCAGGTTTCATAATCTAGCACTTTTATCTTCATGATACGAATTTAAGGTATAGCAATAATTCTGTTGGTTTTGTTATATTTATTAAATGTAATTCTTTAATGATCATTTTGATGAACAGATGATCTTTGAAAATGATAAAGCGTTTCCGACTTTTGGTTACTATGTAATCGATAAATCTTCTAACATTCTCATATGAACTCATCACGTCTTTTACACATATCTAAACGGTTTTAGCGACTGTTTTAGTCAACTTAATCTACTTATAAGTACTTTTACCATTGGCTATTGAACGACCAAATCGAAGATATTGAATTTTATAAATCATTTTCCCCTTCCTACCCGATATATGAAAAATATACGCTTATATTGTTTATCTTTTGGTTACAGCCGTTCCGAAATTCCTAAATGTAAACCCGATAGATTGCGGAAGCTGTCATTTAGACAGAACATGTTGCGAAATACTACGATGAAGGTGGTCATTTACATCCAAATATTTAGACAACCATCAACTTTTCAATGCAATATTATCTGTTAACAGTTTCTTTGAGTGCGACACCGCCATTACAATTTATGTCACATTAAATACATATTCTGTATAAGTAGTTGAGAGTGGACATAATATTTAGCACAGATGATTTGCCTCCGTTTTTCTTGAATATCATATGTAGAATGTGAAGCGAAACTCTTCCCTGCAATTTGCATAGAAAAAAATACCTTTCTAAAAGATTTTCTTGGATATTAAAAAGAAAGCTTCGGAATGGCTTCGGTCGTGTTCGTCTTTTTACTTATTCTTTTTCCCTCTTCGATTACTCGTTCGATGTCAATATGATTCTTACGATAAATCTCTTACCAAATCGACGTTTTCCGTTGGACTACTTGCTACTCACATAAATACCATGAATTCTCAGGCCTCTTCCGATCCTCATAACATTATTGCTCTTACAATAACTTTACAAGGTTTCTTTTTATTTAACTTACATAAAAATACTAAACTTTAAGGCTCAAATTTTACTAATTAGTGTTACGAATACAACATACTGTATGTGGGTAAAGAGAGTATACTTTCCGTATAGTAAACTAGTATTACTTTAAACATATACCTATACGATTATTATCACCAGTGAATCATAAAATCTTTAAGAGTGCTGAATGAGGCTTACAGGTCCAAAATTTATCTTATCTTAAAATATAAAGTGCCAAAAAGAGCATTCCAGACTCAAATGCGAGGTAATTCGAAGAAACGAACCTGCAAAAATTTTTCGTATAAAATATCCAATCTTGCAACGAAAGCAATAATATTACAGTTCTGTAGAAAATCAGCAGCGCCCTCACCATTCTAGAAAATTAATAAATATTACTTGCGAATATCATCTCTGTCAGCTTTAAGAAAAACGTGTCAGGTCAATTATTAGCTTTCTAAGCTTATGTTCAACAGTTTATTTTGAATTTTAAAAATTAATTTGAATACAAAAAAACGTTAAATATTAAGTGTCTTAAAAGCCAACGGAAATTCTATATGTTTCTCATTAAATTTCACGGGCAATGCTCGACAGGTGTTTGCAATTTAACTAAATAGACTTAAGCATGAAATCCTCTTAAAGACTGAGTTAAAAGTATATTAACAAAAATGCACAAACTATTCTAGTCTTCCCTCTAGAAAACTTAGTAAAAAAGATGTTCACATTCTATTTTTAGCGATTTGTTATCTCATTTGAGATAGTCAGTATAACTATAAAACTATTTTTTAAAAATTACATATTTTTTAATCTCAAAAAAAGAACTTTAATTTAGTCACAAGTGCATAAAAAGTTCTAAGTGTATTAACAATATTACAAGAATACTTAAAAAAGAAATTTAGACTATCATTTGGAAAGAATTATTCTTGATAATGCCTACTTGGATACGATTAGTGAAGAAAATTTACTAGAATAATAAGTCGTACTTTTACAAATCTTTTCTTTAGTTTGTAGGTTAATCTGAATGATTATGACATATATTCACCAAATTTCTCATATAATGTTCATTACTTGTCAATGGAATATCCCATTTATATATTTCACGAGCTTTCAGGCAAGTTTACACCTACTCAAACTAACAGTCAAACGGATACACAAATATGTTTATATATCATGTTGTGTTTTATAAAAACATTTATATAATGAATGCCATGTATAAAGCATGGAAGATGAAAGAAAATTTTCGAACGGACTTATCGTTACTCTCAAGGTATTGGCCTTTGACCAATTTAAGCCTATCAAACTACGTAAATAATTGCAGAAATGTAATGATCTAGTCAAATCTTAAGCTCTCTCTTCCTCTTTTCTGTATCATAAACTGTGATCCTCCTTGACCTAAGACTAACTTTTTACTCAACAATTTTAACAAGATATCTGCACCATTTCTTCAATTACAACTGTTTAACTTACGCAGTTGGCGTATCTGAAATTTGGCAAATTGTTATTTTACAGTTATGCTCTGTAAAGACCTACTTTTATCGAAAACGGTTAGAGCAAGATATTGTATATATATATATATATATATATATATATATATATATATATATATATATAGCATTTTATATATTGAAAATAAAATATAACAAGGACATTGTGTAATTATGGCAAATAAATAGGCTGCTTCCCTTTTAAATAATTTTTTCTATCAATACAAGAAATTTACAGAATAATAAATATATCTCTGTATAGATGCAAAAGTATTGTGTTAGTAAAAAAATTCTGTGTAAACTGGTTATCATACTAACACTGACTAGGCAGCTGCTGAAGAGTTTGACCAAATGTTTACGAGTTTAATTTAGATGACTTTTGTGAGCGATCGATGAGGCGTTTTACTTGAGCTCTTGATTCTGCAAATGCCAAAATCGATGAGCGGCAAAAGACATCAAAAATTATTTGTTTGTTGCTTCTGAGGTGATTTAGAGGAATTGATTGATAAAATCTTTTGGTCAGACATCTTGTAGACGCTACTGCACACAAGTAGGGTAGTAGCTTTTTTCAGAATGTAAGTCTGTCATAAGTATTGCATTGATTTTCAAAAAAATCGATCTATATGACAAAACTTATCATTTTTTTCTCACTCCGTTACAACCAAGCGAAAAGTAGATTTTCCATTTCTTTACGAGAAATTCTCTTTTTCTATAGTATAAAAGTAGCAATAGGCTATGAGCAAACAGTTTAATCTTATACATATATCTACTTCTTCGAAAGTTCATGAATTTCTTCCCTGCAATTGTTTGGGGCAAGTTTATATGTTAAAAACTCAAACACAGTCTTATAAAATGACGAAAACAATTATTTTACTCGCATTGCCTGAAGCAATGTCTATTTTTTCAATCATTTCCATTTAACTCTTACAGACTTCTTGACTCTTCTGTAATCACACTGGTCCAGATAAATTGCGAATAAATTTTTCTTATTAATGAAGAACTTCGAGTGGGCCTCTAGTATGTGGAGAGCCGGGATAGACACCAATCGATTCCTCTGAATATTTATCTTGAATGATGGATGGAGTCAGTATCTAATCTCACTTACTACTCTTCTCGAATAATAAACGTTAGATTTCCATTGACTCGCTCAAAAAACTTCTCCGCTGACTGGGTAACTCATACATATTTTACAAACTATAGCTGTTTCAGCGCAACGCGATTTGAATGGTGTTTAGTTTATTTGCATGCTCATCACTGTTAAATTTGAACTTGTTGCAGATGGATCTATTAACTAGTGGTAACAGAAAAATTTCCACATGAATTGACTGTAAGTTGGATGAAGAAAAGAAACATTATCGCGGTATCAATCATTTTGTACACAAGATATTACTGCTTGTGCTATCCCTGAAGATGGACAATCTGACCCACTCGAGTGTGAAATGGAGCTTTTATCAAAGTGGCCTATTCTACTGGCATATACGTTGAATAATACTTGTGAAAACCAAGAGAACATAAAAAACAAAAAATCATAACAAATAAAATTTTAAATATTAATATTCATCAATGAACGTAAATGTAGGTCCTGCGTTGGGTCCAATCATCGGATCAATGCCTTCCTCAATAGGTGTTCTAACCAATTTTTCTCCTTGCACCAAGAGACTATACATCATACTCATACAAAATCGCATCTTATTTGTATGCCCATTAAATAGTTCATGAAAACATTTTAATAGCTTTGTATACATTGAATCAAACTGTAAAGAATATCTATGAGCTTTACTGTTGATTTTATATTTCCATATTTGAGGATCTTCTATCATGGGCCAGATACCGTCAGCCGCTAGAGGGCGATTAGGACCATTATAACTGTACGTTATGTTGCATGTTTGCAGATTTGTGCCGTTATGACAGTACTCAGTCTCCATCATGTATAGGTCACGGTTTTTCCCCTCAGAAATACAGGTTTCATTTGAATGAATTATTAAATCTCTTTCTTTGGCCATTTGAGAAAAAAGATAATAGTGTGAAAGATGTTTACTTGTTGTTAAAGGGTTACAAACGTCGGAACCCTCTCCCTCTTCCACAATTTGTGCTACTGCTCTTTTAGCAGTTCTTAAGTTAGTTACTGCAAATGGTTTTCCATCAACATCCGAATACCAATCATCATCTTTTACTTGTCGAGATTTTAACCCTGTAAAGATAGTAGTATTTTCTAGTTCAGCTTCCTTTTCTAACTGAATTATACCATGTAGAATATTGTTATATAGCTGAGATATTGTGTTTGGATTTGTTGTTATTGGGCATTTATAGGTAAGCACATCAGCATGAATGCTTTCTTTTAAGAGGTATTTCAGGCAACGGGTTTCAACAGTTGCTGCTGGTTTTTCAATTTCCATGAAAGTATGTTCAATTCTACTTTTTGACAACGGCCCAAGAACCATTACTATATCCGGATTATTAGGTAGTGGCGACGGAAAAACAGGTACTGCGCTTGCTTCATTGAAAATAGGTTTACCACCTATACCATTTAAAATATTGGCAGCCAAAGTAGTATGAGCCATTTCCTGTATCATTATATGTTTTAAAGTTTTTTTTGCAGCTTTATTGTATCCCGGTCGAATGGATAAAAGAGCTGTCATGTATAACGGGATTGTTGATAACTCAAAGCGAATTGCAGTTTGTATAGACCTTTTGATGTCATCTAAGCTTACTTTCGGAGGGTTCCCAATCGTTGGGTTTTCAAGCCACCTCAAAATCATATTTGTAGTTTTTTTCGATAAATCTCTGGATATAGGCATAAAATTATGATGCTCTAAAGGCAGCGTCATTGCCATTTTCAGTGGTCGAAGTCTTTGTAATACGTTCGTAATATCTTCAAGATGGATGAAAGGTCTCATGACGGGATAGAGGTAAGCATAACGAGTAAAAACTTCGCGTACATTTCCGTACCAAGTGGGTTCTTTCACTTCAGGGAAGTCATAAAAAATATTTAAGTTTATCATTAAATCACACCATTGGCTTGTATTATTTTTAGACGTGTAATTGAGTAAAACGGTATAAATTTGACTATCGATGGTGCACTCCTTTCGATATTTCCCTAATTTAATACCTGGATTGTTGGCTTTAATATTTAACAATATAAGCCCGTCTTGATCAGTCCTTGTTGGTTCTGGTAGAGTTACGCCATCTTCAGGATCATTTATAGCAGGATTGTCTGAATCACAGAAAAAATCTAACATAGGTCTTGGCCGCTTCATCCAGTTCAATGGGAGAAAGCTCGAAATTTTCAATCCGTCGATTGGCATTCCAAATTGACTAGCATAAATTTCAAAACTATGTGTGTCATTTGGATCCATTCTCAAAACATTGTGAGTAAGACTGTGAACGATCACTCCATCAGAATTTTCACGTAGAACAATATTCATACAATTTTTGCCTTCCAGTTGAGCCACTAATAAAGGTATACTGCGTAGTCGTTCAACTGCTTTCTGATGATAAATTGTCATTTCTAATCCGTTCGGTGGAAACTCTTGAATACTGTTCATGTTATAAAGAAACATCTTGTTTTTGTATAAAACTGATCCTAAATCAGTAAAATCGTTTGGGCATTTACTAAAATTTGTATCATTTATAACATCTGTTGGAACAATTACGTGTAAGTTTTTCAAAATACCGTCATGAAGATCTCCATTTGGGCGCTTTCGAAAAGAGTTGCTAAAATCGACGAGTACAGAACTCTTTTCATAATTAACATGAAAAAAGGCGGTACAAAAATTTTCTTCGTATCGGATGTTACCACCTTGTCTAGGATTACAGCCAAGTCCTTTTAGAACTCTTGTAAATCGATGAAATTGACGGGATTCCAAAGAATGTGATGGTCCTATTGTTCCACTGATTTCCCCGTACGTAAAATTATGCTTTGTTCTGTCTCGTACATATCTATCCATTGTGAATTTGATTGACAGCTTACCTTCTTTTTTACCCCAAAAATCGATTGTTCGCTCCTTTAACTGTTTTACAATTTTAGAGTTCTCGTCAACTTCTTTCATCCAAGACAGAGAATATAGTGCACTTTTTATGTATGAACTAAATCTAGGTGCTCTAAAAAGTTCGGGAATACGTGGCCATAAATCTTGAATAACTGCCACTTCCATTTTTCCTCTAATGCTATGGCCAATTTGAACTTCTAAATCAAAGAATTCACTGTTTTGGCACATAGGATCAAGATCAACAAATTTCCCGGAGTGATAAGTCATTGGTCCTGAAATGTAAAAGTAATTTCTATTCAGCCTCGAGTAAAAACACTGTATATTCGTTAATACACAAACATTTACTAACTTAATATCGGTATATTATTAATAATCCATCTATCTTTTAGGCAGTTGTGCAAAAGCACTTTCAAAATGGAAACGTCAGAAAGAATAGTTTCGTTATATTTTGATATTTGTAGCGTGTCAATTTGCTTCACATATCAACGGAAAAATGAATTGATATTCAAAAAATGTAGAAAAGTACTTAGTAATTGAAAATTTAAATTAGAGTCTTCTTAAGCATACTAGTAAATATTTCAAAGCCGACTTTAATAAACCTTCAACCATATTCTTCAAAATTAATTATAGCTTTTGAATTGTTAAACGAGCAAGTTTAAAACCTATTATAGTCTGCATTGGATTTCCTAATACTTTTGTAAAGTCCTAAATGAAAAATTAAGCATGTATCAGTTAAGTTTGCTGAGTCATTATAGGTTCAGAGTGTATCTTCGAGAAAAGTGCTTCAGCTTCCCTCTTCATGTTTTTGATAAATATATAAAAGATATTTTAAGACGATCATCAAAGTAAAAATCTTTTGAACTCTTATTGAGGTCATTCATTAATTACTTCTTTATACTATTTAATGGACTTTAATGAACATATGATAAAGATTTTCGACACTTTAACACAACCTTTTATTGAGCTATGTATTTTAAATAAAATGCTAGCATTGTTTAATCTTCATGATTGTTATCTAATTAAAATAAAAAGTACCTCTTTTCTGAAAAAGTGTCAGATATAATAAAATATAATTTTAATTAGCTAAAGTATATTCGCCTCATACGTCAAAAAGACTTTTAAAATATTGTAAATAAACAAGGGATTCATTTCGTATTTTTCTTTGATGTATAGCTTTGATTGTAAGACACATTCTTATTTATATGTTCATTGGTGCTATCAGCTGTAAATTACTTGCATTAAAACACCAACGTTGTCAAACCTGTGTTGACCACAATCATGTATAGGAATAATTAGACAGATTGATAAAAATTTATTAGATGATTGGATAAGAAAAATCACAACAACTGCTATCGAAGTTTTGAAAATGCCAGATAATTGTGATTATTCTCATCTCATATTTAGTATACGCTTCTTTTAATACGTTTTACACAAAGTAACCTAAAACACTCCCAACGCAGATGGCTTTTACGTATTTGTTAACATTTAAAAACACATTTTTTGAGAAAATCAAATGACAAGTGCATTGTTTATGATGATCTAAAATTTAAAAAGATTTCGGAGAGCGGTGCGAAAATCTCGATTACAAACGAAATACAAGAGAGGATTAATAGTGCTGTTTACGTAAGCCAACCAGTAAGAGTTTTCATATGCAACAGGATTAACGCAATCATTACAATACGCTACCATAGGCCACATAATACAGAATGGGAGCCAACAAACCAAAAACATCAGAATAATGACTCCCAAAGTACGGAGCACTCTCGTATGTTGCTCTGTTTTTCTTCTATTTGAGTTTTTAATTTTGATTTCATCTTGACCACTTGTTTTCGTAACAGATATATCGACAGTAACTTCGTCATCATCTATTGATGGTCCCATATTTTTATCCATAGCCTCAACTTTAAGTTTTTGCCTGTACAAAGCTCTCAAAGATCCTGTATAGAAAACTATCATAGCTAAAATAGGAATATAATACACGCAAATTGCTTGAGACACAACAAATTTTTTGTCAGGAACGAAATAGCAATCTGTAGATATTTTTTTAAGATCTAATACTCGAAAAGTTATTACAGGTGGAAGCCACACTATCAACCCAACAATCCAACTGCCAACAGACATCAATGTAGATCGTCTAATGGTTGCAAGAGACTTATATTGCAACGGGCGATTTAGTGCCAAAAATCGATCATATGCCACTAATATTAAATGAAATATGGAAACAGTACAACAAGTAAAATCCAAAGCAACCCAGGCAGTACATAAATTATTTCCAAGAGGCCAATAGCCATAGATTGTAAACACATTCATTCCACCCATAACAAAGACACCTACTATTAAATCGGCCACAGCAAGAGAAACAACATACACATTCGAAGCGTTTCGCAATTTTTTATCATATATTACGCAAAGAATAACGGTAATATTAGCCAGAACTGTGATGAGAGTGAGTAATATAAGTGGAGGGGCTAAAACTTCTGCGTTTCTTGACGATTGCTCTGTTATGTTCGAGCTCATCTTGCCAATTGACGTGGCGTCAGACAACCTGATTTTTAAATATAAACGCAGGACAAATAATTCGATTGGGTTCATTCTTTCAATTAAGTCAAAGAATACTATAAAAATAGCTCTCTACACTTACACCTTAATAAAATGTTAATATAATAATTGGCCCTATTTATATTTAACACATGTGAGTTTTCCAAACTAAATCTTCCTTTTAAATAATTTTTAATTTTAATGCGAGCTACTGACCATAAACAGGTTGACCAATGATAGGATCTTGCTTTGGATCTGAAGTGCAATAGCCATTTTTGTAGCAAACCCTCCTAATAGTAACATTTTCAAATCGGAAATCGTTTGATCCCTAAGCAAAGCACATACAAATTTAACAAATCAATATCAACAAGAAAATACTAAACCATTGGAGAAAATCCTCCTTGTGTTGTATTTCCATAAATTATATTCCATTGAGTAAACTCTCTCATATTGTAGTGCTTTGCATTGTTATTTGCCGTTGGTGGATCAGCGTACAAAAAACCAGAAAAATGAAGTCTGGGCCAACCAAGATAATTGGTACCGGAATATTTCGTAGCTGTACTTTCAAACATCTAAACTTTTACAACAGTAATTAGGAATAAATACCTTTACGACAAAAAAGAGCAAATT
Source organism: Dimorphilus gyrociliatus (assembly GCA_904063045.1). Taxonomy (NCBI): domain Eukaryota; kingdom Metazoa; phylum Annelida; class Polychaeta; family Dinophilidae; genus Dimorphilus; species Dimorphilus gyrociliatus. Next base: position 1,798,148 of record CAJFCJ010000003.1, read on the forward strand.
CATCTTCACCGCCTCTACAATTTGGTTTCTCATCGCATACTTCACTCCATTCAATACAATTTCCATCATAGCATTCAAATTCACAAGCTTTGTAAAATCTTATAAGAGATAATTATGCATAATCTTTGAGCTTACTTTTATTAAGGAACAAGTTTGTTGATTTTCTTAGGAAACCTTCTTGTAAAAACTTTTGTTGGACTTTCAATTGAACGAAAATCCCTACCAGTATTGTGATGATAAAAAATAGAATTACATAACTGTCAAAATTCAAAAAAGATAAAATCACTATATTAAAACGTTTCAGGTACCAACGTTAAGCGTGTTACAGATATAACCCTTTTTTTCTCCTCAGTAGCGCTTTTCTGCATTTTCTATATCATAAACGAAATAAACTCTCTTGTAAGTTATTGTCTGTTGTACTATGTTATCACCAACATCAAACAAGACATCTTTAGAAAATAATTTTTAGGTACGATAGAGTTAAAAAAACAGGACAATGGCATTGTTAATTCCACAACGTCTTATCAATTAGATAAGAAGTATGAGCCAAAATTTTGACATTACGCATTTTTAAGACAAACAATTAGTCGTAAAATTCATGATCAAATGTTGAAAAAATTACGGGCTTCTGACGACGTAAACATTCCTCAGCAGTATTAATAGCTTAAATAGTAATGAGAAATAACCTAAAAGCTTTTAAAAATTAGTTCAGAAAGCAATATATGAACAAAAAAGTTATCAACAAATATGACCCAAAGGTAAAAAATTTCTATTAGTTGTTCGGTTAATTCTCTTATATTTAGCTTTTATAGAAATTGCTTCAGGCAAATCGTAAACGAAAAGATTCAGATTGACGTTTTATCTTGATAAACTTTGTCCTAATTTGTGACCAATCAATATTTTATTGTATGCGCTTTTATACTCGCTTATCGAATTGATATATATATATATACCAACAGCAGGGATTTTCATCTAACAACTATTGTGAAAAATTATTAATTTGCCTTTCAAACTTATGTTTTTATCTTCTATTTAATAAAACGCGTCATGACTGTTATCTTGATTTAAAATACTATGATTTATTCTTCTTTTTGGCTCTTCAAATTTCGAAAGGTTCATTTTTATACTTCAATATATGTAACATTGTAAAAACTCAGCAAAAGCAATATGAAGGCGCCATCTAATGTTTTACGGCTGAGCGCTGAAACTTTGGTTTTCAGTTTAATATTAAGGTATTAGTAAAACGTTTTTGATTATATTAAAAATATAAAGCATTTGAAATATTAACAAATCCCAAAGGGGTTTTTCATATAATCTTGGAAAATAAAACTTCTTATTTAAGAATATATAAATATGATTAGCTGGATATACTTTTATCCAAATCTTGCCGTAATTCTTATGAAAGTTATTTTTCCATAAAAAAAGATGTTGTGAACAAAAAGGAACAACGAAAAAGCCTTCTCTTTTTAGTTGTTATTAAGTTATACTTCCAGCCGAATATTTTTTTCCTGACTTCGTGTTTTTCATGAGCATATGTTTTCCATATAAATAATATACTATGTACTAAAAATAATACAAAAAATAGGAAGACGTTCAATTAAATAAAGATAACGCATTTGCAGCTCAATCAAAACAGTATTTCTTTTAAAACCACCCAAACGATATACTTATTTTCAAATTTGAATACCTATTTGTCATCATTTCGAAAAAGCACATAATTTATTATAACCAAGTGATAAATAGATTATGATATTATTGTTTTCTTTATACTTTCAATAAAAAATATTTGTAGTGGTTGGTTTAGCGTTGAGTGTTTTGTTTTGTTGACAAATTTACCAAGCCAAGACAATTTA